>JAQFVV010012454.1:560367-1160367 GCA_028023455.1 Epiperipatus broadwayi
AAATCCATTGATTACTCTAGTTTGCTGTGTGTGGCAATACGTATAGTGAGTTTTGCCTGTTTTAACATAGCTATTCTTCTTGATTTTTTCAAAAAGCTTGAGAAAGGTCATATAAATGTATGGATAATTGCAATAACTTATTAACCTAGATATTTACCATTCTATACATTATGAATTTAAAATCTCAATAATTTCTTTCAATTAATTATAAACGAATATACACAAAAGTGGAATTAATCTATATATACATAATTATAAATTATTTTCCCTAAGGCTTACAAAGTAATAAAGATGTATATGACATGTTAATTCCTGAGTCTAGTTCAAACATTTAGATCTAGACTGCCCTGAGCCATGCAACCTTATACCAACAAATTCTCTAACCAAGAAAGCCTAACTAACAGATGTTACTGACCTCATTGAAAAAATTAAAAGTGGAGTTGGGCTGGACATATTGCTAGAAGAGATGATAATAGATGGACAATAGAAATTTTAAACTGGATTCCAAGAGATTGTAAAAGACCCAGAAAGAGACCACATGTTAGATGGATGGATGAAATAAGAAAAAGAAGAGAAGAGAAGCTAAAGATCGGAGAAGATGGATTAAACTTGGAGAGACCAGATTGATAATGGTTGATGATGATGATGATGACTAAATTTGATTTAGATCTATTTATCAGTTTCATTCGATACATTTTTAAATATTATTTCTATTAATATGAAAAAATATTTACATTCTAATATTTACATGCTTTTCTAAAATCAAATTTATTAATTTAATCGTATGTATTTAATATCTAAGAAAATTAACTTAAACACTTATTTATTTTTATTCCATACACTTGTTTAAATACTTATTTTTACATTTAATTATTTATGTCTCCTACATATTACTCATTAATAAAACAAAGGCTCAAAAGTTAAAATAATATTGTTTAATATATAGGGGTTTGAACTCAGACTTTCACATGACCTTCCACAGTGAAAGTCTGAGTTCAAACCCCTATGTATTACATATTGGAGTTCAGGTATAAAAAAGCCTGTACTTTAGAAAGAAAAAAAATTATATATAATAATATTGTTTATAAATGTTAAAATTAAATGTCTATTATTATTAACCTGATGTGAAAACATAAATAATGTGTTTTTCTATTGTAGTGATATGTTTTGATTTTTAGACTTGTATCTATGATAGTGATGTTTATATTTTCATAGTATCTAATTTCTTTGACTAGAGGTCACTGATGTTTTACTACGACTGTTAAATATCTGCATCTAATCTTTATCAGTATTTTCTGAGGCATAGTAGAAACCTGTCAGTAGAAATATCTATATTTGGAGCAGTTCATGATACTGCAATTTATTTTGAATGAAATATATGGAGTTATGTTTTCTAAAATCTTATAATGTTATTATAGTTAGTGTAATGTAAAAGAATACTTGACTTATTATTTATTTATTTTGTTTTAAATTTAATGCTAACTTTCAAGTGTTTCATGGGGTAAAATAAAGAACATTTAAAATGAAGGGTTTTTATCATTGTGACTAATTCATTCACTTTTCTGTATGTTTTATTAAAGATAGTATTGAGTGTACACAATATTCATAGATTAGTAGGTTATCTAATTTCTTATAGAACAGAATTTTTTTAGTATTAGTGGTAATAGTAATATATATTACTGGATGCACCATTTTTTTCTGAATTTTTGTTATAGTACTAGATTGAGATGAATATGCAAAAATTTAAATTAGTTAATACATTGAATGGTATTGTCCAAATATAGAGTGTGTTTGATTTGCATAAAATATGTTAACCACTCTGCTCACCTAATATTCTAATCTTCCATGAATGATATGTTTGATATATGTGGGTTAAATACTTCTGAAAACTATTTATTTGTGAATACCTTTGATAATGACCTTATATAATTTTGTAATTGAGGGTTAGTTTTTACATAATTCTCTTATATTATAGTAATAGTTTTATAGGATTTGTTTTATTAGTTGGATGTAAAAGCATTTTTTGATCTCTATATTATTTTTTTTTGCATATGCTTTGTCTCACTTTCTCTAACAAGTTATTTAAAAAGGAATATCTTATTTTCTTGTGATATTCTTATATTTGTCAGTTCTTTGTTAACTAAATTTTTTTTCTGTTTTTTTTTCTTTCTATTTTTCATTGAATGCGTTTTGTTTTTCTAAAAAAAAAAATCATTTTGATTATTACTAACTAAATGGAATTTTTTTAATGAATCTTTGAATTCACATTTTTGATTTCTATTTTTTTTTGTTTGTTGTTAATTTAGATTTTAGAATATATTGTTTGTTTTTTGAACATTCAATTTTAAGGTAACGTTCTAACCAACTGAGCCATCCTGTTTTAGAGTGTTACCTTAAAATTCCATATTCAAGAATCTAAGAATCCAGATTCGATTCCCATATTATCTGTTTGTTTTTGTTTTGATCATATTCCGTTTTTGAAAAGTCATTATTGGTGACATATATATATATTTTCATGTCATATAAATAATTAGAGTTTACTTATACTCATAAATGTTTTTCAGTTTATCTGAATCTAACAGTATGGCGGTTTTCAATAATAACTATTTCAAATAAAGTGAATATTTTTCAAAATAAAAATTAATAGTGCATTAAATATAATGTTAGAAAATATTTTAAAAATGTCCTTAAGTATCATCATCATCATTGTAAACCATTATCAATACACTGCAAAATGAAGGTCTCTCTCAGTTTATTCCATTTTCTTCAATCTCTAGCCTCTCTTCTTCACATCACCACTGCACACTTTTTTTATTTCATTCATCCATCTCACATGTGGTCTATTTCTGGGTCTTTTACAATTTCTTGGAATTTCATTTAAGATTTAAATTGTGTATTATTATTATTACCTCTTGTAGCAATATGTCCAACTTAACTTTACTTCAATCTTTTAATTTTTTTCAATGATGTCAGTAACATCTGTGCATTCTTTTATCCATATATATATATATATATATATATATATATATATATATATATATATATATATATATTGTAATGATATATAAATATGCCATTACATTAATTTAAAATAAAAACTAAGTTCGCAAATAAAAATACATTTATTAAAAACCTAAAAGCTAAAAAAAAAATTAAAGAGTTGTATTTGCACAGATGCAAAACTTAAAATTTTTTTTTTTTTAATAAATAAAAGTATTTGAATGTACTTTGTTATAAAAAAGTACACGATTTAAAGATAAAATATTTTTGTAAATGGAAATGATTGTTTTATAAAGTAATTGAAAAGAAAACTAGCCCTCAGGGCTCTTATATACTGTAATTAAAAAGTCAAAGGATAAGATAGATAAGAGAATAAAAAGAATTAGCTTGACCAATAGAAGCACTAAGCCTCAGCCCGGACCCTAATCAAAATGATGGATTAGTGACGTTTTGTTGGTTGAATCTGTGTGGATACTATAAAGGGAAATTAAGAACAGTTCCAGACAGTTCCAGCTTTTTTTGTGTTTGAGACATGTGATAGGATGCACATATCACACTCTTTTTTTAAAAAAAAATGAAATGACTGTAATTCCAAAATGAAATGAGCTAAGGTCACCTCCAGAACATCAAATTGATCTTCCAATGGAGATGCTGCAGGAATTAGAAACAGGAACCTGGACTCTTCTACCATGAGCTATGAACTTTGCAAACTAACAAAAAAAAAGTAATTAAGTACTTTCGTCAATTTTTTTTTTTAAAGATTCAGCTAATCTAAATTTAAAAAATGAAACTCTTATTTGATTTTCAAATTGATAATTAATGTTTAAATTATATATATTTGAGTTTGCTAAAAAAAAATCATTTCCATTTTTTTTATTTCTATTAATATTTATTTGGATAAATTATTTAAATACATAAATTTAAGTTGGGTATGGACATTGCATGGATTCATTAGCAGTTAATTATGTTGTGGTTTTCATATTCGATTAGAATATATAGGTCATTGATGTCAATGCAGCATCTTATGATGAATGCCATTGGGTTTCTTGTATTCCCTCTGCAATTGACATTATCGATGACTTTGTATTTTGATCGGTTATGTTTATTTTGAAATGTTTTTGATCATGGAATCTATGCAGCCAATCTATACTCAACATTATAAATCAAATTTTATAAAATTCATCTATGCGAATTTAAATAAATGTTAAATTTAAGTTGGGCATGAATGGCTGTATAGATTTGTAAAGTTATATTAATTAATTAGGGGTGGGTAATCTTAGGTTATTTGTTTCATAGTTAAATTGAGTCAATGGATTGGATATATTGGTGTAATTAGTAGATGTAGTATGAGGTTCGCTATGTGCAGAATCCCCTGTATATGCCACACAAACCCTTTTGCCTATAGATGGAATTGTAAGTCAGCAAAAAGGACCACAGTCTCTTCCTATGGAGTTTTTTATTTTATTGTTCTTCTTGCCATACAGATGTAACATTCCTGTATTGGACAAGAGTCAATGTCTTCTCTAACTATACTGTTCAGATGTACATTCCTGACAGTATAGTATATTTAGTGCTGTTGTATTTTCATGCTACATTGAATACATTAATGTATCAGATGGATTGACACCGGTTTGACTGCAAACTTTTGGTGTGAGGTTAAATAAGGGATAGAATATTTTCTTTTCAAATGCAGATCTATGTAGTCTATTCATACTCGATGATCTTAAGAAAAATATTAAATTCATTCATATTCAACAATCTTAAAATAATAATTTAAATTATAAATTAACATTAAAATCTAAATAATAAATGTCATTTCTCAAATTTAAAATGATTATATATGTGCGTAAATAAATATTGTTTGTGTATTAATTACTGGCAGTAGCCTTTATTTTTTATATTTAAGATATAAATTAAAGATATAGATTATTATCTCTGCATTTCCACTAAGCTAGTGACAATGGGCTAATGGTCTAATTATAAAATAAAGTGGGATCTTAACAATGCGTATCTGCCTAGTTTATAAATTTTCTAGGTTCAAATGCCTAGATGTCGCCCTTGTAATGCAGATTATGGTAAGATTCAATCTTCACTTTCTTTTGGATCATTATAATATATATATATATATATTTGCAATTTCATTCTCATCTTGTTATTCCTAACATGCATCTCTCCATACTCCAAGTCTCAGATCCATAAGTAAAAACTAGTAAAACACATAGACATATTTCCTTTTAATATTGTTATTTCTACCAAAAGCTTTCCAACCAAGTTTAATGTAGTAATCCCTAAATTATTGAAATGCTTAACAAAATAAAAATAAATAAAAATATTTTCAATACTGATTCATCAAAAAAATGCTATGATATTTTATAGTATTGCATTAATTTTGAGAAAAAATAAAATGTGAATCAAATCTAAGTTTTATTATTATTATTATTATTATTATTATTATTATTATTATTATTATTATTATTATTATTATTATTATTATTATTATTATTATTATTATTATTATTATTATTATTATTATTATTATTATTATTATTATTATTATTATTATTATTATTATTATTATTTTGTTGTTGTTGTTATTGTTGTTGTTATTATTGTTATTATTATTATTATTATTTGAAGGATCTAGATCAGGGATTGGGACCAGCTTTGAGACAAGAGCCATTTTGATAAAAAATGTAGAAAAATTACAATTTAGGGAGCCTCAATTTGGAATCAATTTTATTCATTATTTATAAATTTATTAATATTAACTATAAAATTAAGAACCTTTTCTTAGACTACTGTAAATTATGTAATATAAAAGCAATGCCACATTATATACGACTTGCTTTATTAATTACTGCAAATTATAAATATATGCCTTATCATGATCTCATAAGGAAAGCTATAATTGTATGAAAATTATCGAAACTTAGAGTTTTCAGAAGTGTATCAGCATATATATTTATAATTAACTTAAATATACATATACAAGATTCGAACAACTCTTAAACTTGTGTATAATATTTTCATGGCTGAAACAAAAAATATATATTAAATTTTTAATAAAATCTATACATATATTATTCAACATAAAAAAAAATGTGCTTTTTTTCACTAAAGAGTCGCCAATTCTTGATTCCTCATCTAGACTATAACATTCATTTTGCCCATGTATATATCTTAATTTTTTATTCCAATAGACTGAAATAATCTTTTTACTGAAGATTTTAGAACATCTCATAATTTTGATGAATAAAAAAGCCAATATTTGATTTATATTTGTAAAATTTTTAATAGAAAATAATAGGGGGTAATATTTTCGGTAAGACACTTTTCTAATTAGCATAATGCTTTCATTAGTTTTTTATTTCTATTATTATTACGAACATACAGTATATTGTTAAATATTAAATAACATTAGTAATTAATGATATTTCTTTGCCTAATTAGCACTGTGGGGTTTTTTTTGGAGTATAAAAATTTTCACAGCAATTCTAGTTTTAGCTTTTTCAGTGCTCGAACTTTTATAAATTTCCAAGCAATAAAGTTGTTCAATTATAATATATAGTCAAAAATATTAAAAAACAAATTCATAACATTTTCATATACATATTATAATAAAAACTCATTTAAAACACACATGATAGTCGTGACAGAATTTTAGTAAAAACCTGTTCTTTCGCTAGTATTTTGTTAGATTTTATATATTAATTTGATCAAATGTTCATTAACTCTAATTTTTGTTAAGTTGTTTAAGTTTAATAAAGTTAAAGCATAGATAACATTTTTATGCAATTTCAACATACCTGATTTAGATATTTATCTTTCTTAAATTATAAGAATATGTCGCTTATTTAAATTTCTTATTACCCCACTAAACATCACATGATCACCATTTTTTATGCATGCGCAAGCTGTTTACACAGAGGCAAAATTCTCAATACAGTAGCGTCACTCAGTGCATCTATTGATTACCTGGCTTGCACTGAATATCACTTCTATATGGATAGTTTTGAATCTGTGTAAATTTCTTATTCTTTTTTTTTCTCTTTCTCTTTTTCAAAGGTCATAGGTTGAAAAAGTTTAAATAATATTTTTTTCAATAATTTCTTATAAACTCAAGCTTTCTATTCATGTTATGTGACTGTAAATATTTTCATAGATTCTCTTATTAAAATTTAGCTGTATTAATCAATTTCATCACAATATATACTTTATTAAAATTGATATTATCTTTTGTTATATTGATGTGTAAGTAAATGTATGATAAGCAAGATTATTATTTCCAAAAATCAAAAACGTATATATATATATATATATATATATATATATATATATACGTTTTTGATATATATATATCCCTACACGACGCTATTGTCGATATATAAAAGTTGATTTGCCTGGCATATAATTTCATAAATGCCATAGCATTTATAAATAAATTTTCTCTTTTGAAAATGAAAATACTCATTAAATTTTATAAAATGTTATTATTTTTCGTAAAACCATTACCTATTATGTTAGTGATTTCTTTTATGTACTACAAATGATCATTGGAAAAATTAGTAATATTTCTAAGAAAAAATAATAACCATACTGTCTAAATTGCTTTTTAAAAAAGAATTCATATCCCAAGGGTAAAATTTCTTTAAAATGTCATAGCATTCATGAAATCCTACGTTGAATTGATTTATTTTTATACATTTGACAGATCAATCATAGTAAAAAACACATTTTTGCTACTAATCAAGAATCCAGTTCATTAACCATTTACACACATACTAAGTTAATAAAATAAAACATTCTGGCCAAATGTTGGTTAATAAAAAAAATGTATTAAAAGATCCTTCAGAAATTTTTAACAGGTCTGACAAGATGAATGAATTACTATAGTTAATTAAATGCAATGTCATTTTAAAAAAAACATTGACAATGGAAAGAGAGAAACAGAAACATTAAACAATAAAAATATTTTTTTAAAATTAAACAAAAGTCTGAATTAAATATGTTTCAGTAAAATAATACATTTATTTTATTTTTCTCTATAAAATTGCTCTATTTGAATGCCATCATGATAGAAATTTTTTTGGCCAAACACAATATATATATATAGACAATAGATGGCGTTCTACCAAAAAACACCGTCAAGCGTATGTTTGTTTACATAAACGTCAGAGCAAGCATTCACTATCTCTAACTTTAGTTCCACCTTCAGATCATGATTTCAAAATCGTCAGTGAAGGACAGGAATAAGAAACTAGATCTAAACACAAACTCTGAGCATTTATGAAACAGTTTCTATTCAGCTTGCAAGCGTGAATCTTTTAGACATGTAATGTCTTCAAACTCAGCATAGCAAGCCAGATAGCTACTTGGGTCTGATATCAGTTCAGCATCACCACATAGTAGAAGCCTCTGCAATATATATCATTGCAAGAAAGACCTCAAAGGTACATTTATGAAAAACAAAAAACAAGTTAAAAACTTGCTAACGCTTGTATTTATGACACCATTCGTTAGCAATTTTTTAACTTGTGTTTTTTTTGTTTTTCATATATGTACCTTTGAGGTCTTTCTTGCAATAATATATATATAGCAGAGGCTTCTACTATGTGGTGATTCTGAACTGATATCAGACCCATGTAGCTGTCTGGCTTGCTATGCTGAGTTTGAAGACATTACATGTCTAAAAGATTCACGCTTGCAAGCTGAATAGAAACTGTTTCATAAATGCTCAGAGTTTGTGTTTAGATCTAGTTTCTTATTCCTGTCCTTCACTGACAATAGCAAATAGCTTGAAATCATGATCTGAAGGTGGAACTAAAGTTAGAGATAGTGAATGCTTGCTCTGACGTTTATGTAAACAAACATACGCTTGACGGTGTTTTTGGTAGAATGCCATCTATTGTCATAAATACAAGCGTTAGCAAGTTTTAACTTGTGTTTTTTTTGTTTTTCATATATATATACACTAAACAATGTAATTATGAGACAACTCGAACTTTGAATCTCTCTACATCTATCCAATCTTTTTTATACAACTGATACATACACCCATGTGCATGTGAAAAAGATAAATGATATCCAATATACAAACCTTATGCTGAACCAGTACTCATCAATTGGTCCATATCACTATCTCCCCCACATATATAATACAATCAGTGCACAATTTTTATCAAGATAACACGTATTCAAACTTTAATGGATAGGTTTCAATCTTCTCCATCCTACAACTTTTCAGCCATCCATTTCATTGAAAATCTGAGGATGAAATGCTCAAACCTCTTGTAGATGCCAATATTATTGTCATACTCATATTGACTCTAAATCAATCTGACTCCTCACATCTTAATATATCCATTTAACTATCCAAAGGAGGGATTGGTAGAATACATGCTGAATATGTAATATTTAAATATATGTATATTATCTATATTAAACTTAATGTAATTATAAAGGACTTGAGCTTCTCAAACTTTCAAGCTCTCTACATCTTCTATCCAATCTATCTTATACGACTGATATAGATGACCACATACATGGATAAATAATCTTCAATATATGTACTTTGGGCTGAACCAACCCTCACCAGTTGGTCCAAATCACCATCTCTCACATTTATATATACACACCTATATATAATCAGTGCTCAGTTTACAGCTATCCATTTTTATTGAAAATCTGAGGATGAAATGTTCAAAGCGCTTGTTGATGCTAATATGTTGGGGATGGCAATCTGGACCAACTGATGAGTACTGATTCAACACAAAATACTAATATTCGAGATCATTTATTTTTTTCCCATCCATTTCATTGAAAATCTGAAGATGGAATGTTCAAAACCCTTGTTGATGCCAATATGTGGAAAATGGTAATCTGGACCAAGTGATAAGTGCTGGTGCAGCACAAAATATGTTTATTGGAGATCCTTTATCTTTTTCTCATGTATGTGGCCATGTGCATGGGTTGTATAAATTAGATTGGATAGATGTAGTGAACTTGAAAGTCTGAGTGTCTCATAGTATAAACATACATTATATAAACAAAGAAATAAGTGGGATATTTTTATCTAATAACTACAGAAATGTGTTAGTATTGGTATTGCTAAGTAATTACTAAATATTATTGACAGACCAAAGCTAGATTCTGCTTCAATAGCCAAAATATCTTTTTGTCTTGCAGACTCATCTTTTTTTAAAATCTTAGGTAAGCTTAGTGTTGACTTCGCTTTGATTTTTAAAACTTTTTATCATTATGATGCTATGATCACTATCATTTCTACATTGTTTAAGCCTATCTATAATCTTATATTATGGTGTGTAATGTCTTGTAGCTTGCCTTCTCCCCTTCTACTACATTAACATATTCATTTTTTTAAAAACCTGAAGATGTCAACATTATATGGACCTTCTTGTGTAATTGTTAACTATCCTATTGTTATCATAAAGTGATGAAGGAAGTGTTTAATTTCTGATTGGATGAGTACTGTAGATCTTTTTAACCTGAACCTAAATTATTGAATTTTACAGATTTGTAAAGTAAAAATGTAATTAGTTTACAAATTAATGATTACAATGCAATATTTTTGATTTAAGTCAAAATCTATGTCATTTGTAGAAGATTGTCATTGAAACACTTTCATTTTAAAAAGACAACTCTTAGAAAGTTTGTTATGACAAGTGGAAACAATTTCTAGTTGGTAAAGAGAAATAGGTTTTTCAAAATGGTAAATAGAATACTCCTTAAAATTTTAATGACAATAAATAATTTATTAACTTTTATATATATTTTTTTTTCTTTGATGATACCTAATCCTAAATATATTACTTTTTTATTAACATAAAATTCAAATATTTAATATTTGTTTTTGTAATTTTTTAATAGGTAAATTACATCCAGTGATGATGGGCTCTATTATTATAGGTAACAACATTATATATATATATATATAACTTCTTATTTTTAAAATGTCAAATATTGTTTTTTAAAATTGAAATTATTTGAAGGTTAAATATATATACAAATTATATATATAAGGTTTAATTGTAAAATAAAATGCCAAACATGGAGGAGTATTTAATGAGAGGTTTACAATATTCAAGAATTAATTATTGCATTTTTAATTACAAAATTTCCTCAGGCAGGAAGTCAAGAAATTGTATTTGCATTTTTTGCCCTCTACTGAGAAATTTTGAAAATGTTTTTTAACAGCTTTAAAATTCACATATATTTTTTTTCTAATATTTCCAATGATGGAAGCCTATTATGTATTTGGTGATCTCAAATTTTGTGAGATTACTTTGCGAAAATATTATGATGGTCAAAAAACTTAATTTTTTTCGGAAAGTTTATGATTATTTTTGTATAGCAATTTGGGAATAATTATTGAATATCAAAAATATTTATTATTACATATTTATTTTTTAAAGAAATGTTTTATTTTTAAATATAAAAGAATATATCTTTCTTATTATTCAAACCATAGAGATTATGATCATGGGAAATACCACTGTCTTGAAATATTCTCACTAAACAGTCTGTTACAACATTTAGCAATATCATAAAAATTATAAAATATTTTTAAACTTTTAAAGCATAAATTGATATTTAGTAAAGATATAAAAAATAATTTGTTTAGATTTTTAAAACAAACATCAAACAAAGATGATTCTTTTCATTTTGCAAATTGAATCTGCTTCATCTGAAATTTAATAATGAAATGACATTTTGTTTTGATTAAAATATAACTTTTAAATAATGTCATTTTTTAAAACTTATTTAATATCTAAATAAAAATATCTACCAAATTAGGTCAAATTTATTATATTATGATAAATAATAATGGTTTAATATTAAAGTGAAGGTTGGAAGCTTAAAGCAAATGAGAACAAATAAATCTTTCAGAATGTTAGCATAGTATAAGAGGATTAAGGAAAATCAAAACAAAAATATTATTGTTGGCTACTACAGCATATAGTTTAGCTTGAAATTGTCAATAATAATTGAGTTATCTATAAACCAGGGTGTGAAACATAGCTCTTTAGTTATTACATGGAAAAATCCCCACTAAACTTTTATTTACATGATAATTAATATAGTTTTCCTTTTTTATGTATTGATTTCTACTTTAACATATCAAGCCATTTACATCTTTTCTAAACACTTTATTTATACTCTTTATTTATATCAAATCTAACAGTTTTGTCTGTCCTGCAAGCATCATCAGAGCTACAATATTTAAATATATAATTAGTTTTGATATAAATAAAGAGTATTGATAAAGTGTTTAAGAAAGGTGTAAATGGTATAATATGATAATTAATGCATAAATTTTTTTAATTTATCATATATATATAATAAAATAAAATAAGTGTAACCAAGAAAAAAACTGGACTAATATTTATAACATTTAATATCAATATATAAAAATAACTAATAGCTATAGTCTGATTTAAGCTAAGTGTACCTGTTATTTATTATTATATATTGATATTTTTAATATTGCAGAGATCATTCCAGATTTTTTTGTTGATATACTGTCCCACTACCTGAATAACAGCTACTAGCACATATATATAAATAATTCTTAAGGTGTCATACCGGTGAAGCAAAAAAAGTAATGCTGTGTATCAATTTTTTGTGGATGTATGTTATCATATATAGTTGAGTTGAGATGGAGTATAGCAGCATGAATTGTTATATATGCATATGAAAAATAAAATTAATAATTTAGTGACTGCTTCAGTTTTTTTGGATCATGAAAAGACATGTAAATATAAATTTATGTTATATCTTGAAAGTGTTAAGATTTTTCATGAAGTGAGAAACCACAATAAAAGAAAAATTAAGGAGGCAAGTTTTATATATAGAAATAAAATGAATATAACTAATAGACAAGCTGATAATGTGAGAATTTGGGATTCCTTGGATATGAATTGCTTCCATTATGATTTTTAATGCAGTTGAAGAAAGTTCAGGAATTAACTGAAAGAATTTCTGCAGATTAAAAGATTGTATATAATAGTTAATTACCATTATGATTATTATTTTTATTGTTATTAGAATATATTTTTATTTATTACACATTTTATTTATATATGTTAATGATAAAAAATTAACAAGAATTCTCTGTATAATTTTTAATAATAATGAAGCAAAGCAATCATATATATATATATATAACTGAATATTTATAAATACAGTAACTATATATATAACTGAATATTTATAAATACAGTAACTAAATAATTAAAAAAATGTTTTATCCACTTAGGAGCACTCTGTAATCTGTGTCAATTAAAGCTTTGAAATGCTAACTTTCCCACAATTCTGTGATTTTAACGTTTGCTGCTTGCCTGTTAATTAAGTCATGTTTATATTTACATATTAACATAGCTTCCTTTATTTTTCTTTAATTGTTATTTTTCAATTTGCAATATTTTTACACTGTTAAAATTGAAGTCAAAACCATAAATACATGATTTATTATGGTCGTAAAAAACAGATGCTGTAATATTATTACCTACTATGCAATTTTGTTTAAATTTATGAACATGTTTTACTAATAGCAAGTGTTCTTTAGTTCTTTTTTCCAATGTACATCTAGATTCGCCTATATATAAATAACTCCAAAGATAAAACCTCATTTATAAATAAAAATTGTGTCATTTATAAATGGATATGTAGGTGTGGCAGTGGATATATAGGTAAATCTAGATGTACATTGGAAAAAAGAACTAAAGAACACTTGCTATTATTAAAACATGTTCAGAAAATCAAAACAAAATTGCATAGTAGGTAATAATATTTCAACATCTGTTTTTTACAACCATAATAAATCATGTATTTATGGGTTTGACTTCAATTTTAACAGTGTAAAAATATTGCAAATTGAAAAAATAACAATAAAAGAAAAATAAAGGAAGCTATGCTAATATGTAAATATAAACATGACTTAATTAACAGGCGAGCACCAAACATTAAAATCATGGAATTGTGGGAAAGTTAGCATTTGAAAGCTTTACTTGACACAGATTACTGGGATAATCGAAAGCACTCCTAAGTGGATAAAATATTTTTTAATTATTTAGTTACTGTATTTATAAATATTCAGTATATAATTATGTATATTGCTTTAAAAATACAGACATCAAATCATAATATTATATATATATATATATATATATATATATATATTATGATTATGATTTGATATCCTGTATATATATATATATATATATATATATATATATTGTAACAGGACTGTTACATGGCTCACAATAGCATAGTCTCTGTTCACTAATATATATATATATATAAAGTTGAAAGAAAAAGTAGAAATAAACACAGAAAAAAATTTTGTAGATATTTTTCTACATAATCCTAGTAAAAGGTTAAAGAATTCTGAATTTAAAATAAAATTTTACTATAAACTAAACAGTTTTAAAAGGTCTAAATAAATATTTTTATTAAATTCTGATTTTGAAATTAAAAGCAAGCATGGTTTATTTTTGAAATCTTTTAATTAATGCTTGTATACATTTCTATTATCTATTTCTAAAAATCTTTGTAGATTGATATAATTTTTAACTTACTTTCAAATGTAGCTTTTAATTAAAAGTGTGTTTGAAGGAACTAAAATTGTTTTTCATCAACAGAGATAAGAAAAAAGACCAGTCTTTAGTTGGTGTGTTTTTGTCACCATAATCTGTATAAAAAGAATATATAAAGGGATTACTTTTTAGTTTGACTAGTATTTTTTTGAGATGCAGTCAGCATTAAATATAGCTGGCCAATTAATTGGCTAAGAGAGTAGTTCAGATCAGGACAGAAATTTACCAATAAAATATAAGACTGCAAGGAGGTCAAGTCAAAAAGCTGCTTTATATTTCATGATGGTGGAGTATGAATTCACATGGAGAAAAGGGTCAACATTAAATGTTTTATAGCTACAAATGTGTTCTCGAAGAGAGTTTGCTTCCCTGAAATATATAAAATCCTGGACAGAAGGGAGATCACTGTAGTTATCTGATTATACTTTTTCAGATGATGACAAACCGGGACTATACCAGTTTTAGTAAGACACCCAGAGAAAACCTCATTTTGCTAAAGAATTAATTATATATATGCTGCTTTATCTAAATGCAAAAAACCACAGATAAAAAAATTCTGTTTAATTTATATAAAGTAAGTTATTTTTTATAATTCCTTAACATGATATTTTAACCTATAACTTAAAATAAAACAAATAAATATTTTGCTTGAGTCAAATATCTAAAAGAAAGGATCAATTCATAGACAATTTTATGCGTATTTTTTAAAGAAATTGTTTTAGTAATTCCTTTAAAATGACATTTAAAAATACAAGCAAATAATTTTGCTTGAATAAAAAAAATCAAAAAATAAACAATAGAATATTTTAACCCTTAAACCGCTAATTATATTATTGGTTGTATGAGGTAAAAATCAAATCTTTTAATTGGCCAACTCACAAACTGAAGACAAAGCCTATTGTTAAAACATATTCGCCTATAATATTAAATTCAACTCAGATACATTTATAAAAAGTATATTACTAATTTTTCAGGTTATGAAAGAGAACGAAAGTTCTTTCAAAAATAAATTGCTATTTATTTATTATAAAATATATTCAATTTCGGCAAATATAAAGCGAATGTCTAAACAAAAAAGTGGTGACGCAAACGCTTTTTTTCAATTTTACGATATGGAAAAGTAAAGATTTCTTTTTGCTAAATCTTAAATATTTTTACTAAAATCTTCAATATTTTTCGAAAATAATTTTGTTTTTTTGGTATATTTTTTAAAAAACTAGTTTAATTTCTCAAATTATATTTTTTTAATACTTAAATTGCATTCGAAATGAAAATCTCAGCGTTTTTCTTTATTTTCTTTGATCAGGCGGTTTCTTTGTTCTTTCCAGCCAATCAGAATGTCTTTTTCGGCTGAGAGCCAGCTGACAGTGAATCACCGACAAGGTTCTTTCTTTGTTTAGTTTAAAATGTGTTTTTTTTTATTTTTTACTTGTAAAATAATTCGGAAGAGGGCACCATCTTACAGAACTTTTAAAAACCTAATCAATAACTGTCAAACGAATATTCTAGCATAAGAACTAGCAGAGTTAGAGTGACGTCAGATGTCGACGAGATGCCTCGTAAGAGGCGGTTGAAGAATTAAAGGTGTTGATAATTAATCAATCAACAATATTCTTGTCAAGACTGACTTTTTTTTTTAAAAAAAAGGAAAAAAATACTTTGATTGACTATAAAAAGAGACTAATAATTTTAACTTATAACATCTATATCTTATATGATACACACATGTATGTGTGAATTTTATGTACATTTTTCAAATGGAATTAATTATGAAAGACATTTTAATAATTGTATTATTTTAATAAATTCAAACATATTATGTTAATAAATGATTATGTCACATGCCTGTGCAATTATATATACATGTTTAAGTAAACCTAGCATATGGTATTGGTATCATTAAAATATAACTTAAAAATTTTAATTATATATATATGACAATTTAAATATGTTCATAAATTATTATACCACATGTCTATGTGCTGAATGTGTTTTAAGTAAACCTATTGGAGCATATATATATATATGAAAAACAAAAACAAGTTAAATTTACGTAACTTGCTATCACTTGTATTTATGATCAATAGATGGTGGTTTACCAAAAACACCAAACAAGTGTAAATTTGTCTACATAAATGACAAAAGAGTCAGTATTCACCATCTCTTTCATTTGCCCACCCTCAGATCAGCTGATTTCAAGCTAATTTGCTATCATCAGTGAAGGATAGAGTTAGAAACTAGATCTAAACACTGACTCCAAGTGTTTATGCAAACAGTTTCTATCAGTTTGAAAGCATGAATTTTTCAAACTGGTAAAGTCTTCAAACTCAGCCTAACAAGCCAGATAGCTACATGGGTCTGATCTCAGTTCAGTTTCACCATATAGTCAAAGCCTCTGCAATATATATCATTGCAAAAACCTTCACTGACTCTTTTGTCATTTATGTAGACAAAGTTACACTTGTTCAGTGTTTTTGGTAAAACACCATCTATTGATCATATATATATATATAAAGCACAATATAATAAATTAAATTTTATTTTATGTTAAACTACACACATGTAAAGTTTAATCATTTATTTCATTATTTTATGACAATTCAAATATGTTTAGAAATTATTGTCACATGTATGTGTGTGTATGTATATCAATGAGTGTCAAGTAGACACATGTACAATTTAATCATTTTTTTAAATTTTATTAAATATCAATTGAAATGTATTCATTGTATATTATAAAATGCATGTTTGTATAGATATATATGTGTGTTTTGTGTAAACCATTAAGAGGTATTGTAAATCAGTGTACTAATTTGAATTTTGTATTAATCATGTAAATCACAATGTCATAGTTTTTTAAATTGTATATTACTCAAAATCAGAAGGCTTAAGTGATATGTGTAAAGCCATATTCTACAGACCTTAACTTAATTATTTTTTGTTATTAATAAACTTATATTCATTTGTTAAAATTATTCCTGTGACTTAATTCTAAATGTTTTAGACTGCATAATCTTTTGATCACAGTAATAGTAATAGATATTATGTTTTATGAGCTATATTCAAGTATAATGGTCTAATATATTAAAGGGATGCATTTTAGTGCAGCAGCATTCCAGTATTAGTGTCCTGGTTTGGCACAAGGATTATATTTTTCAAAAATCATTCACTACATTTTATTTTAGTTTAATTGTATAAATTAAGTTTATAATGGCCAGTACATTAATGGTACTAAGTATCCAAAGCATTGATGATGATCAGCATGTTTTAATATACCAGTATTAGTGTTTTATGATTATGTATTCTGATGGATGAGCACTTAGTTGGTACATCCAAATTATGTTTAAATAATTGTTCCAAGCTAATAAAGCCCAAATAGTTAGCCTGGTCTACAGTAGACTCATTTCAAATACAGTCACAAGATTGACTGTTGATTTATTTTATTATTGATCATTCATGATGGTGAATGAATATTACTTATTTTTAATGCTGGTCTTTATTTAACTATGCTTATAGTACTTTAGTGAGTTAACTGGGTTGGTCCATCAGAGAAGTACCAATATCTCTCATGTTCTTAAAATAAATAACATTACTTATATATTTTATGATATTAAACAGTACTTTAATATCTTGAATTGCTTACTTATACTTTAATACTTATATCTTACTTTAATATTACTTTATTTATACTTATTTTAATATCTTAATTTAAAAATATCCATATTATTACTTTATATTTTATATTAAATAATTTATTTGAAATATTTTTGTATATTGGGGAAGATTCCATCACACCATTTTCATCTTGATATCCCTATTTCCCCATCCTATTATAAATGGAAAAGGAGACTTAACATCATCTGCACTACAGGGCGCCATCTAGGCATTTGAACCTAGAAAAATTTATAAAGTAGGCAGATACATAAGTCAAAAAAAATATTTTTTATTTTATTTATATATTTTGATATCTGGTCATTAGCCCATATCACTAGCTCAGGGAGTAGCAGAGATTTAATAATATAATATCTTATCTAATTATATAAAAAGAATAAAATAAGCCACTGCCAGTAATTAACATACAAAAATTTATTTACGCACATATATATATATATATATATAACATTTAACATTTTTATTTTAATATGTTTACTTTAACATTTAACTTTATTTTTAACTTTTATTTTAGATTTTTAATTTACATTTTAAATTTTATACTATTATTAGTTCACACAAATGGATTTAAAAAAGTTCTTTTTAAAACATGTTGAGTATAGATCGGTTACATAGATTTCATGGTTAAAGACATTTCAAAATAAACATAAACGATCAAAATATAAAGTCATTGATACCATCAATTGCAGAGGAAAATTTATAAGTAACCCATTAGCATTCACATATAAGATGCTTGCATTGACATCAATAACTTAAAAGATATCCGAATAAATACATTTTAGATACTCACCGTAAGATATCATTATTTATCGAATGTCTATATATTTTGATCAAATATGAATACCCAAAACATAATTAACCGATAACCAATCCATGCAAGCATCTATAAACAACTTAAATTTAATGCATTTTTATTTAGTGTCGAGTATGAATAGACTACATAGATTTGCATTTGAAAAGAAAATATTCTATCCTTATTTAACCTTAGGCCAAAAGTTCGCAGTCGATCTAATGCCAATTCATCTGATATATTGATGTATTCAATGTAATACGAAATATGGCAGCACAAAAAATTAAGAGAAGAAATTCTACTACTTCTATCTGACAAGAAGAGCAATAAAAAAAAGCTCCATAGAAAGGAACTGCGGTCTCCGACTTATAATTCCTTCCATAGGCAAACGGGTGAGTGCGGCATATACAGACGATTCTGCCTGTAGCGAATCTTGCATTACATCTACTAACTACACCAATATACCCAATCCATTGACCCAATTTAACTATGAAACAAATAACCTAAGATTACCCTCCCCTAATATAACTTTACAAATCTATACAGCCATTCATGCCCGACTTAAGTTTAACATTGATATATTTTAATTTATCGGAAAACAGAAATCATAATAAACTTAAAGAACAAAAAAAAAAACTAAATGGAAATAATTTTACAAAAGAAATACATTAAATAAAATTATAACTAATTAATAAATAACGTTGGTCAGATAGGATTCTATTTCTTATAAATTAAAGACTGAGAAAGTTTATATTTTTAAGTTCTTAGTGTTTCAAAATGTTTTTAAAGTTCTTACAATTTTTTTTCAACATTCCTCTTTATTCATTGCATGCTGTTTGGAATCCACATTAAATCCCCCGACGATCCTGTTGTCCTCAGTATAAGAAAAGTGATGTTTCATTTTTCCATTTTTATAACAACTGAAGGAATTGAAAGTGCGTCTTTCAATCCCTTCACCTCAAACTCTCCGACTTAACACATCTCAGTCTTCTCTTAATAATTAATTAAACCAAATCACTTTTCATTTCCAAATTTTTTCTTTTATACATAACTTTAGGATCCAATGGACGTTACATCATTGTTGATGATGATCCTTCTGTTGAGGTCCGATTTCCCCGATGGATTTCTTTCATTGGCCATTCTGTTCCTATTGTTTTCCTATCTGACTGTTACTTATACATTTTAGATGCCCAAAGCTAGTTTACTAATTAAAATAATCATTTCCATTTTACAAAAGATTAATTAATCTGTTTTCCAAATCCGAAGATATATTTAAAGATATAATTTTATCTCCAAATCTTTTTAAAATTTAGTTTTAAAATACTTTTTCTTTAATAAAGTTTTATTTTAATAATTTTTCTCATCTGTGTGATTTATATATATACGAGTTTAAGATAGAATTTATTTTCAATTTTTCTGTCTTAAAAAAAAATTTTAAATGCGAACTTTTTATTTTAATGTTTAATAATAAAAAAAAATAATGTAACATCGTCTGTGCTCATTACAGTTGTTTATCCTTTTTATAGTGCAATGAGAAAGTCATTTTGTACAGCAAAGACAAAATGCCTAGAGTAGGTTAGCTTAGCCAATCATCTTGTTGAAGGCAAAAAATGGCTATTTAAAGTTTTTAACTTGCAGAAGTTTTGATGACAATCAATTTTTTTTAAAATTCTGGTTTTTCCAAAATTCAATTTTTTATACCTATTGATCAGCTATTGTCTTGATTATGCCATATTTCCCATTGTGAATTGGGATTTCCTAGTTTTTCAAAGAAAATTATGAAGGGTTGTCATAGTTATTTAAAATGCAAACTAAAGATGCTATGATTTTTGCATCAATGCGGTAAAACTTTATGAACACTATTAAAAAATGAAGAGAAAGAAAATAATAATATCAAGTTTTTTTGATTGCTTCCTTTTTACTTCCAGATTTAAAATAATATTTTTCAATTATTTATTTAAAATAAATAAGTGATAAATCTTAATAATTCTCACATATTTTAACTATATTATTAAATGAATATTCTAGCAAACTCTCAATTCAAAATTTTTTACTAAATCTAAATTTGAAGACATAAGCTTCCACACATGCACAGAAAATATAAAATGTAGTAACTATATGTTCTACATCTTAATAAAAATGTAATCTAAAATATAGTTATTTTGCTTTAAAATATTTTAATATTGTAATGTCAGATTTATAATTCTATTATATATTTTTATATTAAATTATATGTTTTATGTGTGTGTGTGTACTTTGTTTATGCAATTCTTTGTTCCTTCATAAGAATAATGACAAAAATATAAGTGTACATATTTTTATACAAGAATTAATCAGAACAACCTGCTGGGAAGTCATTTCTGAATGCTCTATAAAATTATATTTTTTCTTACATGAGAGAATTTTATACTTGGTATTCATTATATTATACCAAATCTGGCCTTGTAAAGGCCTGTGGTTTTTTTTAATTGGCAGTTCTAACAAATTTTGTTTAAGATTTAATATATAGGGTATATGAGCATAGACTTTCACATGAACCACCACTCTATCTCTCTCATAACACTGGTACACCTGAACACATATATATCGAAAAGATAAATAATCAGCAATATACGTATTTCATTCTAAACCAGCAATCATCATCAGTCTGTCCAGAATATCATCTCCACACATATATGCAATAAGTACTCAGATATATATTAATTTTTTTTTTTTTTTTTTTTTTTTTATTTTTTTTTTTTTTTTTTTTTAAAAAAAAAAAGACCCCCTTACTAAAATAAAAAAAATCAAAATTTAAAAAAAAATTTTAAAAGAGGGGGGCAGGGCAACCTTTGTAAAGTAGCCAATCTGCATACTTTAATGAATAGGCATCAATCCACTCCACACTCCAACTCTTCAACCATCCATCCAATTGAAAATCTGATTTGATGTAAATTAAACAAATTTATTTTAAATGTGAGAATTGTACATTGATCTAAAAGACTTTTCAGTAGAATACAAAAACTCTGGTGTTTTAGCACATCATTTTTGTAATAATTAGTTGTTTTAACAAATTATTTTAAAGATTTAATTTAAATCAAACAAAACATTTTAATATTATATAAATAAATTTCCATGTTTTAATGAACCTAAATTAAAATGTACATTTTAAAATATATCTTATATTTGTTAGCTTTATGGCTTCAAATATATATTTACTGGAGCACCCTCTGAATAGAAAATTCATATTTTTTTTGATATTGTCATGCCTAATTGCTGATCTTTTTTGTAATATTTTTTTCTTAAATTATAATATTTATAATATGTTTTTAATTGGTTGCTTTAACAATTTTTTTATGATTTAATGTAAATATGTTATTTATTCATCATTACAAATTTATAAAAGTTCATTACATTTTAAATTAACATTGCTAAGTATGTCATTCATCTGAACTATATTATGGGTTTCTGCAGCTGACTGGGAACCTTTATTTAAAAATATATACTATATCTCTGTAGTTAAAAGCACTCATACTGATTTTATTCCCAGCATTTTTTATTTAATGGCAGAATTACTTCCATTGTGAAAATGTAATGGTTGTGAATTTGACATGTGATATTGAACAAACATTCATTCACCAATCAGACAACAGGGAAAATATGGATTTTATACATAAGATGCTATTCAACCAATGACAGCAATAAATATATTTACTTAACCATAAAATTAAAACCAATAATTTTTTTATAATTTTTCTTAATTAATATCATACAATTGTAGTGGTATGTAAGGTTACAATATATATATATATAAGGTCCGTTTTACAATATATATATATAAGGTCCGTTAATTAAAACAAAATTGTAATTGAAATAATAAATTTAACGGTTTACAAACTATTAATAAAAATAATTTTAATGGTAAGAAACTATTATAAACAATCTTTAAATCCACAGAAGTACTTTCAGTTAATTTCTTAAACCTGCCTCAACTGCAATTAAATTAAAAAAAAAAAACAAAGCAGAAGCAAATGTCATCATTTCAAATTCCATAAATCTCGTATTTTAATGTTAGCAGCTTGTCTATTTATTAACTGCATTTTATTCCTATTTATAAAAATTACCTTTTTAATTTTTCTTTTATTATGGTTTTTCTCTTCATGAAGAATTTTCACATTTTCAAAATCAAATTTAAATTTATATTTACATGTTTTTTCATGATCAAAGAAAACTGAAGGAGACATTAAATCACCATTATTTTTACTTTTTACATGCTTATATAACAATTCATGCTCCCTCAATCTCTTTTTAATACTGCATCTAGATTCACCTATATATGATAGCATACAATCACAAAAAATTTGATATATGACATTACTTTTCTACTTGACAGGTATGACATCCTTAGAATTATTGACTAATTTATTAATATTGTTTGGAACATAGAATGAACCATTAAACACATTCTTATATATATATATATATATATATAAGAATGTGTTTAAGTGAAATTTTTTAAGGATATATATATATATATATATATATATATATATATATATCCTTAAAAAATTTCACTTGTGAATTTGAAATAAATGGAAAAGATATCCATTGTTTACTGTTAATCTTCATTTCCCTTAAATCATTATAACTTTTTTTAAATTGACATAAAGTATTACTTATTTGTTCCATTTTATAACCAACATCAAGCAATTCATTGGCAAATATCTCAATATTTTTTCATATATAATAACAGTTATAAGCAGGCATAAGAAATGGTGATCGTGTGGTGTTTATTGGCTTAAAACCAATCCTGCCTAATAGGATAGTGGTGGCTATGGTTATTAAATAATCAAAGACACCAAAATGTATAGGTACTGAACTGAGTTCAGACCTGTATGACTATATAAGCTAATGAGCTTGGATTAAAAATGTTATTGTGTTTTCAATTTAAGACTCATAGTTTTGTAGTTATGTAGAAATAAAAGGTAACTGCTGGAGGGTTGCATTAGAATCTAAGATCTAGGTGCAGTGCTGTCAGATCCAAGGCTCCTCACAGATGAAGCCCACAAGCCAGAAACTACTCTGGGGATATTGGATAAGTAGGCATTAGATAGGAAATTTATGCACAAACCTGCTGGCATCCATTGATTACCCTGGCTATAGCAAGCATAAGAAATGATCATCATGTGATGTTTATTGGCTTAAAACCAATTCTGCCTAATAGAATAGTGGTGACTATGGTTATTAAAGAACCAAAGACACCAAAATGTATAGGTACTGAACTGAGTTCAGACCTATATGACTATATAAGCTGATGAGCTTGGATTAAAAATATTGTTTCAATTTAAGACTCATAGTTTTGTAGTTAAGTAGAGATAAAAGGTGGCTCCTGGAACATTGCATTCAATCCTATGATCTAGGTGCAGTGCTCTCAGATCCAAGGCTCTTCACTGATGAGGCCACAAGCCAGAAACTAGTCTGGGGATATTCGATGAGTACGCACTATATGGGGATTTATGCACAAGTATTCTGGCATCCAGTGATTACTCTGGCTTGCACTGAGTGGCAATACTGTATGGAAAGTTTTGACTATTTTAATAACAATTATAAGCAAGCATAAGAAATGATGATCATGTGATGTTTATTGGTCATCTAATCTTTCACCATTAACATTTAAAAAATAAGATGTCTTTTCTTTTAGTTTGAACTTTTATTTTAAAACTTAAATAAAGATTTAACTTCCAGTTGTAGTTATTTCCTGATCACTATCTGCTACTTTTGTTATATGTTTTTCCAATTGTATTGTGTTGCTTAGCAACTCTTTTCCTCTTAATAATAAAACAAAAATAAAATAATTAAATATATATATATTGTGTTTCTCTTTTTTTTTAAATGTTGTATTTGTTAAAGATATAAAGAATATGAAATATAATTGCTCTTAACAATATAACACATACACTAAAGTAGTGATTTTGAACAAGCAGAATACTATATTAAAGCTGATAGGAGACAAGTTAATCCTAGAATTGGAAAAAAATTAAAATAATATAATAATGCTGAATTTGAATATGGATATAGAAATGACTTGTATACTTTAAAAAAAAGAATAAACTGAAAAATATTTTTAAAAAATAGAAATGGAGATATACAGATCAAACACAACAGAAATGAAATATTTTCCTGAAGGATTGTGATGATGGTGTTTAAGTTGTATTTTAGCTTTTGAATTATTTCTATCATCTAAGTATTGAATGTTTTAGAAAAATTTAACTTGATTTAAGTTTTCCGAATATAGTCAACTGTTAGTAATAGCATACAGGTTAGAATATGCATAATGTTTCAAGATATATTATTCTCCTCTTTTCTTCAGGTCTTTCTGGCCTGAACAGTAACAATATTAGCATGGAAATCAAATCTGGATCCTTACATTTTTGGATATTGAATTGTAAATTAACACTCTAACCAACTGAGCCATCCTGCCAAAGGCAACAGTCATTAGAAGTTTTATATGCTTAGAGCATTACCTTAAAATTCAATATTCGGGAATTTAAAGATCCAAGTTCGATTCCCATGCCAGTATTGTTATTGTTCAGGCTAGCAACACTTAAAGGAGAGAAAAGAATGATATCTCTCAAAACATTGTTTATATATTAACAGTTGAATGTATTTAGAATATTTAAATAAAATTAAATTTCTCTTAACACATTGAATACTTATATTACATTATGGAAATAGTCCAAAATGTAAATACAACAGAAATGAAATATGCTTTATCCAACAAAAAAAAAAAAAAAAAAACATAGCACATTTTATAGATTCACCATAGTTAGCGTTGACTAGATAGATTTAAGATTTCTATTAATGCGAAAAAAAAAAATATATATATTAATAAAAAAGACAGTGATGGCAGATGGTATTTTGATTTTTAAAATTCTCTAGTAAATTTAAAAACTTACAAAAAAAACTTTAAAATAATAATAGGTTTTGACTATTTATCTGTACTTATAAAAAATCAATACAAAGATGACATATTCATGAATAAATTAGTTATATAGATGGTAAAATCAAAATGAAGCAATTAAAATAAATTTTATGCTAATATATTCATTGAGAAAAACTCGATATATGCTAATCTGAAAAATTATTTAGAAAAGAGTTAATAATTATATAAAAAAAAAATGTGGTTCTGAAATGATAGAAATCTATAGTAGTGAGCAGAAGTTTTATTAAAGACATGACCAAAGACAGATGTATAATTCTCAAGATGCATTTTTTGTATTTATCCAGAAATCATCAGTTGGCCCAGATCATAATCTCTTACACATATATTTATTTTTGTTAAGTATATATAGATAGCCAATAACTCCACTTTAATTGATGTGTCAAACTTTCTGTCCTCACAACCTTGAAACAAATCACGTGACCTTTTATTTGTCATTAATTAGACTAGAGATTATCCACTTAATGAATATCTTTTTCTGTATTGTAATTTTCACTACACCACTCTCATGCAAAGCAGGAACTGGTTTCTAGATCCACTTTTAACACTTTGTGAAGGGTGTAATCATAAGCATATAGACATGAACAATTGCATGATTTCCAAAATGAACATTTTATGCTGAACGAGTACTCATCATTTAGCCCAGATCATAATCACCATGTATTAAAAGTAAATAGAAATTCCCCTAACCTTGCACGAGAGTGGCAGATCAAATATTGACTATAGAAATATTATTTATTAAGTAAATAACCTCTAATCTAATGAATGACTAATAAAAAATTATTATTAAGCATTGTATTTACATTTAAAAGTGTTGTTCAGCAACAATAAAAAATATTGAAAAGATTAATAATTACAAGCATGATATCCTGAAGTATACTGAATAATTTTATAGAGCACAAAAAAACAAAATAATTTATCCACTATCAGCATCATTTTTAAAGATCTTATATTGTAAATGAAAAAAAGAATTAAATTTATAAATAACTGAAAGGCTCTTGAAATGTTAGAGCTGTTTTAAAACTTTAATTAAAACTAGTAGGCAAAAATTATTAAAATGATTGACAAAGTAATACTTTTTTAACAAAAAAAAAATGTGTATACATGACAATTGAAGGCATTATTTCGTATTTATGAAAAAAAAATTGAAAGAAACATGTTAAAAATTTTATATCAGTTAATCTTTTATCAAAAATATACGAAATATTTAGTACGACCATTACAAACTATTTGTATTTATTGTTTGGAATATTTTCATAAACTAATATGAGTATTGGATGTCTTTAGAAAAATTTAACTTTATTTAAATATTCCAAATACCTTCAACTATTTGTAATAGAATATCAATCAGGTTAATATATGTACAACGTTTCAGGAGGTATTATTCTCTCCTCTTCTTCATGTCTTGCTGGCCTGACCAGTGACAGTACTAGCATGGGAATCGAATCTGGACGATTAGCTCCTTGGGTATTGAATTTTAAGATAACACTCTAATCAACTGAGCCATCCTGCCAAAAGCAATGGTAAGGACTTACCTTTTTGATGTGCTATTGTTAACAGTTGAATGTATTTGGAATTCTTGAATAAAGTTAATTTTTCCTAAAGACATTCAACACTTATATTAAATGATGGAAATATTTCAAATAATAAATACAACCAAAACATTATCATCACAAACCTTCAGGAAAACATTACAAACTATGTGTAAATTTAAGTGATTATAGTACAAATGATTATTTCCCACTACTAACAGAAGTTATAGAGATACCAATAATAAAAAAATGTGTTTGTAATTCATAAAATAAAACCAGAGTATTCTAAAAAATACTTACCAAAATGCAATACTCAACTATATGAAATATTTTGAGGAGATTTTATCTTTCCAAACTTTTTGCAGCATGTGTTTTATGGTTTAAAATAGAAAGACGGCAGTAGCATGTTTTTCCACCCAATAGGGCCACATGGTGCAAACTATAGTAATCTACTGTTGCTAGAAGATTCCGCATTTTAATCCTTATCTAGTGCCTTCTCATTGAATATTCCCAGATGAATTTCACTGGATAGAGATTAAAATGCATAACCTTAGTAATGCTACTATATAGAGCATTTTGAAATTGTTTTAACATCTTGTAAAGCATAAGAAAACATTGTATATGATGTTTTAATAGCCTAAAGAAAAGATTGTAATAAATGGAAGTTATACCACTTCATTTTGTAGATGATATAGTTTTTGTTACAAATATTACTTAAGTTGCTTTTTTAAAAAAAAGAAGATAATAACAATTGACAATAATGAAATAAAAGATGTTAAATGCTGAATTTTGTATTATTTCATTAATATATATATATATATATATGATAAACAAAATAAGGTATAAATTTTGTAACTTGCTATAGCTTGCATTTTATGTTCACTAGATGGAGCTTTACCAATAGCCCACTATCAAGCTTTGTTTACATAAACACTGAGAGAAATAGAATTCAATATCTCTTTCAAATTGTCTCCAACCTTTAAACCATGGTTTTGAGCTAGTTGGCTCATGTCAGTAAAGGGTTGGAGGACCATAAACTAGATCTAAACTCCAACTCTACTAAACAGCATTTATGAAACACGTTTCTATCAGTTTGAAATCTCAGTGTTTATGTAAACAAAGCTTGATAGTGGGCTATTGGTAAAGCTCCATCTAGTGAACATAAAATGCAAGCTATAGCAAGTTGCAAAATTTATAACTTGTTTTGTTGTCATAAATGCACCCTTGAAGGTTTTTGCAATGATATAGATTGCAGAGGCTTTTACTATATGGTGAAACTGAACTGAATTTAGACCCATATAGCTATCTAGTTTGTTTGACTGGATTTGAAGATATTTATGTATCTAAAAAATTTGTGCTTTCAAACTGATAGAAATGAGTTTAATAAATGCTGTTTAGTAGAGTTGGAGTTTAGATCTAGTTTCTGGTCTTCCTACTCTTTACTGACATGAGCCAACTAGCTCGAAACCATGGTTTAAAGGTTGGAGACAATTTGAAAGAGATATTGAATTCTATCTCTCTCAATGTTTATGTAAACAAAGCTTGATGTGATATGATGTGATGTATTGTGGCTTCTCCTTAAATGAAGTCAAGAATATCTCAGCAATTATGCCCAGATAAACCTGTTAACCACTTTATTTTCCATTCCCCACTCTAAATTCTTCCATATTCTGCTCCATCCCATTTCCACAACATAATCTTTGTCAACTCTATAACCTTTATATCTAAATCCCCTTTATCTTTTCCCAAACCCAGCCTAAAAACCAATAATTCACTTTCTGTATAATCACTTTTTTCATATTTATTCTTCTATAACTTCATTATATATATGTACCCTTTCTGTTTTCAAGCATTTACATTCAATTAACAAATGCTTAATATTTTCTATTCCTTCTTTACATAATTTACAAAATAAATCACCCATTTTTTTCCATTTACATGTATATTCTCTTGTAGCTAAAGATCTCATTCGAGCCTTAAATAATAAACTACTTTCCTTACTATTATCATATATAAACTCACACCTAATATTCTGTTTATTTCTATATATATTTAAACTCTTTTTACTCTCCATACTATTTCTCCATCTCTCTAACTCCCTATTTTTTATTTATAAATCTATTCTTTTTTTTTTATTCCTTACTACTACAACACTCAACAATTCTCTTAATACAATCATCCCATCTTTTGTACAAATATACTGATATAAATTCTTCATCCAAATCTTTTGCATACCACATTACCTTTCTCACCAAACTGCAATCTACCAAACATTTTCATTTTACTTTATTTTATTTTTATTTTATTTTATTGTATGTGATGTGATGTATTATGGCTTCTCCTTAAAGGAAGTCAAGAATCTCTCAGCAATTATGCCCAGATAAACCTGTTAGCCACTTTATTTTACATTCCCCACTCTAAATTTACCCATAATCTGCTTTATCCCATTTCCACAATATAATATTTGTCAACTCTATAACCTTTATATCTAAACCCTCCCTTATCTTTTCCCAAACCCAGCATAAAAATCAATAATTCACTTTCTGTATAATCACTGTTTTCATATTTATTTTTCCACAACTTCATTATATGTACCCTTTCTGTTTTCAAACATTTACATTCAATTAACAAATGCCTAATATTTTCTATTCCTTCTTTACACAATTTATAAAATAAATCACCCATATTTTTCCATTTACTGTATATTCTTTTGTAGCTAAAGATCTCATTCGAGCCTTAAACAATAAACTACTTTCCTTACAATTATCATATATTAACTTACACCTAATATTCTGTTTATTTCTAAATATATATTTAAACTCTTTTTACTCTCCATACTATTTCTCCATCTCTCTAACTCCCTAGTCTTTATTAATAAATTTATTCTTTTATCCCATTCCTTACTATTATAACACTCAATAATCCTCTTAACACAATCATCCCATCTTTTGAACAAATATACTGATATAAATTATTTATATCAGTATAGTGGGATATTGGAAAAGCTCCATCTAGTATATATATATATATATATATTTGAAATTATATATATTTATTTATTTATTTATTTGAAAAAATACTCATATAGAGTTTAAATATAAAATTAAGTAATATTTATTGTCCCAAGTATAGTTTCAAGCTTTCATATATTCATAGTTAATCTGCTGAGAACATTAAAGTTCTTGGCAGATTAACCATGAATATGACAAGAAAGCATCAAAAGTATACTGGGGACAATAAAAACTACTAAATTTTATATTCAAACTCTGAAGGAATATTTTTTCACATTAATATTTATAATGGCAGAGTATGAAAATGTAATATATATATATATATAGATATATATATATATATATATATATATATATATATATATATATATATATATATATATATATATTGAACTGGATGTTTTACTGCTTCAAAGGCAACCATCATAAAATTAAAACAAACATTCATATTTATGTTTTTTTTAAAAAATTGAATTTGAAAGTTTTATATGTTTTATGTGTTATAGCACACATACTCATTACATTTTAAAATTCTGTGATTTTACTTTTTCAATACATTTTAGTTTAAAATAATTTGGGGGGGATACTTTTTTTTATTGCAGTAATTAAAACAAGCAAAATCTCTTTTTCTTTTGTTGATTTTAATCTATTTTTAACAGCTGAAAGTTATTTTCTCATTTATTTATTTTAATTAGTTTTGAATAAGATAAGAGCCCTGGTTGAATTTTGTTTTTTTAATTAAGATTAAGCAGGAGATATAGATTTATCCTGGTCAAAATTTTTAATTAGCAATTAGGTAGAAGATAACAATTCACATAAATAACCCTGGCTGTTTGACTAAAGGATGATTCTGTTTTTTATTCTTATAGTGAATCTTATTTAGTTTGTTGTTCTAATTGCTTAATATGGATCACCAAAGTTATATTTTTGTGGACAACTAATACTTTTTGGTGCTTGTTGTGCTTAGAAAGAATTGCTTAACTATTTTCTAATAGAAGGAGTAAATATGCTAAGCTATTGGAAATAGCAACTGTCCATTCAGGATGCAAAAAATACTCAATATAATGAACTTTAATAATAATATACAGTGCTAAATCAACTCAAATACAAATGCCAGAGCTCTATAATTGTGAATTTAATCCAGAACTGATCCCAAAGATTGCCTTTATACTCCCAATGAGAGAAAAGATATCAAAATCTTCATAAGGAACTTTAAAGAGAAGTAAGCTGTGTGTGTTGCTGGAAGAAATCAGCCAGACAGAACATTATGCCTGAAGGTAAATGAACATTTTCATATTATAACCTGGGCTTAAATCTCTTATTTAAATATTATGTTAAAGTCTCAAGTTAATATAAAAAGAAACTTTTCTCTATAATGTTTTGCATAATCATTTAAATATCTTTAATTATTTCATTATATATTTTTCTTATTATTACATGTAATGAAATCTTAATTTTAATTTTAAGATTTTATATTTTAAATTTATTTATCCAGGGTGTAATGCAAGTTTAGATTTTGTAGTTATTGTCTCTCATTTTATATTACTAACCCTCAAAAAATGCTTAGACAGATCTTAGAAGTTTTCTTTTAATTTACCTGTCTCTTATTCTTTCATAATAATTTATTTAGTCAATTTGGATTTGCATTTTTTGCAGATTATAAATCTTTTGGCTAGTGATTTATTGATTGTAGTGTTCTGTTTTTCCTAAATGGTGGAGGTATTGTTTTCTTCTATTTAAGATCACGTAAAATCATAATCTTTTTTTGTTTCTTTTGTTGGATTCAGCTGTGTCAGTCTTTCATGTGCCTTTTTTCCTGGAGTGTTTGCAGGCATTTAACATTCTTATGTCCTGATGTATATTTTCCAGGCTAAGGCAAGCTTGGCTGTCTTGTTCATCGATGTCTATGCAAGATTGTTTTGAAATCTCTAAATAAAGAAAATCTGGCATTTATTTATATAAATCACTAGCAAAAAGACATTATAAATTCTTTTTAATTCTTAGGTGAGAAAATAAATTTATCAGTTTAAGTGTTTGATGCCAATACTCTCATATACACTCTGATAAATTCACTGGAGATATCTAATTCAATCTCTCATATTTTGTTTGACTAATATTTATTTTTTTAATTTAATAAACTTTAAAATTATTTATAATTATTTTGAGCTAATGTTTGTTTTTTGTTCTTTTCTCAATTGTGTGAACAATGTTAAAGATCTCTTTCTCTCCCTGGGTCTACCTGGTAGCAGTGGGCACACTTGGTAATCAAAAGAAGATTGAAGTGACTGGTACAATATATAAATATATAGGCAGAATAGATAACATTAATTGCAAAAATAATTTTGGATGAAGCAATTTCATGGATGAATTTTTTTTAGGATTAATAACCAGATTTGATTAAATATATGAAGCTTAAATGTTTTTAAATAAATGTGTTTTCTTGTATATTAAATGCAGATATCAGGATTAATAAGAAAAATAAAGTGTGAAACTCTCAGGCAAAATAACAAACAAGAATTACTAAGAAAATAAAAAGGCTAATATGGAAGGCAATGTACATGTTTCTACAAGATATAATAAAAGTTGGACAATTGATAGCATAAAGTGAATCCTATAAAATAGATTTTAAAATTTGTTGTGAAAGACAGTGTTCAGATAAATGAATGAGTTAATGAAGTTTGTTTTGGTATTGAAATAAACTTTTACCTTCATTCTGTCATGATTCAATAATATATATTGTGACGACCACATAAAGTCGTCGACACACATATATATTTATTAATAAAATTAGAAAGTAATAAAGGTGAAATAAATTAGCTAATAAATTTTTTTTAAAAAAAGAAAGGAAGGAAAAGAAAAATTGAAATTCTAATGTCAAAATTACTGTGGATTTTTGTAATAATAAGAGAAGGGGAGGGGGGCTACATAAACAAAGAAATGTGTCTCTTTCTCTCTGGTAAATCAAATGCTAGAAAGTTATTTTTGTTTATTGTAGGAGAGGGGAAGTGATGCATAAAAAAAATGTGTTTCTTCTCTCTTTTAAAAAAATATATTATAACAAATTAAAATAAATGTAAAATGTAAATGTGAAAGAAAAAATGAATGAATTGTAAACTTTAAATAAAATAAATGTAATATGTGATATATAAAAAAGAAACAATATGGCTGTAGGTGTGAAAGTTTGTTGGACAAATTAAATTCCACGGACAAAGAAATGTTATCAACGGAAGATCTTGGCCTGATCTGTTAAATTAATTGGGACTTACATTCCATCCACTAATTAAATAAAGAAACATAATGATAAGAATTGGTTGGAAATCTAAGTCTTAATTAAAAAAAATTTAAAAACAACGAACAAAGAAAGATATTAATAAAATTACAAGTTTTGTCCGGCATTGCTAGTAGAGACTTTAGAGAAGCAACAGCTAAAAGAAAATGGGAGAAGTGCGTGGCTAGTGGCGTTAAAGGAACGTGGATTCGGATTCAAGCCGTCTCATCACTGACTCGCAATGTAAGATCTTTGCCTGACCTGCTAGAGGGACAGCCGCTTCTGTAGCTGTCAATTGAAACTCAACCTAAAGAATCAACCAGCAAACTGGATGAAAATAACCCCACAAACTAAGGAAGTTAATGGAGAACCTAAGGAATCAACAAGCAAAAACTGGAACGAAATAACCCAACAAACTGAGGAAGTTAATCAAGAGCGCTCGGAAGAAATACCCATGGGACAATTACAACAAAGCCTAGGCAAAAGCATGCATGCATTTTCATTTATCTACTATTCATAACTAAATATAAAATCCATGATTTGATAGAATAGAACTCTATCAACAGGATGTTAAGAACTTTTATATTTGATCTATTTGCATATATTTATTATAGCCATGTATTTATAAGTGTGTGTTTTTATTATTATAATGTAATTTTTTATATAAAGTGTAAATATTATTATTAAACATATTTGTCATTAAATTTCGTATCCTTGCTTTATTCTCCTATCACCAAGCTACGACAGGGGGGAAACTGTAAGTAGTGATTAAAGGGGCATACTGATTTGTTTAAGATATTCATGTGCTGCTTGTTCGTGCGAAATCCCAATTCTAAAAAATAAATAGCAAGCGCTGGACATTCATTAAGTTTCTTTGAAATAGTTTGCGTTGTTCAGCAGCCGAGGGTATCTTGGTCGGGAAAAATAATGCCAAGATAATATGTACATATTGCCTTGGGGTTCGATCAAGGGTATAGATATGAAATTAAGTTTGTATCTGTATTAGCTCTCTGCTTGTATTGTAACGGCGTTGGTTAAAATAATAAATAAGATAATAAAGAATCTAAGTTGAAAACAATAAATGGATAAAGAATCAAAGTCGGAAAAAGAATTAAAGTATAATAAAATAAGTATAATATAGAATAAAATAATCGAAATAAATATAGTTGAAAGTACAAATAATTAATTACCGTACGAATAACCTTTTCCGTTATAATTGGGGGCCAGTCCGGGATTACAAGGTGGAGGAACGGGGATTTAAACCCCAGCCCAACAATCCGCACATTGAGAGAATGCAATACAATCCTCACCGTGATTATTGGGAAGGAAACCAGACATTTCCTGATAGAGCAGAAAGTGCTAAATTGTCCGAGTAGATCGGAAGAGGTTCAGAACTCAATTATCCATATGAGCAAGCCGTCCCTAGAGGACATCGGAACAGTGTTCCAGATCCCAGCACAAGGGGATATAAATATAGTAGAAAAAATGATAAGAAACCTCCAGACAAAAACTAAGCCGAAAGGAAATAAACGGATGGAAATGTCGGTTCAGTGAAACGGATAACGTAATGGGATCATGAAAAATATAATTGTTTTTTTAAACATATGACAGGTGGGGCAAATCGTCTCATGACAAAATCAAAGTTACTTTAATAAACAAAAAAAAAGTATAGTGTTCACGGAGTGAAATTAATGATAGACTTTTTTTTCATATGTATGATAGACTTAATGAGTATTTATGTGCAGTCAAGCACAACAAGACAATGTAAATAAAAGTAATAACAAAAAAAAAAAAGAAAGGAAATCTATAAATAGTTTATTCGTATCACAATCTGTCAGTTATAAATGCAGATATAATTGACAAATAAATAAAAGTAAAAATAAAATAAGAATCGTTTAGGCTCATTAAAGAGCCATTTAATAATTAATAAAATAAACTAAATGAACAACAGTGATAATGCTTAAATGATAGATATCACTGATAGGTGTATGAGGTTGCAGATTGAGGCATATATGTGTGTGTGTATGCATTATGTTTGGGTCGTATTTTGAGCTTGATTCAGCCATCTCTTCGCACTTTAGATTCTCATGGCTCTCGATGGTTAAACTTTTAAATGAAGCGCCAGTAAGAATCCTGGACTCATTATATAATAAGAATTAGTGCCTCGAATAAAATAAATAAATAAATCAAGAATAAGAATTTGTTGTTTGCGCAAGATGAGCAGGCAGTAGAAATATCCTGCTGTTCACACGCTTTAAACCCTGTTATGTTTTTTTGTTTTGATAGAGTTAAGTTATGCCATGGTCTCGTATGCGTAGAGATTAAATTGGTTGATCAGCCAAAATCGATCGGAAAGAATTGTGTAGCTTTACCTAGCTGTCTCTCTGCAGTCATCCTCATCATCATTATCACTCATCATGACAGAGTGGGAAAGTCTGTAATAAAAGCAGAAGTAAGAGTTGAAAGCAAAGAATTAAAATAGGCTCTCATCTCAGAATAAGATTCAACCCGATTTTAATTCTCAAAAACGGGCGGAGTGTAATGTGACGACCACGTAAAGTCGTCGACACACATATATATTTATTAATAAAATTAGAAAGTAATAAAGGTGAAATAAATTAGCTAATAATTTTTTTTTAAAAAAAGAAAGGAAGGAAAAGAAAAATTGAAATTCTAATGTCAAAATTACTGTGGATTTTGTAATAGTAAGAGAAGGGGAGGGGGGCTGCATAAATAAAGAAATGTGTCTCTTTCTCTCTGGTAAATCAAATGCTAGAAAGTTATTTTTGTTTATTGTGGGAGAGGGGAAGTGGATGCATAAAAAAAAATGCGTTTCTTCTCTCTTTTAAAAAAATATATTATAACAAATTAAAATAAATGTAAAACGTAAATGTGAAAGAAAAAAATGAATGAATTGTAAACTTTAAATAAAATAAATGTAATATGTGATATATAAAAAAGAAACAATATGGCTGTAGGTGTGAAAGTCTGTTGGACAAATTAAATTCCACGGACAAAGAAATGTTATCAACGGAAGATCTTGGCCTGATCTGTTAAATTAATTGGGACTTACATTCCAGCCACTAATTAAATAAAGAAACATAATGATAAGAATTGGTTGGAAATCTAAGTCTTAATTAAAAAAAATTTAAAAACAACGAACAAAGAAAGATATTAATAAAATTACAAGTTTTGTCCAGCATTGCTAGTAGAGACTTTAGAGAAGCAACAGCTAAAAGAAAATGGGAGAAGTGCGTGGCTAGTGGCGTTAAAGGAACGTGGGTTCGGATTCAAGCCATCTCATCACTGACTTGCAATGTAAGATCTTTGCCTGACCTGCTAGAGGGACCGCCGCTTCTGTAGCTGTCAATTGAAACTCAACCTAAAGAATCAACCAGCAAACTGGATGAAAATAACCCCACAAACTAAGGAAGTTAATGGAGAACCTAAGGAATCAACAAGCAAAAACTGGAACGAAATAACCCCACAAACTGAGGAAGTTAATCAAGAGCGCTCGAAAGAAATACCCATGGGACAATTACAACAAAGCCTAGGTAAAAGCATGCATGCATTTTCATTTATCTACTATTCATAACTAAATATAAAATCCATGATTTGATAGAATAGAACTCTATCAACAGGACGTTAAGAACTTTTATATCTGATCTATTTGCATATATTTATTATAGCCATGTATTTATAAGTGTGTGTTTATTATTATTATTATAATGTAATTTTTTATATAAAGTGTAAATATTATTATTAAACATATTTGTCATTAAATTTCGTATCCTTGCTTTATTCTCCTATCACCAAGCTACGACAGGGGGGAAACTGTAAGTAGTGATTAAAGGGGCATACTGATTTGTTTAAGATATTCATGTGCTGCTTGTTCATGCAAAATCCCAATTCTAAAAAATAAATAGCAAGCGCTGGACATTCGTTAAGTTTCTTTGAAATAGTTTGCGTTGTTCAGCAGCCGAGGGTATCTTGGTTGGGAAAAATAATGCCAAGATAATATGTACGTATTGCCTTGGGGTTCGATCAAGGGTATAGATATGAAATTAAGTTTGTATCTGTATTAGCTCTCTGCTTGTATTGTAATGGCTTTGGTTAAAATAATAAATAAGATAATAAAGAATCTAAGTTGAAAACAATAAATGGATAAAGAATCAAAGTCGGAAAAAGAATTAAAGTATAATAAAATAAGTATAATATATAATAAAATAATCGAAATAAATATAGTTGAAAGTACAAATAATTAATTACCGTACGAATAACCTTTTCCGTTATAATATATATATATATATGATCACAGAAAATGCCAAATTTGCCTGTGTTGTTGATATAATGTGATGTGATATGGCTATTCCTTCACTGAAGTCAGCAATCTTTTACACAATGTGCCCACAAAAACTTATTAGCCATTTTACTTTTACTTTCCATTTCCTACTCTATGTATTTCTCATATTCTTCTCTATTCTGCTCTATCCTATTTCTTTAACATTATTTTGTTACACTCCATGAACTTTATATCTAAATACCCCTTATCTTTTTCCAAGCCCAGCATAAAGACCAAGAACTAACTTTCTGTATAATCAGTTTATATTTATTCACTCACAACTTTATTATTTTAGTTTTTTTCTTGTAGGCATTTACATTCAAATAGCAGATGTCTAATATTCCCATGCCTTCTTTACATAACTTGCAGCCTAAATCACCTACATTTCTCCACTTATGTGCACATTCTCTCATTGCTAATGATCCTGTTTGAATATTAAACAGTAAACAATTTTCCTTGCTATTATTGTAAATTAACTCACACACAATATTATTTACTTATATATATATATATATATATATATATATATATCTATATATATATATATATATATATATATATATATATATATATATATCAACCATTATCAATCCACTGCAGGATGAAGGTCTCTCCAAGTTTAATCCATCTTCTCCGATCTTTAGCTTCTCTTCTCCACATCACCCCTGCACACTTTCTTATTTCATCCATCCATCTCACATGTGGTCTCTTTCTGGGTCTTTTACAATCTCTTGGAATCCAGTTTAAAATTTCAATTGTCCATCTATTATCATCTCTTCTAGCAATATGTCCAGCCCAACTCCACTTCAATCTTTTAATTTTTTCAATGATGTCAGTAACACCTGTTTGTTCTCTTACCCATACATTGCGTTTTCGATCTCTTCTTGTTACTCCCAACATACACCTCTCCATACTTCTTTGAGTGGTCTGAAGTCTCTGTATTGCTCTTCTATTGAGTGTCCAAGTCTCAGATCCATAAGTAAGAACTGGTAAAACACATTTGTTAAAAACCTTCCTTTTCAAACACATAGGCATATTTCCTTTTAGTATCAAGTTATTTCTACCAAAAGCACTCCAACCAAGTTTAATTCTATGATTAATTTCCTCCATTATGTTTCCATCTGTATTAATAATCTGACCAAGGTATTTGTAACTGTTAACTTCTTCTAATTCATCATAATCAATCTTTATTTTCATATTTTGAGCAAACCGATTAAACATTACTTTAGTCTTTTTAACATTTATCTTTAGTCCTACTTTCCTACTTTCATCTGATAACTCCTGCAACATTTCCTGCAGCTCTGAAGCATTATTTGCAAAAACAACTACATCATCTGCGAAATCTAAATGACTTAAATAATCTCCATTTACTTTCACTCCTTTAGTTTCCCATTTTAATCCACAAAATACTTCTTGCAGCACTGCTGTAAAAAGTTTTGGAGATATGGAGTCACCTTGTCTTACACCTTTCTCAATGTTGACTTTCCCAGTATCATTATGTAATCTAATTGTTGCTGTTGCATTTTTATAAATATTCTTTAAAATATGACAATATCCTGGATCTATACCTTGATGATCCAATGCTTTAATCACTGAAGAAATGTTTATAGAATCAAATGCCTTTTCATAATCTACAAATCCAAAACATAATGACAACTCATATTCATTTGTCCTTTCTATAACTTCTCTCAATACCTGAATATGATCTACTGTACTAAAACCACTTTTAAATCCAGCTTGTTCTCTTGGTTGGTGGAAATCCAATGTTCTCTGTAGACGAGTTGTAATTATCTTGGTAAAAATTTTATATAAAACTGATAAAAGGCTGATAGGTCTGTAATTTCTAATATCTTCTTTATCACCTTTTTTAAATATTAATATTATTACTGCATTCTTCCAATCATCCGGTACATCTTTATCATTTAGACATTTGGTATATAACTTTGCTAAAAATTTTTCTGTTTCTTCACCTGCTTCTTTTAATATATCAATTATAATTCCATCATTACCTGGAGCCTTTCCTTTCTTCATACATTTAATTGCATTTCTCACTTCTTCATTTAAAATTCTGGGCAATTCGGAAGATGTAATAGATATAGGAGGTACTTGATCTTTATTACTATATAATTCTTGATAAAAATTTTCTACCAATTTCATGATGTCATCTCTCTTTTTAGTAATAATTCCATCTTTTTTCCTTATTGCAGATATAAATTTCCTACCAATACCAAAATGTTGTTTTACATTCTTAAGACTTTTATTTTCTTCTACAGCTTTTCTTGCTAGTTCACAGTTATATTTTCTTATATCATTTTCAACTCTTTTTCAGCACCATTTTACAAAATTTGAGATATTCAATCATTTTTAATGCATCATTTTTGTATATCTTCATATTCCTTCTTTTCTTCATAAATTCTCTAGTCTCAGTAGAAATTTTATTGGTCAATTGCTGCTTTTGTCTACCAGCTATCTTTGTTGCAGTTTTTAAAAGTGTATCAGTTATTTTCATATTAATTTCATTCAAATCTGAATCATGTTCAAAATCTACTAATACTTGAAATCGATTTGTAAGTTCTAATTTAAATTCATTAGAATGTTTCTGAAGATTAGGAATATCAACTGTAAATATTGTTTTTCTTAACAATTTTTGTCTTTCTAGTTTTACATTAACACGCATCTTGCACCTTACTAATCGATGATCACTTCCTGTGTTAAATCTATTAAGAACATTACAATCTTGAAATATGTATTTCCTGTTAGTCAAAATATAATCCAATTCTGCTGCACCTTCATTTGGATGTTTCCATGTCTATTTTCTTTTAACATTTTTCTCAAAAAAAGAATTCATAATATAAAGTTTTTCTTTTTCTGCAAACTCCACAAGTCTATGTCCTCTCTCATTTCTATTACCATAACCAAAATTACCTACAGCACTTTCATCTTTCATTTGTTTACCAATTCTAGCATTAAAGTCTCCCATAACAATTTTAAAATGTTGTTTACTCTTATCAAAAGCCTTTTTTTTTTGGCTGCAGAAAGGAGTTTGCTATTAACTGAAAGGAGACCCTTTGATTCCTTTTGGAGGCCTTAAAGGAACCGAGCAGGGCAAATTCCTAATGTCCACTCCATACATTCTTGTCGTTGCAGCTGCTATTACTATGTGTTTATTCATATAGTATACGAACATGGATGGGCTGCTCACCAACATGCATTAGCCAGTGTGGTGAGTTTTTTGGCTTTTCACCTCTGAGTTTAAGATTGAGAAACACCATGGTCTTTCTTCTCAGTGCCTGATAAGGCAAAATGAATATATATATATATATATATATATATATATATATATATATATATATATATATATATATATATATATATATATATATATATATATATATATATATATATATATATAGTAACATTTTTTCCATCTGGCTAGGTCTCTGTATGCAATAAACAGCATGAGTTCATCAAGTTATGAAAAAGAAGAATGTTGCATTCTTATTTCTAAAAAACATGACTATATTTCCTGATCAACTCTACCTAGGAATTATTACAATTAAAATTGCCAAACAAATCAGTTTTTAATTTATAAATGAGGGCACCAGAGTCATTAGACTCACTGATTCTGCATTGAACACATCGCAACTTAACAGAAAATGAAGTAAACGATCGGGATTTTTTACCCCCATAACTTCATTATAATTTATAGAATTATATACCCGGGGCTTAATTGCTAAGTATTGGCAAAGGTAAATTACTAACCATTCTAAATTTAATAATAAACATTAATAACATACAATGAAAAAGTTGATGAAAGCAAAATATTTTATTCTAATGAACTTAAAACATTTTTAAGATAAATAATTAAATAAAATTGGAGAGTACACACATTAATTCAAATATTAATTCAACTAATTAAATAAAATAATTAAAACCACTAAACAATATTCACTTAGAAATTTCTGCTATAAATTTCCTTTAAAATGACAGTCTCTTTAATGCAAAAATTAAAAGACTTTATCCGGATTATATTATAAGCCTATAGGGAGAATTGTTTGCAAACTTTAAGTCACAATCAGGGTATGAAGAATCCTAGCTTACCAGTAAGTTTATATAGAATGGGTATGCCATGCATATTTTTTTCTGTGATAGAGAACCTCATGGCCATTGGTTATAAGTGATCTTGGTCTGTCCTATTGGTTAGTCATGAAAGCTTTTCTGGTGTCCATCTTCAAGAACAATGTCAGCAAAAGCCTCCAACATGCAGAATCATTTCAGTGTAGAGTGGTCCTGGATATATTTTGTTATCCAGGACCAACCAAAAGAAAAAACAGACAAGATCCTGATTAAACTGGTCTCCCTTTTTTATACTCAAGGTCCAGTTTTCAGACTTCTGCACATAGTTTTTGCTTTTCTTAAAAATCCATATAGATAATCTTTGTATTTTTCAATTACTGGGTTCTCCTTTTCATAATGTCTTTCTGCCATCTTTAATTAACCAAAAAAAATTTTCTTTTAGCTTATCTGGATTAGTAATTTGTGTGTCTTTTGTTCTTTCCAATTTTTACTTTTATTTTTAATTAGATAAAAAAAAATATGACTGAAAAGTGTAACTTTCATTTCATGTTTTTAAAAAAAAATTATACAAGCAAAAAAAAATTAATTGTGTCTTTTTAATAAGATTGCTAACTTTACTTTTTCCTTTAGCTTTTACCCAAATGCCAATATATTTGTACCATATGTAAATAAACAGTACAATATATTGTAGCCAAGTGACTTCACACTTGCTCCCATTGCTTATCTTAGCTTAACAATTTTACATAGTTAATTGATTTTTTAAAAAAATAGTTAACTAATGAATGAAATATAAAATAACTAATAATTTTGTTATATATAACACTTTAATATAGCTTATGTGCAAAGTAGACATATCTTTGTAATTATTACAGGTATAATAATTTATACTTCTTTAAAGGGATGTTAGTTATTATTAAAATAATACTATTATGTTATTATTTGTGCCAAGAGATAATATTTCAATAGTATTATAATTAAGCTTATATGACAAAATAGGGTAGGGAATATTAAAATTAGTTTAAAGTCAGTTTTTAAGTTTGAAAATTAATTAAATAATAGTTGAATTTTTAATTATTATAAATCAGATTTTTAAGTTTGAAAATTAGTTAAATAACAGTTGATTTTTTAATTATTATAGGTCAATGTTAAAGTTTATTAAAGCTAGTTTAGTATTTAATCTCCTTAAATATTTTATTTGACAATTATTACAAGTTATATTTAGTTATTTAAAAGTAATTAATAAGTTATGTTAAAGTTTAAAACATCACATCCTTATATATATATATATATATGTGTGTGTGCGTGTGTGTGTGTGTGCATAGAGGTCTAAAACTTGTTTTATAAAAAATTAAGTACTTTTAAAAGTTGAGTTATAAAGGCTCATAAAATTAAAGAATAAATAAATAAATTTGCTATTAGTTAAAAAGTAATATAATGAATAAAATAGTTATTAATTTAAACTTTAGTGAATAAATATCCTAAGATAGTTCAATCAGTAGATGTATAAATTATATTATGTGATTATCTTTTTTATATAATATTTATATATATAAGAAAATTTTATAAACTTTTATTAACTTTTCTTCTAAAGTAAGTTTGTTAAATCACATGTCATTTTTGAAATATCTAGATTAAAATGATGTTATCGATTGATTGACTTATCTATATGATTGAGTTTTAAAAAAATAAATGGTAAAAATAACGGACTTTATTTATTGGGTATTTGTAAGAAATTGGCAGCTAAAAAAGGGGGGTAGTAAAAAAATGTACTATAAAAGAGAAGTTTAGCTGTCTTAAAATGGTTGTGAAATTCCTCTAAAATCTTCTGATTGTTTTCTCTCTCAGGCACAAGTTAAATTTGTAAAGTATTAATTTTTTTTATAATTTTTTTTTCAAAAGTGTTATAAGTTAAAATTAATCATCTTCATGTCTACAATGTGCTTTGGCTAGAAAAAACAGGTAGCTCACTTTTTGGTCACTGAATTACAATTAAGCTTTCTTAATTATTAAAAAAAATGCCTGAAGGGAATTTTATCAATATTACTAACTCAATAAAATTAACTATGGGATAAGTGTTAACAGTAAGCAGTTGTTATATTTATTTATAAATTTTATAACCAAAATTATGCAGAACAATTTTCCAGCTTTTATTTTGCTTAATTATCTCATAAATAGGATAAATTTTCAAAGAAAAAAATTATAATGCATAAGTGTATAAGTTGTATATTTTAAAGTTTAAAATGCATTATATTAATTCACCTGTTTATTAACTAATATGGTGGAATGTTCTTCATTATATTAACTTGCCTGCTTAATAATTAAGGTTATTAAATATTGGAACTGTTTAAAAAATAATTTTAAAAAAATGCCTATATCATTTAATTGCCTTTAAAAAGTTTTTTTTTTGCATATAAAAAGGAATAATATGTTTGAGGAATTACAATAGTCTAAAAAATGTTTGCTATTCTGGGACTCTTCAATTTATAATTTTGAAGAAATATAGTTTGGGAGTAAAAGAAACTGTGAAAATATTAATGTTTAAATCTATGCTGTAAAGTTAGTAGAAATTATTCTAAAGAAGTTTTGATATGCTGAATTATTCTCTATTAACAAAATGCTTTATGAATTTTATTACGAAAATGTATTAAAATAATTTGGAAATGTCTCATTATTTTCACAAGTAAACTTTAAAAGTGCTTAAAAATATGCTTCTAAAAAGTGTAATAAGAAAGCTAAATTATTAATTAAATAAACCGGTGGAATCCCAAAACTGTCTATCAGCTGAAAGAGTTATTGTATTACCACACTGTCATTTTTCCATCATGACTCATTATTGTTTATTTTCATTTATCTTATTGCTTATATCCCCTGCTTGTTTTTCTCTCTTTTACACTTTTACTAATGCTCATTTTCCTATTCCTTTTATTTTTCTGAATATTCTCCTCTAAAACCCTATTTGCCACTTTTTATACTTCACCACATTAGTCCTTATATTCATCTCCACAAAATTTTTCATATTTGCTTTTATTTTATTTTATATTATTCTAAATTATTCATATCATTTATTCTCCACTTGATCTTTGATTAACCTTTCTACTTTTATTATTTTCCATCACATTACTTACCATTTCTATATAAAGAAATTATAATCACTATTACATACTCTCTCTTCATAATACATAATCTATTGGGTGAAATATATTATTTCTAGACTATGTGTATTGGCTCTCATACATATTTAATAAATTTCCAATGCTCAAATACACTCTCTGACAAAAAATTTTAAAAGCTGTCTATTCTTGTTATATACATCATCAATTTCTTCAATATGTCTGTTCATAGCCCTCATAACCATTATTTTCTTCTCCTTTTTTGAGACCTTATATGTCCTTAACTAACCATTCATCCATTCTTTATAGTTTGACTATCTCCAGTGGCCATACCCACTATAGCCACCATCCATTTTTGTTTTCCTATCCTTATCTCAAAACACAAATGTTCTTGACATTTTACAGTATTTAAATATTTTTAATGACCCTCCTGTACTACCACCCCCTTTTTTCTTTTCTATGTATACCCTGTCATATCAAATTTTCCTGTGTAGGTTCTTTTCTTAGATGTGTTTACTGCTGCTAATACCTTAAGCCCTTTATTTTTAACTGCTTTGTTTAATTCTACACTGTTCTGGTCTTCTATGACCTTGCATATTCAAATATCCAATTTTAACAATTTCTTCTTTTGTTGCTACACTTTTATAAATTCATTTGATTCTTTCTTCTCTATTATATTTGTAATTAGTTTGTTTATCATTAGTTTTACAGACCTATTCCTATTCCACATCTACATTCATCTCTGGGTCAGGTACCTTTTGTTTACTTCTTACATTCGATCTGTCCTTAACCTTTTTTTGACAATACTGTAATTTAAAACCCTACTCACCTTTATAAGTTCCTCGAACTGTAATATTTTTTCATAAATCAAATCCCCTAATGCTTCACTAAAAGTGTTTTTTTTTCTAAATGCAATTCATCTGTACTGTATAACTCACTTTTACTAATAAAAAAATCCCACACATCCACAAAATAACATTATTTCTTTCATATATTTTTTTCAATCTCTCACTTATAGAACATGCCCTATCTAATATGTACCCACTGTTGAATCTTGATAGTATTAATTATGTGATGTGATGTACTGTGGCTTCTCCTTAAACAGAGTCAGGAATCTTTCAGCAATAAGACCCAGAGAAACCATTCCCCACTCAAGCTACCTGCAGTGCCATCTTTAGTGATATTGTTCAACTAGTCATCACAAAAGGTTTAAGTTGCAGAATCCCTGAATCACAAGTTATAGCATGAAATATATATTTTGTATCAACTCATGAGGAAATTTAAAATGATACAAACTGTGCAGCAAGGAAGCCATGAATCACAAGAATATTTTCAAGGTTTTGCATGACTTTGTGATGACATAAAGTTTTGATAGTGATTTGCAAAAGGACACAACACACACCTTTTATACTATAAATCATGACCAGACAAGCTAAGACCCCTGCAGTAAATAGCTAATTTATGCCACTACATAACATGCATTGATTCCAGAGATGGACTGCAGGTACCTTGTAGGAGAATCTGTCATCTTTTCACTGGAACCCATTGTGTGTATATATATATATATATATATATATATATATATATATATATATGTGTGTGTGTGTGTGTGTGTGTGTGTGTGTACTAACATTGTATATTACAATTGGTGTACTGCTATAGAAAATGCAAATTTCAGTAATTAATTAAGACTTTAAATGGTATTGCTACATTTTTGTCTGATTTCTCATTATTTATTCTTTTAAACTCTTTAATGATTTTTATTACAGTGATGATCAAATGTAATAAACCATCAAACATCATATGATCTCTATTGTTTATGTTTCCACAAAATGTTTACACAGAGACAATACTTCCCATACAGCAGTGCCACTCAATGCAAGTCAGGGTAATCAATGAATGCAATAAGGTATGCACATAAAATCTCTATCTAGTGCCTACTCATCCAATGTTTCAGATCTAAGACTCCTCACTGATAAAAGCCACAAGCTATAAACTGGTCTGGAGATATTGGATGAGTAGGAATTAGATAGGGATTTTATGCGCAAACCTTTTGGCATCCATTGATTACTCTGGATTGCACTGAGTGATGCTACTGTTTGGAGAGTTTTGCCTCTATGATTAAGTATACTTGCAAGATTAGTGATAATCATCTATATCACTGAGCTTTATTATAATATCATGTCATTTGCAAGAAGCAATGTCATTATTATCACTTGTGACGATGAAAGTTTGTTAGTTCCTAGTCAATTATAATACCATTGGGTTTGGTGCTAATTTAAATCAGTATACTGCCCTCTATTGTTTAAATTTTCACTAATTAATATGTAAAATGTTTCAGAAGTAGAAGAGTGTCACAGATTTTCCCCATATAAATGATAGAAATTTAAGAGAATTGTCTATGTAGTTTTATAAATAATTTTCAGTTATGATGTAATGAAGTAAAGTACCAATTAAAAATAGGCATCGCAAATTGAAATCATGTCTTGTAATAAATGTTTTTGTGAATTCATTTTTGACTTAAATAAGTATGATTCATTTGAAATTCAACTTTTCTATCAGCTTGGCACTTTTTATTTTGATGTAATTATTAAAATGGCTATAATACACTGGAACTGCATTTATATATGTAATATAGGTGGGATTCGAACTCAGACTTTCACACGACCCACTACTCTCAGTGCCATCTCATATTTCTGACCCACCTGATCACACACATGTTGAAAAGATATGTGTGTGATCAGGTGGGTCAGCAATATGAGATGGCACTGAGAAATCTTTTCAACATGTGTGTGATCAGGTGGGTCAGCAATATGAGATGGCACTGAGAGTATTGGGTCAGCAATATGAGATGGCACTGAGAGTAGTGGGTCATGTGAAAGTCTGAGTTCGAATCCCGCCTATATTAAAATGGCTATAGAAAGATAATATCACTTTGCTAGATCCATACATTTAGGTAAAAAAATATTATCACATTAAGTTATTCATATTAAAAATAAAGCCACCAAATAATAATTCAATATTCAATATTGGCAAAATGCTTTCCTTAAAAGGATTTAATCCTTTTTTGGAAATATTGTTTATTTAATCAAAGGAACAATGTTAATAGGTAACAGAAAGTCTCATTGAAAATAACATTGAATATTTTCTTGCTCATATAGTATATACTGCATAATCAATATATTCATTGTAGTGACTTTTTAAAAAATTAATTAAAAGAAGAATAAGCTAGAATTCCACTATTTAAAGGTTTTAGATTCCAGTTATAAGCATATAAAATCATATAATTTATGAAGAAATCATTGGAGCAAAAATAATCAGACCAAAATATCAGTTTAAGTGCAGTCATAGATAATAAATTCATTACAACAGTCTCAGAAAACAGTAATAAAATAAAGTCAACTTTAAAAAATTGTTAAGGAAACATGTTTTTCTCTTGTAAATAATTTTACTTTGCTATAAAACGATATCTGTTTAATTATTATTATCCAAATAAAAACATTTTTATAATAATAATTTAATTAGATAACAATTAAATAAATGTTAAGATCAATATTTTTTTCATTTTTAATATAATTATTGAATGTTTTTTGAAACAATATTGATTATTAATAAAGTATTATTATCAAAAATAGAAAATAATTTAATTCATTACACTGTTTTTTATACAATTTTTAAGTAAATGATATAAAATACCATTATATAACAGCAATAATTCTATATATTTATTATAACAATAATATGAAAAAGTTTTTTTCAACTAATATTTTATTCTATTATCAATGTGATGTTAAACTAATTTAGTCTTAATTTGCATTGAATACATAATGGCATCAATTGTTTTTTTTTATATATAAAATTAGTTAAAACTAAAAATAATAGGGGAGGAGGAGTCCAAATATTTACACTGTGACATACAAAAATAAAGCTTATCAATTAAATAGCATACTATATAATAATTATACAAAATGCCAAAAAATACACTTTTGCATATAATATTTGTAAATATTTAATTGCCCCCTCCCCATTATTATTGATTCCAATTAATTTTATATAAAAGCAATAGATGTCACTGCATATGCAATGTAAATTGAAGTTTTAAGATAGTTTGCAATCACATTGAGAAGGGCATAAAATATTTTCTGAAAAAAGTATTTTTTTTTTCATATTATTGTTACAATAAATATTTTATATTATATTTTTATTTTACTTCTATTCTTTTGTTTGTAATTAATTTTTATAAATTGACTATAAATTGGTTATTAGTTGTTTATTTTTTTCTTTAAAAAAAGATTTTATTACTAATGTATAGATATTTTTCTACAGAAAACTGGAATAGTTACATAACAATTAATGTCATGAATTAACACCAAGGTAAAAAATAAAAAAGCCCGCATTCATCAAGTATGTGATTGTATGAAGATATCATGTGACATCCAAAATGACTGGAATTGTTAATGTCATTGATGGTACAGAAGATGAGATGATAATTTATGGAGATAAAGTAGTGATGAGCTAACTGTGAAAGTTAATGATATTAAAGTGATGAGGAAATTTTAAGTTTCTATAAATAAAATGATTAATAAAGCAACTTTCTTTATGGCATTATTTATATTTTTTCATTACTGTAGACAATATTCTTTATATATTTTTATTATAATTTAAAAAAACACACAAAACTAAAACTAATATTGACTGACAAAATAGGTTGGCATGTTGTGCATGTGTGCAGTATATCTTTACTAATATCTTAAACTACAATAGAATACCATTATCCTTTATATTATTTAGAATATATTGTGTTGTTAATTTTGTTTATTTCTTTCAACAATTAGTATTTAATTCTCATGTTAAACATAATTACCTATTAATATTTTTTACACATTCAATACATCTTATAATAATTTAACTAAAATAAGCTTCAAATTCTAATATCTACATTCTTACTAGTAATTAGAGCATAGTTCCCAACTTTCATTCTATGAAACTCCAGGATTCTGGTCATAAAACTTGGATTTAAGTAATAAAATTAGTTTTTGAGATGTAATTAATGGTTTCAAACATGTAAGCATGACACATATTTTTGAGACATAAATCCAATGAATGTAGTAGTTGGTGAATGAATTAAATACTTGCGTTCAGCTTTTCTATCAATAGTTTGGGTCATATTTAGTGAAATGGAGTATTTTGAATAAAGTTTGATATAATAGTCATAGATTTTTGGTGTTACTCAATGCAATTATTTTTTATGTGTGAGTGTCATTTGTTTAAAAAATAAAGTGGCTAATGTATTGATATATAATATTACATACATTGTAGCAGCTTTTATTCTAGTGATATGGTATAGGCCAATAAATTGTGTGTTAGTAATATTATGATAGTATATATTAATACAAAAATGTTGTCAGATAATAAAAATTATTCTTCACATATAAAGTGTGATAAACAGAGTAGCTAAAATTCAAAAAACATTAATCACAAAACCTATTTGCCAAGCACTTTCAGTACCATGTACTATAATCATGGTGACAAGTTGGAACTGAATGGTTAATATTCCAGTGCATGCTTAGTGGAATACTAGTGTTATGCTGATTGATAATGATTTTAGACTTTGAAATAACACTAGTGTTTCACTGACCATGCACTGGAATATTAACTATTCAGTTCCAATATGTCACCATCATGCTGGTACATCGTACCCCTAAAGCACTTGGCAAATAGTTTTTGTGATTAATGTTTTTGAATTTGTTTGAGGATATTGAAAAGAAATGTATTTTAAAACTTCTGTCATGTCAAAAGTATTCCATTAGATGAAACAGCAGGCATTAAAAATTTATTGATTCTATTAGTTTTTTTTATTATTTATTACAATAACTATATTGAAAAAACATATTACTCTGGACATTCATAAACTAATACAAATGAAATATGTATTAACAATTGTATGAAGTAAATGGGGAAATATGCATGCAAAGTCAATGGAAAAACACATGAAATGGATAATAATACTAATTTTAAATGTTGCCAAACATGTGTGATAATCAATGTATTTTTCTCAAACATACATTGGTTTTTCAAAACATTCTTTTGTTTAAAATATAATTCATATATAAAAGAATAAAAATCATCAACTTTGTAAAAACACAACCATACACAACAAAGTTATTTAAAATTATATGTAAAAAAATGGGAACCTGACATACTTCTGTGGTGGTGCATAATATTAAATGGGTCTCATATAGAAGGGTTCTTATCAAATTATTTAAATTATAAACAAATTTTGTCCTATTTTTACATAATAAAATGAGTAATCAAATAACTTGAGCTCTCAAAAGTTTATAAGAAGTATGCTGGAAGGATCACATTCTAACCTTCTATTCCTGCACTAAGCTACACATAGTTTTTTATTCAATGACAATATCTATTAGCAAATGTTTTCATAAATGTTTAGAAATTAGGCCAAATTGTATCATCTAGTACATGTATTGACATAAATGATTAGTATTTTTCTTTTTCTTGAAGAAAAATAACTGTCAATATTTCAATACAAAACAAATCATGGTCGTTATTATGATTGTTATAAATTGAATTATAGCTATTAAAAAACATTATATGGATTCATTTTCATCATTAAAAAATTCTTATGTAAAAAAAAATACATGTGAAATTAATAAGGAAATTTAAAATCCTTTCATCCAAAAATAATTACTATACCATATACAAATATTTTCTTTACCAAAAGATAACAATAACTATATAATTTTCAATTCATTCACTATTAAATAAAAACCAAGAGAGTCTATTTACCGCAGATTATGAAAAACTCATTGACTTAGCTTCAAAATGCCAAATAAAAGTTGTTGTCTTTTTTTTTTAAAAAAAAAAAACCTTTATTAAATCCAAATTATCGTACGACTTAAATGAATAATGTCCAGATTTAGTCAAAAATGTAATTCATTTGTTGCTATTTGATACAACATATGTGGGTGAAAATTAATTATTGCTCTATATTTTAGACAAAAGACTCTGAAACAAATTGAATACAAACCGCTCTTGATATTAAAATTTTGTTGTGCACAGATTAAGTTTTAAAAAAATTAGTTTAATTCATACCTTAATTATTTGTAATTTTAAAAAATAAATACCATACCGCTCAGGTGTTTAAGAAGTTTGCGCACTGAAGCCAAACAGAGTTCTAAAGATATCGAGCTTTAAATCCTTGCGTTAACCCACGCTGAACATAACAGTTTGAAATGAGTAATAATTACCTTTTTATTATTACTATCTATTTTTTCCTCATTGTCAATAATTTATTTTTTGCTTTATTTATAATCAGTAAAAATTGTCAGGAGTCCGTGATAAAAATAAGTTGTGAATGATTGATATAGAGCGTAGACAGAATTATAATGCATTCTAATGTATTTGAAATTTGGTTTTAATATTATACTTAATAAGAAATCTTTAGTTAATGACCATAGGAATATTAGTATTTTCGATAGTCATCTAAAAGGAACCAACTAATAATTCAAATGAGAGTGATCCTGGTATGATCTTGGCAGATATAGTAGAGATGTGGATTCTAAATTAGTAGCTAAAGAAAGTTGTATTATATATACACAAAAGAATATTGAGGTATACACTATATTTTAAAAACATCTTTTTATTTTATTTTACATAGGTGCCCTGAAATTTCAGCTATGTCACTAATCATCATTATGATTTTCAACCATTATCTATTCACTTCAGGATGAATCTCTCCAAGTTCAATTCATCTTATCTGATCTCTAGCCTCTCTTCTCCACATCATCCATGCACACTTATTTATTTCATTCATACAGGTCACATGTGGTCTCTTTCTATGTCTTTTTCAAGTTTTAGAATCCAGTTTAAGATCAACAGTCCATTTTTTATCACAAATTCTAAAAATATGATCAACAGAACACCAGTATCTTATTTTTTTCAATAGTATCATTAGCACCCATTTGTTCTCTTATCTGTGTATTTCATTTTTGATCTCATCTTGTTGATCCTGATGTGCATCTCTTCATACTTCTTGGAGTGTTCTGAAGTCTCTATAGTGCTCTTCTGTTAATTGTCCAGGCCTTAGATCTGTAATTAAGAACTGGTAAAATATATGTATTAAAAACCTTTCATTTCAAACACATAGTCATATTTCCTTTTAATATTAAGTTATTTCTACCAAACACAATCCAACCAAGTTTAATTCTATGATTAATTTCATTCATTATGTTTCCATTTGTGGTAATAAACTGATGAGGATATTTGTAACTGTTAACTTTTTAGATGCATCATAAACAATATGTATTTTCATCTTTTGACAAAATCCATTGAACATTACTTTAGTCTTTTTAACACCTTTAGTCCTACTTTCTTATTTTTTATCTGGTAATTCTTGCAACATTTCCTGAAACACTGAAGCATTATTTTCAAAAACAACCAGATTACCCGCAAAATCTAGATGGCTTAAATAATCCCCATTTACTTTTATTCCTTTAGCTTCCCATTTTAAACCACACAATTCTTCTGGTAGCACTGCTGTAAAAAAGTTTTAGGGATCTGGAGTCACCCTCTCATACACCAGTTTCAATCTTTAATCTTCCTAGTATCATTCATTATGTAATCTTATCATTGATATTACATTTTTATAAATATTCTGCAGAATGTGACAATATCCTGAGACCATATCTTCATGATCCAATGCTTTATCACTGAGGAAATTCTTATAGAATCAAATGTTTCTTCATAATCTGCAAATCCAAAGCATATTGGCAGCTCATGTTCATTGGTCCTTTTTATAACTTCTCTCAATTCTTGGTTATAATCCACTGTACTGAAACCACTTTTAAATCCAACTTATTCTCTTGGTTGATCAAAATCCAAAGTTTGTTGTAGAGGAGTTATAATTAGCTTGGTAAAAATTGTGTATAGAACTGATAAAATACTGATAGGTCTGTAATTTCTAATATCTTCTTTATCATGTGTTTCTTAATACTTTATTCTTTCAATCATCTAGTACATCTTTATGACTTATAGTGCCATATAAATGGTCTATTAGAAGGTAAATAAAAATAATGGGATCTTAACATTTTAGTTTAATGAGAATAAAGTTGAAAAAATGAAAAATATGATTCAATTTCTGTCAGCTAAAGTATGTTAAATGAAATAAAGAAATACTAAAGAAATCACACTTTTGTATTTATAAAAAGAATTCTACAATAAGTCTTACCTGTGTGATTTATGAAGCATATTTTTAGAACTCTACAATGAACAAATGATTACAACTTACTCAAAGAAATAGAAAAAAAATATGGAAACAATGAGATAAAGAAAAGATGAATGGATTTGAGTCCTGATTGTAATAATTAAATCTTCTAAATGGAGATGTTTTTGACACATATGAAGAAAATATGATTAGATTAATACTTATTTGCATATTAAGAGATAAAATATCCTGGGAATAGATCTATTTTGGGATAATAAGAAAAATAAAGTTCATTAATAAATTACAGAAAAGAACTTGATAGTTTGAAAAATCGTATGGAACAGATAGTCAATACTTAAAGTTACTAAAAAGATATTCTTCTATGCTTCTTACAAAATCTTTAGTATTAGACATTTAGATTTATGCCTCCATTATTTCATGCAAATTCTTACTGTTATTAATAATGTGTTTTGTGATTAATTGAACATCAGTGAGACTTTTATGTAGTTTTAAAAAACACAGAAGAAAATTTTCCTTATGCATTTTGTTTTTCTAACAGAAAAACAAAATCAAATGAATTAATTCTCATTTTTGATAAGCTCTAAAGTTTTTACTTGTAATAAAAAACCTAGTTAATTAATAGTTTATTAAAAGTACTTAATTATTGTGGTGTAGATTTATAGCTTATATTTGATTTATAATCTAATGTGTGAACTGTTATTAAATTTATATACTAAAGTATTACTTTTACATCCTGGTAAACACACAATAAGTGAATAGTTGGCATATCCCAAAGTGTTTTACACATTCTAATCTTTTTGCTCTTTTATTATTGCCTGATTTTCAAAATGGGTTTCTTCCAGGTAAATCTTTGGTTACTAATTTAATGGTGATATCTGATCACATTGCACATGCGTTATTTAACCAGTCATAACTTGATGTTATATATTTTGATGTGTTACAGGCATTTGATAGGTAGGTTAATTTATACACTTGAAATACTAGGATTTAGTTCTCATTTAGTAGCATGGTTTAAAAATTATCTAATTAATAGAGTCTTTTTTTTTAAGTATACATAAAAATAAGTCTATTTTTTTCAAAAGTGTGTTAGGGGTACCAGAAGGTGAAGTATTGGCTTCCTTACTCTTTATTATCTTTATGTATAATATTGGTTAAAATATTAAAAAAACATGATGCTTACTTATGCTGATGATTGTAAATTATTCAAAAGAATTGGCATCTGTGAGAATCATATTGAACTTCAAAGTGATATTGAACATTTTAATGAATAGTGTAAATTTAATAATATGCAGATAAATGTAAACAAAACAAGTATTGTTAGTTATATTAATAAAATTAATAGGTCAATATACCATATATTGTTTATAAAGAGGTTGTTTCTGATTTTGGGATTCCGTTTTGTACACAATTTACATTTAGTGCACGTATACAGCATATTATAAATAAAGCTTGTAAACTAATGTTATTATACTGAGATGCGGAAGAGATCTTTTCCTTATATTAAATATATATTATTCTGTTCTCTTATTGTTTCTTTGTTACAATATGGTTCTATTATATGGAATTGGATTTAATTTATATTAAATTGAGAATTGATAATATGGAGAAAAGATTTATTACATTAATAAAGGAAGAAAATTTAAATGTTGAATCAATATTAGATGTCAGAAAAATACTTAAAGACATGATAACGTTAAAAAAATTAGTTGATGGAAAAATTCATATTAGTGGTCTTGTATCTAAAATAGAATTAAAAATACCTACTCGTTAGAGAAACACATACTTTTAATATTAGAAATAGCAATTTATTTTTAACCAAATCATTCATTAATAGTTTGCAAAACTTATATAACCAAAAATTTATTACTATAGATATTTTTTTTGTTATATTAATTATATTAAAAAAGAATCGAAATGTAATACAAAGTAATGTAATGTAATATATGTAAAATGATATGTATATATATATATATTTTCTTTGCAACATAATTTTGTATTAGTGTATCTGTTGAAGTGTACTTAATAAATATTGAATTGAATTTTATATTAAATCTATGTTGTACCTTTTATTCGTATGTTATTTATTAATTATGTTTGTATTATTAGTTTTAGTTTGTTTTGCTTACTTTTTTTAATGTTTATTAGATAAAAGAAGTGAAACAGATGTTTTAATAAATACTTCCCTGTAAGTCAAAAGCATTTTCAACATCCCATCATAGTGGAACAGTGAAGACATAGCAGGTTTTCTAATTGCCAATTGCTGAGCGTTTGAGCAGTTTTTCATCCTGCTATTGCCATTTAGTTAAAAATAACTAGTGATTTATCGACAATGTTGATATTTAGCTAAGCCAGCTATTAACCATCTATCTAAAAGAGAAATTCTAAATCCATTGAACTTTTTTTTACTTGACTCATATTTTATACCAAGATTATAGGCATAGCATATAAATGCCCCACCGTTGCACGATAAAGCCCTCAGGGTTTTATTACTGAAACTTTTCCTGTAACAATATATTATCATGGCTATGACGGATGATTAAAGTCATTTAAATAATAAAATATCCTTTCAACTCAGCAATAAAAACAGAATAATATTTTTATAAGGTCTTTAAAACATTATGAATGGGCTATAAAAAAAGTTAAAATATTCATATAATTGCCAGGAATTGGTGACATTGATTTTGTGGCACGTAATAATAATAATCACAATTAATGGATACTCAATTCTTTTATAGATGAATTTGAAATAAATTAATTTCATTATCGCATTCTTATTTTCTGAAGAAAAAAGAGAGAGATGGAGAGACGGGAATATAAACAAATGACTTTTCTCGAGTTACTTTTAATATTATCTGCTAAGACTTTTTTAGTTTGTGATCAATTTAAACTTTTAAGAACATGATAACAAACTGACATTCTTATTCACCGGAGATAAACTCCATCTTTTCTCTCAGACTCATGAATAACCCAGAGATAAATGATACTGACACTCACAACTTTCTTCATAATTATCAAGAGAGTTTTATTCTTTTAGGATTAACAACTTAGTTTTGAAGACTATTTTAATTCTAAAATGCTGTTTTAATTCTTAAACTAAATATCTAACTTGATTGTGGCATTTTAATAGCCTTGATAAAACATATTAATAAATTCTATGAAAAAAAATTTAAGATAAAAAAAAATTAAGTAAAATATCTGTCAAATATATAGAACAATATTGACAAATCTTTCCAATTGCATATCAAAATAAAACAGTTTGATAAGGCTATTCAAATATAATATCGCTTAAGTAAGTTACAATTTAGAAATGACATAAATAATAATAATAATAATGAACATCACATGACCACCACCTCTTATGCTTGTGTATAACTGTTGTTAAAACAGGCAAAATTCAATATACGTATTGCCACACACAGCAAACTAGAGTAATCAATGGATGCCAGAAAGCTTGTGCATAAAATTCTAAGATCTGGGTGCAGTGCTCTCAGATCCAAGGCTCCTAACTGACGAAGGCCACAAGCCAGAAACTAGTCTGGGGATATTGGATGAGTAGGCGCTAGATGGGGATTTTATGCACAAGCTTTCTGGCATCTACTGATTACTCTAACTTGCTGTGTGTGGCAATACGTATAGTGAGTTTTGCCTGTTTTAATAATAATAATGTTTAATTCTTAAGAATTTTTAGCCAAATAATTAAATAAAATCCATATAGACATTTGATTCTAAATAAAAGTAATAACAAAGACAGCTTTTGTTTATGTTATAATGTAAACTGTTTGCTGATATAAGTTTAAAATCAATATAATTTAGTTATATATAAAAGGTCACATACATCATTATTTTCTATATCAAAAGTAATGGATACCTTTTTATGATTTGTTAAAATAATTGAAAAACTTATAATACTAGCACTATAATTTATAAAATCACATATTTATTTTCATCGTTTTCAACCATTATTAATCTGCTATAGAATGAAGTCTCTTGATGTTCAATCCAGTTTCCAGTCTCTGGCTTCCCTTTTCCACATCCTACCAGCGAACTTTCTTAATTATTTACCCACCCTACATGTGAACTCTTTCTTAGTTATTTTCTTAATCTCTTAGTATTCAAATTAAAATTAATTATTCATCTATTTTTATTTCTTCTAGTGTATGTTCATTTCCACTTTATTTAGTCTCTTAATATTTTCAATGATATCAGATACCTGTTTGCTTTTTGACTCATGTATTTCATATTTGATTTCTAGTTATTATTCCTAGCATACAACTCTTCACATTTCATTGATTAGTCTCTAATTTCTGCATTTCTTTTTTGTTAAGAACCTAATTCTTAAAGCTGTAGGAAGAAATTATTAAAATACATCTATTAAAACCCTTTCTCAAAGCCATAGTTTCCTTTTTAATACTAAATTATTTTTATCAAAGACAGACCATCGGACTTTAATCTTAATATCAATTTTATCCATTCTGATATTAACAATCTGGACAAAATGTTTATAATTATCTTTTTCTAATTCATGATTATCAATATTTTTTTTCTCATGTGTCAAAGCATTGGCCAGGAAGCAAACCCACAAACCCGGGACAACTGCTTGTAGGGCAGCTGTGCTGACCACTCGTCCACCAATGCTTGACATCTTTTGGAAAAATTCATAGAACAATACTTAAGCATTTTTAGTATTTATCTTTAATACACTTTTCTTATTTTCATTTGTTAATTCTTGCAACAATTTCTGAAACGCTCAAGGGCTATTTGAAAAAATAATCACATTATCTGCAAATATTAGATGATTTAAATAACATGCATTTATTTTTAATTTCTTAGCTTTCCATTTGAATACACAAAATACTTCTTGTAACCTTCTTTGAAAAAGTGTTGAAAATATGGAATGACAGGTACATACATACAACGTTCTTATTTCATTTTGTTAACCATTTTTCAAAATATGATAATATCACAGGTCTATATCTTGGTGATCCAATGCTTTAATCACTGGAGAAGTACTTATAAAATCAAATGCATTTTTCATAATCTACAAATCTAAAGCATAGTGGCAACTCAAATTCAATGGTTCTTTCTACAAGTTCTCTTAATATTTGACTGTGAATCATTGTACTACAAACATTTGTAAATCTATCTTGTTTCTTTAGTCAATTAAATCCAAAATTTGTTGTAAATAAATTGTCTTAATAAAGATTTTGTATAAAAATGATAAAAGCTTTACAAGTCTGTAATTTGTACTATTATTTTAAACATCTTTATTATATATATATATATATATATATTTAAGTGTAATTATAGGCTTGTGTTAATTTTATATAGAGCCAGTAGATGTCACTATGTATGCAGTATAGATTATTTTTGTAATTAAGCCATATTGAAAAGGGCAAAAATTTAAAATTTGCCGAAAAGAGCTTTTTTATATTATTTTTATTTGTGATGATTATATGACTATATTACAGCTATTGTTATATATCATTTTGTAGTTAGTAAAGATATTTTATTTTATCTATGATTTATATATATATATATATATATTGTAACGATACATAAATATGTCGTTACATTAATTTAAAATAAAAACTTACAAGTTCGCAAATAAGAGTAAAAAACTAAACGCTAAAATTAAAAATGTTATACGTATATACATTCGCACAGATGCTAAACTTTAAAAATATTTTTTTCATAAACAAAAAAAAAAAAGTATCCGAACGTATTTTTTTTAATAAAAAAATGCCAGATTGAAATATAAAAATATTTTAATAAAAAAATAACGTAAGTTAAAGTAAAAACAGGTATTAATTAATTCCTGTAATCTGTAAATGGAAATGATTGTTTATTAATTATCTAAAAGCTGTGTAATTAAAAAGTCAGATGAAAAGTTAGATAAGAGAAGAAAGAAATTTTAGCTTGACCAATGGAAGCACTAAGCCTTGGCTCGGACCCTAACGAAAGTGATAGACTAGTGACGTTTTGTTCATTGAATCCTTGTGGATAATATAAAAAGGGAAATACAGTTTTTTTTTCGGACAGTTCCAGTGTTGTGTGTTTGAGAGATGTGGTATGACGCACATACCACACTCTCTATAAAAAAAAAAAATGAAAAGACTGTGATACCTTGAACCAGCTATTGCCATCTCCAGAACATTACCTTCCAATGGAGGCATTGCAGGAATTGAAAGCAGAGGCCTGGACTCTTATACCATAAGCTATATGAAATGAACAATTGTTAAAATCAATCAAGAACTTTCGTCAAGTTTTACAAATTGATAAACAAGCCAACTGAAATGTTAAAACGGACTCTTATCTGACTTTTGTAAGTTTTTAAATCAAATTAATAATGTTTAATTTTATATGTTTTCCAATTGATAAACATCATTTCCATTTTTTTTTTCTTATTGTAAAGATTAGTTAAATGTATGAAATTTAAGTTGTTTATAGACGCTTGCATGGATTCGTTTGCGGTTAATTATATTTTGGTTTTCATATTTGATCAAAATATATAGACATTCGATAAATAATGATACCTTACGGTGAGTATCTAAAATGTATTTATTCGGATGTCTTTTAAGTTATTGGTGACAATGCAAGTATCTTATGGTGAATACTATTGGGTTACTTATAAGTTTCCCTCTGCGATTGTCGGTATCAATAATTTTGTATTTTGATCGTTTATGTTTATTTTGAAATGTTTTTGACCGTGGAATCTATGTAATCGATCTATACCCAACATTTTTAAACAAATCTGTGCGAAGGTAATCTTAAATGTTAAAATTAAGTCGGGCGTGAATGGCTATATAGTTTTGTAAAGTGTATTAAGGGAGGGTAATCTTAGGTTATTCATTTCATAGTTGAATTGGTTCAATGGATTGGATATATTTGTGTAATTAGTAGATGTAGTATGAGGTCCGCTACGGGCAGGATTATAGATATACGCCACACACCCTCTGTTTGCCTATGGATGGGTTTGTAAGTCAGCAGAAGACCGCAGTCCATTCCTATGGAGTTTTTTGTTTATTGATCTACTTGCCAACAGATGTCACATTCCTGTGGTGGAGAGTCAATGTCTTCTCTATTTCTACTTATTGTTCAGATGTACATTCCTGACAATATAGTATTTTGTGTTGTCGTATCATGCTACATTGAATACATGAATGTATCAGATGGATTGGCGCTGGTTGATTGCGAAATTTGTTGCCTAAGGTTAAATCAGGGAAGAATATTTTCCTTTCAAATGCAGACCTATGTAGTCCATTCATACTCGACCCTCTAAATAAATAGTAAACTCATTATATGAAATCTACTTAAATTTAGAATTAAAGATCAATATAAAATTATAAACGTTAAATTTATTCCTCAAAATTTAAATATTATTTTATATGTGCGTAAATAAATATTTTATGTGTTAATTTCTGGCAGTGGCTTTTATTCTTTTATATTTAAGATATAAAATTTATAGATTTTTATCTCTGCGTCTCCGCTGAGCTAGTGACTTGGGCTAACGGTCGGAATATTTAAAGAAAGTGGAATCTTAACAGCGCGTATCTGCCTACTTTATAAATTTTTCTAGGCTCAAATGCCTAGATGGCGCCCTTGTAGTGCAGATATTGTTTTTGCGGTTAGATTCGATCTCCACTTCGTTTGGATCGTTATAATATATATATATTGTTTAGACATTTGATATATAGTTTTGTCAGCAATTATCATTTGTTCACCCGCTTCTGATATCAGTAATAATTTGATCACTTCTTGAAGTATTTTTCATCTTTCTAGATTTAAATGCATGGTTCATGTATTTATTTAAAATAGTTGACAATTACTTTGTTTCCCTGCCTTCATTACAAGATAATCCTTTTTAGAACTCTTTTACATATTTCATAATGTCCTTTTTGTTTTTCATTGCTAGAACAACTTTCTTTCAAATACCAAAATATTGCTTTATATTTTTAAGACATATTTTATTGTGTACTTTTCCTTGCCAATTCGTAATTATATTGTCTTATATCATTATTAATCACTTCTAGATTATTTTACAAAACTCTACATATTCAATTCTGCATAATAGGACATTTAAAGAAATTTACATATTTTTGTCTTGACATATTGTACTATATCTATATAACATTTACAGATAAATTATTACTTTTGTACTATCTATATTTCTTTTAATTTTTAAGAAAATACCACTTATTTTATTTTCATTTTCACTCAAGACTGAACAATTTTCAAAATTTGTTAGTAATTTAAAAATTATTTGAAACTACAGCTTAAAGTCATAGGAGTGTTTTGGGGGGTATGGAATATTAACTGATAATATTGTTTTTCATAATGTTTTCATCTCTGTTTTGCATTAATATATTTCACTATCTGATAATCATTAACTGTATTGAATCTATTAAGAACATTACAGCCTTGAAGTACACATTAATTAAAATATAATTGAATTCTGCTGCTCCTTCATTCAGATGCATCCATATCCATTTATAATTATCAATAAAGCAAGTCATATATAAGGCATTGCTTTTATAAGCTTATATTTACAAAAATGTAATACAGAGAGTGATTTTCTTTTACCACAATTATCAATTATGAGCTTGTTTGAGCTATTGGAATGCTCTCTGTATTGTATTACATTTTTGTATGTCCATTCATAATTAGCTTTTTTTTTTAAAAAAAGAAAAACCTCATAATATATAGTTACTTTGTTTTTGCAAACTCACAAACCAATGGTCTTTCTCATTTCTATTACCATAACTAACTTTATTCACATTCTTGTTATCTTACAATCATTTACCAATTTTAGTATTAAAGCCTCTCATGCCAATTTTAAAATGTTATTTGGTTGGATTAAAACATTTGTATATCCATATCAAAATCCTCTACATCTTCATCACAATGAGAAATTTTGGAGTCTTTAACCTGATTTGATTGCATTTGATATATTCCATTAGGTTAAATAACTATTAAAATAGTAACAAATGTTTTTAAAACAGGCAAAATTCACTATACATATTGCCACACACAGCAAGCTAGAGTATACACAAGCATAAGAGGTGGTGGTCGTTTGATGTTTATTGACTTAAAACAAATGTTTTTCTGAATTACTATCAATTTCAACAAAATTGTTCATTTACTTTTCATTTCGAATGAATCCCACTCAACTTGGATGTACTTTTGAATTAATTGTATTTCTCTCTCCTAGCTCAGTCCAACAATGTCCTATTTAATATTAGACCATTCTTCCAATTCATGCCATCTTCCCTTACTTGAAGATGATCTGTAGATTAGATACTAAATAAGGGATGATTATTAAATGGAAAGTTTCCAACTATTGACTTGGCTAGTGAGTTTACATTCTCCTGAAATAAGAGATATAATTTAGTTTGGTTAGTTGTGATTGTAAATATCTATAAAAATATTTAAATCCATTCATCCTGCCTTCGACAAAACTCAACTGACATTTCAGTTAAAGAACTCTCAGGCAATCTCAATAATGATATGTTTTGATCTTAAATTCAGAATTAAAAATTCATTAAACCCAATATGCTGACTGGTTTCTATTGGTGAGCATTCCATCCATTTTTATTTACCACTTATAAAATCACGTGCTATCAAATTCTACAATGACAAGAACATATGGAATGTATATTAGAAAATTTTCCTTCTCATTTCCTTTACAGCATCAAGGATCATTGAATATATCCACTTTTATTTAACACTAAAATTCCTTCTGCACCCCCTTTTTATTGCTAAATAAATTATACATGCATGTTTTGTATTTTTTAAAAGTAATTCTCTTCACTATACTCCTTAGCAACTACCACAAATAACATATTCCAAATACCTTACTGAAGAAATCCTTACCTCAGAAACTAGTACAGATGTTTATTCATTTGTAATTTATTACTTTAATTTATTCAAGTACATGTATAGGAAACATCAATTAAGAAATAATTCTTCAAATACTTACACATATAACTTTAAAAATGTAAAAATTACCAAGATAAAAATATATAATACAAAAATTAAAATAAATAAAATGAATTGGAATTGGAATTGTTGAGGAGCAAGAGGCTCATAATAAACAAGATCTCTAGTAATTTCACTTAAGACAATAAAGAAGAAGAAATCACTAAACATCTCATGATAACTATTTATTATGCTTCCACAAATTCTTAAAACAGGCAAAATTATCCATACAGTAGGGATATCTAGTGCAATAATGTTTGTGCATAAAATCCCTATCTAGTGCCTACTCAAGGTTTGTGCATTCATTGATTACTCTGGCTTGCAATAGATGGCACTACTATATGGATAGTTTTTGCTTCTGTTTTAAAAAAGAGAAAGTCAAAGAAATTTGTTAGTATTGAAAACAGTTTTTAGCGTTTGATAAACCAATATCTTAACATTTAAAAGTAATCTTTGATCAGTATTGTTTATTTGTTATTAATCCTCATAAATGTAAATCATTCCACTATACACCACCTGTAATCCCATTGGCAGCCTGAATACAATGCCTGTCACACTTAAATATACATATGAGTTTAATGAATTCAGTGAAGTGTTATTGAAAAGGTTTTAAATAAAATGTTAATGGGAACATTTCATATAAAATCAACATCAACACGCCTGTTTATCTTTATATATTAAAATTTTAAAAAAATTAAAGAAACGTCTGTTGTACTAATTATGCTTATTTATATGTAATTATAAGATGAAGAAATCAATACGGAAGAAATCAACCAAAATTATTGAAGAGAATTAAGTCTTTATGCTGATGATAATATCTTATTATGGGATACTGATTAAACGACATATATTTGGAATTAAAGCATAACTCAGAGATTGTAAAAAATAAAAATATTTTCATACATCTCCAAAATGATATACTTTTCATAAAATATGTAATTATACAAAAACTTGTTCTATTCAAGCTAATATAAAAAGTAAATATAATACAATAAGACTCAAGAGCACTAGGCCAGCTTTCATCAAGCTGCTGCCAGAACCATAGTGCTAAGACTAACTAAGTCACTAAAAATATGCATATATAGTGGTGAAGATCATTATGCAAATAAAGTGCAGTATGTAAAATAAGTATTGCATTTTTTTTGACAATGGGATGTAGGAATCTTTTCTGTTAATGGAATGAAAATCTTTCTCTCTCTCTGCACAAATTGTTCTAACATTAGAGGAGGAAAAGATATGCCTGTAGCCTGCTCATGAGAATAAAAAATTGATTAATATTCATGATTTAACTTTGTTTTGTTATACAAAGGTGCCCTGGATGATTCTCGTTGATCCATTAGGGGATGATTTCCTGCCACTATACATACATATTTTGAACAATGTCGTTAGTTTTAGCACTAGGATTCTGGCATACATATTTTGAACGATGTCGTTAGTTTTAGCACTAGGATTCTGGCAGAAACCTGCTGAAAGTTAGCTCAGTGTTCTTGAGTCATATTGTATTATATTTACCTTTTCATAGTATCTTGAACAGTACAAGTTTTATATAATATTTATATAACTCTTTTAAGAGTAATGGCAAAAAATATTAAAATACAAATAAATAAGAATGTTTTAAAATATTGCATTTTCTGAGTTAATATTACATTTCTGATTAAAAATGTATCTGAATAAAAAAAATATCGGATAATTATAAATAAATTTAATATTTCGGTACTTAAAGTGTTAAATATACATATATAATTTAGGTATAAAGTTATTTAAACTTTTTTCTAATTAAGAAAGTATTTATGCTAGAAGGGGTTATTGATTCTAACAATAGACGAATTTCTTTTAATATTAATTTGCTTTATAATGACTTCTTTAAATAACCCAAGATATTGTAATTTGGCTGTTACATATTTAAAGCAATTTCTATTAAGAAAAAAGTAATATTTAATTTTTTAAACAATGGAAATAACTTTTTAATTAGATGAAGATCAATATTTAAGTTTAATAAATATATATATAACAAAACACATACGTTATTGTTTAACTTGGAGTATAAATAATTTAAAGTATCAATGACCAATGTTTTTTGCAGTAGATATCAAATTCATGGCATGTATATATATAAAAAGTAAAATGTGTAATAAACTGGAATTTAACTTCCGTTCATGCGCAGTTGCAAACTACTAGGTTTCTAAACTAATACATTTTCAGAATTAGCATTGTAAAAATATTTTTAAATTTTCATTTCCTATCCTTTGATTCTTTATGTATAATATCAATTTTCTGAATAGCAATAATCAGAATCTTCATCATGAAAAAAAAAAAAAACAATTGAATTATATTGAGTATTATATTTAGATTTTTTATTTTGATAAACATGTTATCTAAGATTAAATGCAAACTAGTTTTAGTCTTATCAAAATAAATAGGTAAACAATTAGATCTTCCTATGTAATAAAATGCCCAACTTTATGTCTATCATTCTAAAAATTGACATTATGTAATGAATCAAATGATAGGAAAATTAAGAAGGCTTAGGTATTGCTAATTCAGTCAATACATTTAATCAGACATATAACAGTGAGTACGCATATTGTAAAATTTTGCAATAATTATTATACATTTTATTTCTTAACGCTTTAACACAATAAGTCGAATATATAGCATTAAAAGATGATTGGCTAAAGATATTTTGTAGTATAAATATACTGATGCATATTTCTATTATATAGATTAATAAAGAAAAAATCTTTATTCTCAAATCTGTCAATTAACAATCAATGGTACAAAATAAAAAAAAAGATTAAATTATCTCTGTTTATGTGGGTATAATCTCTTAATTATATTTTTTTATCAAATTAAATCTATGAAAATATTTAATATATATATATGGTGTGTATAATATATTACAGAATAAACTAAGATTTAATTTACTTTCCAAATATATCACCTACTATTATATAATATCAATATCATTTGCATTCTTTATTACTTTTACAATACTGCATATAATTACAACCCACTATTGATGGTTTCGATTGTCCCAGTAATCTTCCTCAGAACTTCCATTTACATTTTCAGATCTTAATGCTAACTATTTACTTTTTTATTTATAATTAATAAGCAGATAGAATAATGAATCCATTTCTCATCTGATGTTTAGGCTGGTAAATAGATAACAAATAAGAAAAATAATAAATTACAGAGACATTACCAAAGACCTTTATAAACATTTTGAATTTCTATCTATAAAACAAAATTACTTCTACTTCATTTAATAATCTTAAAATCACCACAATCTACTACATAGAAAATATCAAATTCACCTACCACTAAATTAATATATAAAATGTGATACAGAACAAACTAATGCTTAATCTTACTATCCAAATCCACAACCTAGTATCATATATTGCTTGTAAATTATGAATATGAAAGCATGTATGATAAAGTTTGGTTTGCAGATTAAATGTTAGCTTCTTTGATAATTTTGTATATATGATTGTTTTGCTATTTTTTATATAGTGAATTATGGGGTATCCAAGGTTTTTAAAAGAATTAGTAATAATTGTGACTCACAGGTATAAATTTAAACTTATTTTATAGATCTATTAGTAACATTTTTGTGATTTAACATTCAGACTTAGACTTAACATATATTTGATTTACAATCTATTTAGCAGCTCATATATTAAATATGAAATTGGTTTATTTTTTTATCTGGTTAAAATTTATGAATATGTAACTAGCTAGCATGTTTGACTCCTAAGTTGAACAGTAGCTTGCTTTGTTATTTGATATATTTAATCATTAAAAACCAGTCAACACTTAGACAATCTGAATATCAATAACATCACATGATCACCATTTCTTATGCTTGCTTATAACTGTTATTAAAACAGGCAAAACTTGCTAGATGTATTGCCCCTCAGTGCACACCAGAGTAATCAATAGATTCCAGAAGGCTTGTGCATAAAATCTCCATCTAGTGCCTACTCATCCAATATCCCAGACTAGTTTCTGGCTTGTGGCCTTCGTCAGTGAGAAGTCATTGATCTGAGATCACTGCACCTAGATCTTAGGATCTAATGTAACCCTCCAGCAGCCATCTTTTATATCAACTTAACTATAAAACTATGAGTCTTAAATTAAAAATACTATAATATTTTTAATCCAAACTCATTAGCTTATATAGTCATATAGGTTTGAACTCAGCTCAGTACCCATACATTTTGGTGACTTTGGTTTTTTAATAACCATAGCCACTACTATCCTATTAGGTAGGATTGGTTTTAAGCTAATAAACATCACATGATCACCATTTCTTATGCTTGCTTATAACTGTTATTAAAACAAGCAAAAATCTCTATACATATTTTAAGACTGATAGGTTTGTAGTTAAGTAGAGATAAAAGGTGGCTGCTGGAGGGTTGCATTAGATTCTAAGATCTAGGTGCAGTGATCTCAGATCCAAGTCTTCTCACTGATGAAGGCTACAGGCCAGAAACTAGTCAGGGTATATTGGATGAGTATGCACTAGATGGGGATTTTATACACAAGTCTTCTGGCATCTATTGATTACTCTGGCTTGCACTGAGTATAGAGAGTTTTGCCTGTTTTAATAAGTTATAAGCAAGCATAAGAAATGGTGATCATGTGATGTTTATTGGTTTAAAACTAATTCTGCCTAATAGGATAGTCGTTACTATGGTTATTAAAGAACCAAAGTCACCAAAATGTATCGGTACGTGGCTGAGTTCAAACCTGTATGACTATATAAGCTAATGAGCTTGGATTGAAAATATTATAGTGTTTTTCCAATTTAAGACTCATAGTTTTGTAGTTAAGTAGAGACAAAAGATGGCTGCTGGAGAGTTGCATTAGATGCTAAGATCTAGGTGCAGGGCTCTCAGATCCAAAACTCCTCACTGACAAAGTCCAGAAGCCAGAAACTAGTCTGGGGATATTTGATTTCTCTGGCTTGCACTGAGTGGTAATATGTATAGAGAGTTTTTCCTGTTTAATATCAATAACAATCAATAATCTCAAACTGTTATCAAAGCAATCTCCTTTTAACAATAAAAACTGAATCCCACCCTTATTTATGGTATAATATATTTATATAGACACCAAAGATTGCAACTTGGCTACAGAGATTGAAATTATTGATTCAAAGAACCTCCTTGAACAGGCAAATATAGTCTGTTTTGAATGCAGACTAATAAATAGTCAATTACAACATAATAAACGGTAATTATAATTTTCAAATTACACCTAAAGTATTATTTACATAATAAGTATAATAATGCTCAGGGCTAAATGGGATTACATATATAAATTTAGAAGGGAGTAAAACTCAGAATTTCAAATACCCTACAACTATCCACTCCATCTTATACAACTGATACACATGACCACATATGTATGAAAAAGATAAATGATTTCCAACACTGAATCAAAACTCTTCAGTTGGTCCAAATCACCTTCTCTCACACATATATACAATCAGTGCTCATGTTATATTATGACAGCATATCTTCAAACTATAAACAATTCTAGCTGCTATTGATTTATTATATATATATATATATATATATATATATATATATATATATATATATGAAAATAGAAAATGTGTTGGGATAATAATTATTTTGGGTTGTACTATATAATAATTTTCTGCATAAAGAAATTAGTTCATCTGCATAAAAATGATCCTACTTAAATTTTTAATGAAAATCACATATTTAATGAAATCACATATTTGTCAGGGATAAGGTTTATTGAGACATAACAATTCTTCATTACAATATTAGCCTTGATAAATATAAATGTGGTTTTATTGAAACATTGGCAATCTTATTTAGTGAAGGAATTTTCTGTTTAGCGAATGAAGACCTATTTGGAAATTTTAGAAACTTCAAACAAGATTCTTTTTGTGCTCTATTGAATAATTTTTTCTGTGCAGAAACTAATACATGGTAAAGTACAAAAATTTTTTTTATTTTCATCTTATAAACTGAACATTTTCATTAATAGATATATTGAATTAAATATTTAAATGGGTTGCTATTATAATAAAGAATAGAAATGAGCAAATAATATCTATCTATATATAGAAATAACCTTTACCTTTGATGTTTCCAAAAACTATCAATTAGCAATCCCTGTGGCCTAACCAGTTTTTATTAAACCTATAATATCACTCTTGTTTGAGTTTTATGTTAAAGTAAAAGGGATACTCTTTTACTTTACATCCAAATCCTTATATAGATTTAAACCCAGAAAGCAATGTGAGAATGTGATGAATAGCATCTGTAGTGACATTCTGCAAATAACATTTTAAACTTCTTCATAAAAAAATACCTTTCTGGATTTAAACCCATGCAAAAACTTGGGTTTGGCGTAAAAGAGGATGCTTATACTTTAACAAAAAAAACTCAAATCAAAGAACTATATAGGTTTAATGAAAAAATTGGTTTAGTCTCAAAGATCACCAATTAGGAGTAATTGATAGTTTTTTGGTAACATTAAAGGTTAAAGATTATTTCTATTTACATTAATATTATTTTCTCATATATATATGTATTGTAACTGGACCCCCATACAACCCTTTTATTACATCGGTTGTAACAATTTTCTGATGAGCATGCTGCAGGAAGGAACTATCGATTGGCATTCCCCACTGCAGATGTTAACGCCCCCTACAACAATATTTCCTGCTCATCAGAGGATGTAGTACCATAGAGACTGGAAGCATCTAAACATTTCTATGTTTGGTTTTCCAAACAGCGCCATTAGAGTTCTGTCTCACTACAACCTGGTTTGGGAGACTGAGGATCATGATCAGTTCTCCTATCACATCTTTCTTTGTTTTGAGGTGATACACATCTGTTTTGTTCTATTTTTGGGCATTTTTCAGGCCATACGTCATCATGATGGCTTGCATTTCTAGCCACACTTTCTTGCAGGTTATGATCACTATTTGATATTCTTATAACCTGGGTTTGGTACAGGCTATGCATATTGCCTATTGAATATCTTCTTTGTCTTTTCCACAGTGGTGTCTGATTTCTTTGGTGCTGATACCATGGTGGTGGGTCGTAGTTGCTATATTGCCGAGGAGGCATTTTCTTTTTGTATCTGATGGCTCCTATTCTAGGCCCATCATCTCTTCTATAGGAAGGTTTATTTTGTGGTTGCTTTGCTCCTCCTTCCTTGGTCACTGATGTACCGCAGCTATCATAGGCTGTTAATAGTTCAGCAACCTGCTCAATAATCGACAATCAGTCCCAATTAGCATTCTTTCTATGTAACTTGGGAAGCTGTGCCATATCAATCTAATAATCTGGAGTTCAGATAGAGGGTCAGATGTCAAGGCTCTCAACCTGACCACCTGTCTTCTAAAGAAGGATGTATATGGCTCTCCAGGTGTACATTTCTCCTGGGACACCTTATATTTAATCCCCTCCTGATAATCATCGCTCCAGTAACAGTTCATTAGTGCTCCTTTGAACTCATCAAAATTTTTAGGTTGTGTAAACAGTGAATCCCACCATGCTTGTGCTGCACCTTGGAGATGACTACATGTGATTGCCAGTTTTGCCTCTTCTGTCAATACATTAATACTAAAGTATCTCTCCAAACTTTTTACATATTCTATCGGTGCTTCATTGCAGCTCCCAGAAAAAGTTCTAATTTTTAAGAATTGGTTTACAATTCCAGACATCTGGTTGGTTGCAGGGACTTCATGACTAACTTGGCAATTTTCTTTTTGACTTTCTTTTGGGACTGTTTCTGCTTCTTTTTGTCTAGGCAATATATTGCTATTTTTTATTTCTATATCTTTCATCTGCGTGGTCAATATATCCACCTTCTCCTGCATGGATTCTTGAATTCTTATTATTTTTGTATCCATGGTCTCACATATTTAGGTCATTTTAACTTCTTGCTCTATTAATGAGCCTTTAACTTCATCCATGACATCTTCCTTTATATTTAATATTTGATCATTTATCTTCTTAATTATTTGCTTAAACTTTTCATTCTGATTTTCCACTGCTTCTATAATTTGTTTTTCTATTCTTTGGTTTGCTTCTATTGCTTGCTTGTTATCTTCTTCTCATTGTTTGATATCATCTTCTCTTTGTTTATCTCATTTTTGGTTATCTTCTCCTTTTTGTTTATCTCTTTTTTTGTTATCATCTTCTCTTTGTTCATCTCTTTTGTTTTGGTCTGCTTTTATAATTTCCATTAACTGGGCTAACATGGATGTCTCCCCTGTTTTCTCTGATTCCTCATCTGCTTTGGCTTCTTGTTTATCTTCTTTCTCAGAAAGATCCTCTATGCTTTCTGTATTCATTTTTTTTATTTTGATCTGGTTTTTATCAAGATTTTATTCTACAGTTTATTTCAATTTTTTTATTTCAACTTTGATAAGCTTCTCTCTCCATACACACCATGATTTAACTCCATCTTCTTCAAAATGCCTGTTTTATTCTCTATGCCATTCATTTTTGTGTTGTTTTTCTTTTAAACTTTTATTTTTCCACCCTTCGTGAACAAATCACATCACTGCATCATATGCACTTTTCATATCACAGAATCGTGATCTGCTTATGCTTATGGGTAGGCTAGCTAGATAAAGCCTCACAGTAGGTTGGCAAATGTAACCAGACCCCCATACAACCCTTTTATTACATCGGTTGTAACAATTTTCTGATGAGCATGCTGCAGGAAGGAACTATCGATTGGCATTCCCCAATGCAGATGTTAACGGCCCCTACAACAATATTTCCTGCTCATCAGAGGATGTAGTACCATAGAGACTGGAAGCATCTAAACATTTTTATGTTTGATTTTCCAAACAGCGCCATTAGAGTTCCATCTTACTACAATCTGACTTGCCTAGGTCTAGTTATGCCAGATGTAGCTCAGAAGGCATGAGATTCTCATGAACAAGTGCTATAACTGATGAGTGATGCAATAAAACAAAACAGAATTGGACAACTGGATAACTAAATTTAATTTTTAGTAACAATAATTTTATTAAATAACAATTAATTTGCAAGTTCTAATAAAGTTCATTCCTATCCATGTGATGACTCATTTTCATTTCATTTATGAAAAAGTTAGAAGCAGTTTGTTGATCAATAGTTCATTTGCAATTCATTTTAATAAAGTTCTTCCTTCATTTCAAATGAAGGCTCATTTTGATGTATCTTAGGTAAAGGATTCAAAGAGTCTTTTAACTAGTAGATGTCTACCAATACTGCGTGAATATTTTCCATTCTTTATTTCATATCTGTACATCTGTTTTAGGTAGGTAAATAGGTAAGATGGGCTATTCCAGATCTGTAAGGTTTCTATAATTCAGTCAAGTATCAATGTACATTGGTGCTCATAAGTTTCATTATTTTCTTTGTATACAAATGAGATTCATGTAAGCATTTGTACTTTTTATAGTACATTATGTAAACAATCCTTGGTTTGTGGACTATCCATAGTCCAGTCAGTGTAAATGTGCATCTATGTGCGTAAGTTTCATTACTTTCTCCACATAATACCGATTTGCAGGCAAGCATTTATAATCCATATAGTCTTTCATTATTTTATTTATAATTATCAAAACAGATAATGTGAACAATTCTGAGTTTGTGGATTATTCATAATCCAGTAAGTGTAAATGCGCATCTATGTGCATAAGTTTCATTTATAATTTTCTATTTTTATGCAGCTACATTATTCATAATTCTCATTTATAAATTTCCAGTAACAAACGTATTTTTATGCAGTTACTTCATAATTTCAATTTATAATTTATAATAAAGATGTTCAAATATTTTATAAAATAATTTTTGTGCAGCTATTTCATAATTTCAATTTATAATTTATAATAAAGACGTTCAAATATTTTTATAAAATAATTACCTTCCAGTTGACTAGTCTGATTTATTCAAAAAGAGGGCGGGTTATTTCATCTAAATAACATTATCTTGGAAAATCATGGCTTGGTATGGAGAGTCAAGAAGCTGTTAGTTTACTTTTTTATCATTACAATTCCCTTAATAACGCTTTCTTTTTCCATTTTTAAGTGTTTGTAAAAGCTATATTTTAAGAAGACGAAAGTCAGAATTGAGTAATACACTTTAAAAAAAATCCAATCTGATCTATCTCTCTCTGAATTGATAGAACAGCTTTCTTTTCCGCCATGTCTGATTTGCATACTGCCTCATTTTAGCCCAAATGTTTTTTCTTTTCTTCTTGATGATTGGATAATCTAATTTTTTAGTGTGAGAGATAAGAAAGCAAAATGATATAACACTTTATTCAAAACCATCGATCAAAAAAATTAAAAATATAATCTTTTTAACAAATCACAACTTTTATTTACCTCTTAATTTTGAAACTATAAACTTTTTGCTTTATTTCATTCCCAATTTGATCAAATCACGCTAGTCATTTTTAAATGGGGGGGGGGATCTTTTGAATATATATACGAGAAACAGTATATCTGTTTCAGTATATATATAATAATAATATTTCAAATCGATGTCTGTATTTCTTTAAAATAATATACGTAACTTTATAAACAAATATTTGAAAATACAGTAATTAAAAGTCTATAAAAATTATATGTATAACTATAACTTAGAAGCGCTTTCACTACCTTGTAGCTTTGTCAACTATCACATTTAAAATGTCAACTTTCCCATAATTCAGTGTCAACTTTCCCATATTTCTGTGATCTTAACGTTTTCTGCTTGCCGATTAATTAAATTTTGCTTGTATTTATATATTAACATCGCCTCTTTAATTTTTCTTTTATTATTATTTCTTTCAGTTTCCAATATTTTTACATTGTTATAATCAAAATCAAAACCAAAAATATTGGAAACTGATAGAAATAATAATAAAAGAAAAATTAAAGAGGCGATGTTAATATATAAATACAAGCAAAATTTAATTAATCCGCAAGCAGCAAATGTTAAGATCACAGAATTATGGGAAAGTTGACATTTTAAGTGTGATAGTTGACAAAGCTACAAGGTAGTGAAAGCACTTCTAAATTATAGTTATACATATAATTTTTATAGACTTTTAATTACTGTATTTTCAAATATTTATTTATAAAGTTATATATATATATATACGCAAATTTATAATAAATATTTAAAAATACAGTATTTAAAAGCTTATAAAAATATGTGTATAACCATCACTTATCATCATCATCATCATCAACCATTATCAATCCACTGCAGGATGAAGGTCTCTCCAAGTTTAATCCATCTTCTCCGATCTTTAGCTTCTCTTTTCCACAACACCCCTGCACATTTTCTTATTTCATCCATCCATCTCACATGTGGTCTCTTTCTGGGTCTTTTACAATCTCTTGGAATCTAGTTTAAAATTTCAATTGTCCATATATTATCATTTCTTCTAGCAATATGTCCAGCCCAACTCCATTTCAATCTTTTACTTTTTTCAATAAGGTCAGTAACACCTGTTTGTTGTCTTACCCATACATTGCATTTTCGATCTCTTCTTGTTACTCCCAACATACATCTCGCCATACTCCTTTGAGTGGTCTGAAGTCTCTGTATTGCTCTTCTATTAAGTGTTCAAGTCTCAGATCCATAAGTAAGAACTGGTAAAACACATTTGTTAAAAACCATTCTTTTCAAACACATAGGCATATTTCCTTTTAGTATCAAGTTATTTCTACCAAAAGCACTCCAACCAAGTTTAATTCTATGATTAATTTCCTCCATTATGTTTCCATCTGTATTAATAATCTGACCTAGGTATTTGTAACTGTTAACTTCTTCTAATTCTTCATAATCAATCTTTATTTTCATATTTTGAGCAAATCGATTAAACATTACTTTAGTCTTTTTAACATTTATCTTTAGTCCTACTTTTCTACTTTCATCTGCTAACTCCTGCAACATTTCCTGCAGCTCTGAAGCATTATTTGCAAAAACAACTACATCATCTGCAAAATCTAAATGACTTAAATATTCTCCATTTACTTTCATTCCTTTAGTTTCCCATTTTAATTCACAAAATACTTCTTGCAGGACTGCTGTAAAAAGTTTTGGAGATATGGAGTGACCTTGCCTTACACCTTTCTCAATGTTGATTTTTCCAGTATCATTATGTAATCTAATTGTTGCTGTTGCATTTTTATAAATATTCTTTAAAATATGACAATATCCTGGATCTATACCTTGATGATCCAATGCTTTAATCACTGAAGAAATGTGTATAGAATCGAATGCCTTTCATAATCTACAAATCCAAAACATAATGACAACTCATATTCATTTGTCCTTTCTATGACTTCTCTCAATACCTGGATATGATCTATTGTACTAAAACCACTTTTAAATCCAGCTTGTTCTCTTGGTTGGTGGAAATCCAAAGTTCTCTGTAGACGAATTGTAATTATCTTGGTAAAAATTTTATATAAAACTGATAAAAGGCTGATAGGTCTGTAATTTCTAATATCTTCTTTATCACCTTTTTTAAATATTAATATTATTACTGCATTCTTCCAATCTTCCGGTACATCTTTATCATTTAAACATTTGGTATATAACTTTGCTAAAATTGTTTCTATTTCTTCACCTCCTTCTTTTAATATATCAATTATAATTCCATCATTTCCTGGAGCCTTTCCTTTCTTCATACATTTAATTGCATGTCTCACTTCTTCATTTAAAATTCTGGGCAATTCGGAAGATGTAATAGATATAGGAGGTACTTGTTCTTTATTACTATATAATTCTTGATAAAAATCTTCTACCAATTTCATGATGTCATCTCTCTTTTTAGTAATAATTCCATCTTTTTTTCTTATTGCAGATATAAATTTCCTACCAATACCAAAATGTTGTTTAACATTCTTGAGACTTTTACTTTCTTCTACAGCTTTTCTTGCTATTTCACAGTTATACTTTCTTATATCATTTTCAACTCTTTTCCGTACCATTTTACAAAATTCGAGATATTCAATTCTTTTTAATACATCATTTTTGTATATCTTCATATTCCTTCTTTTCTTCATAAATTCTTTAGTCTCAGTAGAAATTTTATTAGTCAATTGCTGCTTTTTTCTACCAGCTATCTTTGTTGCAGTTTTTAAAAGTGTATCAGTTATTTTCATATTAATTTCATTCAAATCTGAATCATGTTCAAAATCTCCTAACACTTGAAACCTATTTGTAAGTTCTAATTTAAATTCATTAGAATGTTTCTGAAGATTAGGAATATCAACTGTAAATATTGTTTTTATCAATAATTTTTGTCTCTCTAGTTTTACATTAACATGTAACTTACACCTTACTAATCGATGATCACTTCCTGTGTTAAATTTATTAAGAACATTACAATCTTGAAATATGTATTTCCTGTTAGCCAAAATATAATCCAATTCTGCTGTACCTTCATTTGGATGCTTCCATGAATTCATAATATAAAGTTTTTCTTTTTCTGCAAACTCCACAAGTCTATGTCCTCTCTCATTTCTATTACCATAACCAAAATTACCTACAGCAATTTCATCTTTCAATTGCTACCAATTCTAGCATTAGTCTCCCATAACAATTTTAAAATGTTGTTTACTCTGATAAAAAGCCTTTTGTACATCCATATACAAATCTTCTACTACTTCATCACTATGAGAACTTGTTGGGGCATAAACCTGAATTATCTGCATTTGGTATCTGCTATTAAGTTGTATAATTAATCTTGCAACTCTGTCTGATACACCATCAATCTTCACAATATTGTTCTTTCACTTTTTATTTATAATGAATCCTACTCCACTTGTATTTCCAATATGTGTGCCTTTATAATAGAGTATATGTCCACTTTTTAAATCAATTGTTTCTTCACCTTTTCTTCTAACTTCACAAAGTCCAATAATGTCCCATTTAATATAAGACAATTCTTCTTCTAATTCTTGCAATCTTCCTTCACTTGAAAGTGATCTCCAGTTGTAAGTACCTAAATAAAAAGTCATCATCAAATGGCAGCCTGGGTCCACAGGGATTCTTAGCACCCTCCGCCTTCGGCCACCAACCGCTGCATTGGTTGGTGACTTTACAGCCTCCTGGGAATAAGGGCCATGCTTTATTTTTGTCTGTCATAATTGTATATATGTATTGGAAAAATATTTATCATTTACACAAACATTCATTCTGCCTTATCAGGCACTGAGAAGAAAGACCATGGTGTTTCTTGATTTTAAACTCAGAGGTAAAAAGCCAATAAACTCACCACGGTGGCTAATGCGTGTTGGTGAGCAGCCCATTCATGTTCATATACTATATGAATAATCACATAGTAATAACAGCTGCAACGACAAGAACGTATGGAGTGGACATTAGGAATTTTCCATATTGCCAGGAAGGATCTAACAAACTATTTTTGTATATTCATCTTGGTTCTTATCCTTAAAATAAAATTCTTAAATTCTTATAAAAAACAATTACTAACCTAAAGTTTGGGATACATCTAAGAGGTACTAGATATATTACTAGTCTTCAATAATAGATTTTTTTTGTGGTTTCTATCATATGGATTTTAGCAATAAAAAAACTATGAAACTTGGAACTGTGTAACTAGATTTTTAAGATTTAATTAATCTTCTTTCTAACAGCCACCTTTTACTTCTCTGCTTTAATATCAACTTATCATTCCAAATTGAAAAACATATAAATATTTTCAGTCCAAATAAACTTGCCTGTGATATTCAGTACCTAAATATTATGGTATCATTACTTTTTTAGCAACAATGGAATCTCTATTTGTTATCTAGGTCTGGTATAAAACCAATAAAATATCATATGACTCTATCCCATTACCATACTTTGTCTTTCATCACTGCAATGTTTCTTAATATAAAATTTAGTAACTAATAAATGCTTATATTAAGTAGCATAGCAGTAGTGAAAAAAAATGATATGCTGTTGAACAGCAATATATAAGCTTGTTTTGTGATGTTTTATTGGTTTTATACTAACCTAGCCTGCAAAATATAAATTCCTATGATTATCAAAAAATCTAAGAAAATCATAATATATAGAGTCTATACTATACTGGTATAAGACTTATATGAATGTGCAAGTAAATTGGCTTAGATTGAAAACATTTATATGTTTTTCAATTTGAGGTAATTTCTTGATAGTAATACAGAGAAGTAAAATATGGCTGCTAGAAGGAAAGTTCATTGGGTTCTAAAAGTCCAGGTGTACTATTCCAAAGTCTAAAGCTCTTCATTGATGAAAGCCATAATATAGAAACTAGTCTGGGGATATTGGACAGGGTAGAACCGAATAGATTTAGTAAGCTCTATCATCTGTCACATATTAGTAATTAAAGTTTATCTTAATTATCATAACAGTTATGCAAGAAAAAGAGAGTACTAGCACAGATACATGTAAGCCAGTGATCCTTTGATAGAGACATATAGCACAAAAAGCAAATTCAATATACATCAATTGTAAAAATTATTTGGATAGTAAAAACAATCGAACTTACTTTTAAATAATAAACTACCTGTCATTCTATTTCAGTTCAATTTTTTTTTAACTTTTCAACACTACTATCTCACTGGATTCATCAATCTCACAAATTCTTTACATTTATACTTTTCCGAAAACGAATCACTAGAGTATTTAAACATGTGACATCTTCTCAGTTTTCCTTTACTGAAAGATATTTGTCAGGCGCAATTTTATCAACACCTAGCAAAAATTAACACTTATATATCTACTCTTAATGCACTAAAATTTAAATGACTGTTTTAAAAATATCTACTACTGATGGATGTTGATGATCAAACTATGATATCTGTTATATGGATAACTCAACTTGGCTTCAGGTAAAGAGCTTATGTCTATATATATGTATGTCCTGGAAAACATTAAAATAATGATTGTCAGACTTATTATAACCCTCTCTGAAAATCGCATGCATCTTCATATAAAATTAATATTTCTGCTTGAAAACAAAATTTCATCATTTGCAAACACGTGAATAATAAAAACTATTAAAATATCACTTAACACCTATTCCTGCGTTTCCACAAACTGTTAGCCATTTAGAAAATTCTCCATATTATATGGTCATCCAGTACAAATCGTAACAATGAATGAATGCAAGAGATCTTGGGCATAAAATCTTTATCTAGTCTCTACTCATCCAGTATCCAGACTAGTTTTTATCTTGTGGCCTTGTGAGGAACCTTGGATCTGAGAGCACTGCACCTAGATTTTTGATTTTTAATATTATTGTTTTTAATATCTTGAATGAATATTCAACCTAGATCTTTGATTTTAATATTACTGTTTTAACAGTTTGTGTGAACATTGGAAATAGTAATCATGTGATGTTTTAGTGGTTTATTACTAATCCTGCAAACAGGATGATGATGACTATGGTAATAAAAAAATCAAAGGCATCAAAATGTATAGATTTCTGAACTGGGTTTAGATATGAATGACCATAGAAGCAAATTAACTTGATTTGAAAACATTATTATGATTTTATAATGGGCTAATAGCTTTATTGTTAACTAAATAAGTAAAAGGCAATTGCTGAAGAGTTGCATTAGATGCAAAGATTTAAGTATAGCAGTACTCAGAACCAAAGCTTCTCACTGATAGAAACCACAATCTAGAATCTAATTTGGGAATATTGGATTAGCAGGCACTATTATAAGAATTTTATGCACAAACATTGTAGCATCCTTGCACTGAATGGTATTACTGTATGGAGAGTTTGTTAATGAATAATAATAAGCAGTTCATATGATACCACATAAACTATATGTATCTATTCTAAAAGAACTATAAACAATAACATTTTTAAAATTACTGAGATGAGAGTCCTAGACTAGCAAAATTTAATATAATTATATACTAATGGAAATGTGCAGAAAACATTACATACCATACAGTGTATATTTTCAACAAAATGATCTTTTGTTCAAAAAGAAAATATAAAATTACTTAAACTAAATATTAAGGTTATATTCAATTCAAATCAAAATGGTGATCCTCTGCTATGTAATAAATAGTATAACAAGAAATTGATGCAATTTTATTGCAGGAGACTATTTCTTTTATGTCCCCCATACACACTAGTCTTGCCTTCTCCTTTTAGAACTTTCTATGCCTTTTATATTCATAGAAGATTCTAATTTTCATAAGTGATTTTGGTTTTATACAAGTAAAAGTAAAAAGATGTTTCCAACTTTTAGGATATATCCATCCTTTAAGATGAAACACAATGATTTATGTCAATAAAAAAATAATTCATTATCTTCTACTAACCTGTGTAAACAAGTATTTATTTTATTGCTAAGTTACATGAAGCTTAAAACTCTCTTATTACTATGGTAGAAATTAAGTCAATCAATAGGTCTTTTAATTAAATGCCAATACAATTCCACCATCTGTTTTTTATTGTAAGATTTAATAAATGTATAATAATTTCTGCCAAGAATGCTGTAGAGGAACCATTGAATTCCTCACTACCTTGATAAACCCACTAAAAATACCAGATAAAGCCATAGTAAAATCTTACACATGCTTTATTAAACATACTTCAAATTACAAACAAAATCCATCTTCAATAATACTAAATTAAGACAAAGTGAAAGTATGATGGCATAGCTCATAAGACACACCTACTTTTGAGGGCTGATAAAGGATCTAAAACTTTGTCACTAGTCAGAAACCATAATGAGAATGCACATCAGGCACAAAATACTAAATAGGAATTGTCTTAAAAATAGAGAAAGCCTAAGCTATAATTTCTAAAAAAAAATATATTATGAACATATAAATGTTAGCAAGACAACAAATAATAAAAGAGAGAGAATGATAACATTCCCTTTGAAAGATAATAAGTTAACAAAATAATGGTGGAGACTAATACTACCATCTCTAAATGTACTGGTGCATAAATTTATTATCTGTAACAAAAATACAGCCACTAATAAATATGAAATATCATAAATAATAAATAATTAATGTCAAATATGGCTCTATTAACATTGGAGAATAAATAATTATAAAATAAATCATAAAAATATACATCTACTTATTTAAATTATAGCATAACAAAATATATTCAAAAATAAATTGTCTAAAAAAAAGGGGTACATATTATTTTAAAATATATAAATATGATAAAGAATAAGTTTGAGAACTTTAACTTCTACTATTTCAAAATATGTAGCATGTAACATGAAAATAATATGCACATAATTAAACATAATATAGAAAATCATAATACAAATAAATCCAACCTTTTACCATCAAATAAATAAGTTAAATAATGTTCTGTTTCCTACTTGAATATGAAAAAAAAATGTTGGCAATACATCTTATAGGCAGAAAACATTATCCATTATATAGGACAAACATATCTATTATATAACTAAGATATTAAAATCTGTACTATAATTATGTAATGTTGAACACATTTTGAAAGTTTTTTGCAAAAACAATAGCTTTACTAATGTGCATTTAGAGTGCAACATAGTAAATTAGATATCCTTAGTAAATTTTAAATAATTCTGTTTGCAATTACATGATAAAATCTATGGTCATTTATTAAATACATTCATGGGTTTAAATTATAATAAATGTTTATAATACTGCAGTAAATATATTTCAGGTCCTTGTTCTTAGGTTTTCAAATTAATCCATTATACAAATGATTTAAATTTGCAATAGTTGTGTAAATATTATAAAATAAAGTACTTTTAATAAATAGTATGTATCAAATATTGTTAAATATTTGCAAGAGAAAATATTTAATTCTAATATTATATCTGTGATCTCAGCGGTCTTCATAGCTATGCACTGAGGGATGAAATAACTTACAAAATTAAATATTATTGCAGGTTTTTATAAATCTTTAAATATAGAAAAGTTATTTAAGTTTGTTAAGATTTGAAATACCAGGCACTCTTATACCTGGATCTTAATTGTAAATATAGGGGATTTGAACTCAGACTTTCAAGCCCTTTTACTATCCACACTATCTCATAATACTGATACACATAACTACACACATGCAGAAAAGATAAATAATCACCAATATACAAACTTCATGCTAAACCAGCACTCATCAGTTGGTCCAGACTATGATCTCCCATACACATAGCAAATCATTACACTTTAATGGACAGGCTTCAATCTACTTTAACCTCCAACTTTTAAACACAGAATTTGGCAATTCTATCATCAGATTTTCAATGGTATGGATGGCTGAAGAGTTGTAGGATGGAGTGGGTTGAAGCCTGTCCATTAAAGTGTAGGGAATTGATATCTTAATATAAAGTAAGCACTGAATACATATATTGGTGATTATTTATTTTTTCTGCATGTGTGTGGTCATGTGTATCAGTAGTATGAGATAGTTGGATAGTAAAGGGGCTTGAGAGTTTGAGTTCAAATCCCCCTATATTTACAATTATGCTCCAGGTATGAGTGACTGGTATTTAAAATCTTACATATTAAGCCTACTTTCTTCCCATCCCTCTTCTATGTACTTAAATGGATACTGTCCAATATGTGAGGAGTCAGAGTGGCTTGAGGTCATCATGAACATGACAACAATATTGGAATCCTCATGGAATTTGGGAATTCTATCATCAAATTTTTAATGATATGGATGGTCGAAAAGTTGGAAGTTGGAGTGGGTTGAAGGCTGTCCTAAAGTGTAAGAATTTGCTATCTTAATATAAACTGAGCACTGATTATATACATATATGGGATATGGTAGTCTGAACCAACTGATGAGTGCTGGCTTAGCATGAAATACATATATTGGTGATTATTTATCTTTTCTGCATGTGTGTGGTCATATGTATCAGTTGTATGAGATAGTGTAGATATATAAGTTTATTAAATATAAAGTCATTATCTTGTGAAACATTTTTAAATTTCACATATTGTCTATTAACATTTTGTTGTAGATTGATTGTGATTATTTCCCTACTTGGAGAAAATGATTTCTCTTTCAAGAGAAAAAAATATAAATAAATAAAGCCTTATTTCTGTTTTTTAAATAATAAGAGAATATCTTTATTAGAGTACAGCACAATAATTATTATATTGAAGTATAAATTGTTATTAGTTAAACTTTTTCTTTTGTAGATTTAAATTATTGTTAAACATCTGAAAATATATTCACCATATCAATACTGTTTTTATCTTGAATTTTAAATTCTATTTACACAAGAAAATGCATTTGAGACAATTTTACATAAATGAAAATTTTAAAGAAAATATCAAGAAATCATTAATATTTTCCGCAACATTCTTGCTAATAAGGGAATTAAATATTCCATGGCAATTTTATTTACAACCCAGATGTTCAGTTTGGACTTTAAAATTGACAATTGTTCTTAAGTCATGAAAAGTAGCAACAATAATTTTCAATGTTTTGCAACACTGTAAACTTTAAAAATAATAGTCTAAAGATTGTAACAATGAAATAAAAATATTACCATTAGGCTGGAAGATACAGAGACTTCAGTTTCTTTGGTGTTTTCATCCAGATAATTGTGCCAAGATAGTTTTAAATTACCCTATCATACTGAGCTTAAAAAAATAAATTTAAAGAAAATTACATTTTTTTAAAATTTTATTGAAGTTTTAAAATTCAATTGCTACAAACAAAAATATTAAATTGACTGAGACCAAGATCAGGTGACAATTTTATCTATTTATACTAATATTCATGTGATCAATTTACAAGATTTTTTGGTAACCTATAACCTCTTTCCTGATTAGTTTGAATCCTTGACCTATTCATCACTAAGGAAGGCTATTAATCAAAAATTACCTAATACAATATTTGATTTTATAATAAATCAAATTTTTTAAAAGCTTGTCTAGATGTCAAAATTAATTACAAACACTTTCTGTTCAAAGTCAAAATAACTAATTCAAAATTCAAATCCCAGAATAAAACAAAAATATTACATAATTAAAATGTATATTACAACCTTAATAAAACAAATATTGCAAACAATATCCAATATATGTATTTAGCACTATTTAAATCTGGAGAAGTATCTCAGAATATAAATTTAAATTGTTTTTAAGAACATTTTAAAAATAAATAACATTAAATAAGTATAATCTTTATTCATTCGTACAATATTCATTTAGTCACTACTTTAAAATTTTAACTTTAATTCCTAGCTTTATTAAATTCCTTTCTAATTAAATTAGTTCAAAATATTTAATTAGAATATTATATTTTAACATTAAAATAAATTAAAATATTATAGCTTTAGTTTAAATACCAGTAAACCAAAATATAGGATTTGATCAATATTTCTTAACTTTACAAATTAATACAAGTATTTTTTAAAAACATTTTAATAGTTAAACTAAAACTAAATTAACATTATTAACTTATCATTGACATTACCAGTTGTTTAAATATTTAAAGACTTCAGCATCTTAAATGTTTAAGTTACAGCTATTACTGTTTAAACTGTATAAAATTATTTTCTGTATAACAGATAGAATACTGATATAGCAGCTTTTCGTAGTAAAAATTATGGCATTATAAAGTATTAGCAATATTTTTTTTCACAACAAAACTAACCTATATATATATATATATATATATATATATTGTAAGCGTTAATATTGATGTAACGCTGTCTCGTTACAATATATATATATATATATATAAGGTATCTTGGCACAAAAATCTGACTTAACATTTAGATTTTGCCAAAGCTCAAGGTTATAATATATATTATATTTCTTTTTATTTTCTATTTTTAATTTTTTTATTTACAATTAATTTACATATATTTTTAGTTTAAAATAATTTTTACAAGGATTCAACAATAAATTGCAGTATAACTATAAACAAGAATTATTAAAATGTTCAAATAATATTTTTTTACTTTATGTAAAATACATGTCTTACACTGTGTACACTCAATTACATGTTGGTAGATATATATCATCAAGGATATAGCTCGTACTCTATTTATATTTAATATGCAGAATATCTCATAAATATTGGAACTATTTAGATTTGATATACAAGAATTTTGAAAAATAAGTTGTATACTTTGTTTACTGTTGTAGTTTATATTTTTGTACAAAGTTTCTATAAGTCTTATAAATAACTTTGTCAAGCATTGGTGGTCGAGAGGTCAGTGACAGCTGCTTTACAAGCAGTTGTCCTGGGATAGCAGGTTTGCTTCTCAGCTGATGCTATGACACATGAGAAAAAAAAACTGGGAAAGAAAACAGATTTTTTTCCCCTTTTTTATTTATTACTTATTTAAAAAATTTATAAATAGATTATTTTTAGAAGATATTAAATGAGAGATGGTATACAATTTTACATTTATAAACGATATAGAAACAATGTGTATGATGTTAAATTTAATAAACCTGTAAAAAGTATTCCTAAAATCAGTATTGAATTGGAATTACAAAAAGTCCTATGTTTAAAAAATGATGCACACAAAATGTAACAAAGAGTCTTCTACAAGAAGTTAATACAAAACATTTTAATATTTAGAGAATTATATAAACTGAGACAGAAGTATTGAGAAAAATGTTTTTTCATCACAAATATTATTATAATCTTTCTTATATTTATATCATTTACATTCTTTATTATTTTTACAACTTCATATAATTAAAACCTACTATTGACGGTATTGCATTGTCAAATTCATATAATATTAATATCATTTGTGTTCTTTATTACTTTTGCAATGCTTCATATAATTACAACAGACTATTGATGTTTTTGATTGCTCCAGAAATCTTCTTCAGAATTTCTATTTATATTTTTAGATTCATCAATAGTGAGCATTAATTATATGAAGCATTATAAAAATAATGAAAAATGTAAATGATATTAATAAATATTATTATAAGTATGGCTTTATTTGCATAAAAAGGATTTTTTTGCATATGATAATTTTGAAATACTTCTATTCTAATAAAAAATTATATGCCAATAAAACTTTAATAAATTGAAATTGTCATTCAAATTTTCAGTGAACACAAAATGTTTGAAATAATTTTTTGTAAAGATTACTTTAATCTTTATCCAGGTTCAACTGAGAATATTTAACTTAGTTACAAACTTGCTTCAATAATCGCAAGATCTATAGAAACTTTGCTAAGACAAAATATTATTTAGTGGGCATTTCATTTACAGTTAATAAGAGACTTCCTACATAGATTGATTATGAGATAACTTTGAGGCAGAAAGCAATAAAATATGCTAAAATAATAATTTTTACAACTGATAAAGATAGAAATGCAGACTTAAAAGATGTGATTTGGATTTAGGTCAGCAGGTAGTGAAGTAAGACTTTTTGAAACTAATTGCCTGTAAATTTAGGCCGTATTCTAAGTTTCTGTACATGATTTCATTATTTAATTAAATAATTATAAATATATGATTTTTTTCGCATGCATTTAGTATTCAAATCTCATACTCATAGCTTTATGAATGAAGACTGTGGTGATTTATTCTACACATATGCAAATGAGGTTGAATTTTTAATTAGTTAGTCAGTCTATTGTTTGGAGAGAGCAAAGCATGCTTCTCTTACATTAATGGTAATGAGGTTACTTGCTGTGTAAAAAGCTACTTTGACTTTTCTTTTGGCATCGCTCTTCTCTGTGCAAATTATTTGGGCAGAACTGGGTTCAAATACATAGCCTATAGCTGCTTGGTGGTCCCAGAAGATCGATGCTCCTTCATTTTTATTTGAATACGAAATCTCAAAAGTGCTAAGCTGGCATATTAAACATTATATAATAATTACAGCTTCACTAACGCATGCGAAAATAATCGCATATTTATAATTACAATTTTTATTGGTGAAGTGAAAAAACAATTAATTAAATAATGTTATTTTAATATTTTATTAGCAGAAATTGAACAATGGGAGTAGATATTTAATTATCTTGTAATACTTGGAAATTTCAACATCTGAAATAAATATTCATAAAAATAATTGGAAAAAATACAAAAGTATTTTCAGTTATTTACATAATTATTTTCAAACATAAATCTTTAAATTTGTCACAATCAAAAATACCAATTATATATAAAATGGCAAGTCTTAGATTTTTTTATTTTATAATGATATATTCTGAAAGTGATAAATTACAAAATATTAATAGTTTGAAATGGGTATAATAAACAAATTTGATATATTTTACGTCAATTAAAAAAATTATAATTTAAATATATTTCAAATGTTCAATTTTATTTATTAAACTTACACATGGAGAATTATATTAATAATTTGTAATAGTCATTCATTAGACTAGAGTTTATCCACTTAATTAATAAAATTTCTGTAGTTTAATTTTCACTATACCACTCCCACGCAAGGTAGGGACTAGTTTCTTTCCACTTTTAACATCTTGTGGAGGGATATAATCATAAACATATGACCAAATACATGTGAAAAAGATGTATAATCAACCATGATGCAGATTTCCTGCTAAGCCAGCACTCATCAGTTGGCCCAGATCACAATCTCTTAAATATATCTTTATCATTGTTCAGAATATATAGATGTAATAATTGGCTCTATATATATATATATATACTGATCAATGATAAATATATGTAAAACATTGTGATCTTGGCCAACTGATGAGTGATGGTTCAGTATGAAATATGTATCCTGGGATTCACACTTTTTTTCATGTCTTGGGTTATATATAAATTAATGTTGAAAATCTTAAAAAATGTGATGCGTATTTTGCAAAAAAAAAGTAATATTGTGTATCAAATTGCATGTAAATACAAGCTTCATACATAAAAAAAATAAGTTAAAATTATAAATAATTGTTTAATAACAGCACCACTCATGAAAAACAAACATGTTAATTTCAAATTTTACCTGGCTAACACCACAATTTAAAAGAAAAATTAAAAAGATAGTTTTGATATATGAAAATAAACATTTAATTGATTGACAAAGTGTGAATTTTAATAGTCTTGACTCTTGAGATATGATATATTGATATTTTTGTTAACGAATTTAAAAGATGTATGCTGAAAAATAGAGGTCCCTAGTGACGATTTTTTCAGACGCTCATTGTTAAGGTTTACAGCCTTGTTAAAACTATTACTGAAATAATAGTGAGCGTTTAATAAAATTTATAATTATAATTGTTATTATGAATATTTATTATCAGAGTTAATACTTAATTATTTTATTTATTATTATTATTACAGTAATTGACCTAAAATGGATATATTATTTAATATGTATATATATAAGCCAATAAACATCACATGATCACCATTTCTTATGCTTGCTAATAACTGTTATTAAAACAAGCAAACTCTCCATATAGCAGTTAAGTAGAGATAAAAGGTGGTTGCTGGAGAATTGCATTAGATCCTAAGATCTAGGTGCAGTGCTCTCAGATACAAATCTCCTCACTGACGAAGGCCACAAGCCAGAAACTAGTCTGGGGATATTGGATGAGTAGGCATTAGATGAGGATTTTATGCACAAGCCTTCTGGCATCCATTGATTACTCTAGCTTGCACTGAGTGGCACTACTGTATGGAGAGTTTGCCTGTTTTAATATCTATACATGAAACGTACTTATAAAAAAAATTGTGATATTTTTATTAATACGATGTACAACCTTTATAAGTATCAAGAACTGGAATATTTAAATAATGTTTAGAGAAATATGTGTTTTTAATCACCAAAAAAACAATCATCAAGTTCGTATTAGTAAAATATTGATCTCTAAGTTTTGGAAGGCTATTACAGATGTTTAACATTATACTCATTATTATTAAATTAATTTTTGTGTGGATTGTAAGAATTGGAATACTATTATTACTATCTCATTGTATGGAATGTCCTCTAACAAAAATATTTAATGTGGAAAGCAGTAATATTTATTTAAAAATATATTTATTGACTTTATAAAATTGTACAGATGCATAATAAAAACACTTTGTAAAGGTTGGCTCATCCATTGCTGGCGTTGGTCTGGGAAAAGTATGCAAGAACCATTCTCCGCACTAGCAGGTTATAAAATGAGCAGATACGTACTATTTAGTTGGCATTGCCCACCCCTGCCAGTGCAATGAATGACCCAATAATGCTAACTTATCAGCTGGGATAGATGTAGTATGAATTCAATGCCCCTCTAGAAGAATCTGACATGTTGCAACACAGACTACTTCTTCTACAATACACTACAATGTGGATATATCGGGTCCAAAATTCATGTAGAGTCTGTAGGCCATATACTCCTGCAAATTACTGAATAACAAAAATATCATAAGATGATTGTCCGCTGTGTTTACACTTTAGAGAAGGCAGAGTAGCTGTTGACTTTGTCCAACATAAGCATTTTTTTTCTCATGTGTCATAGGATCAGCCGGGAAGCGAACCCGCTAACCCTCTCGACCAGCAATGCTTGACACGTAAGCACTTTTAAAGTTTCAGAAAAATATAAATAAGGATTTGGCAGAATCCATAAACGTGTTTCAGATCTTGATTTTTTTATTTTTTCTAACGCCACCACTTATTATTCACACCATTCACATCAGACATCGCTGACGTTCTAATGAAAGTTAATCATAATTTATCTATTTGTAAAAATTAAAATGATTTTTCTTTTCAACAATCATTACAGTGTTTACTACATATTTTGTAATGATTAGTTTATTATAAACAGTTATTTGTCTTCGACTATAATCCTTTATAATATCCATCAGTGTTTCTTACAAAGTATTGATTTTTTCATATTCGCTAAATGTCATAATCATTCTTAAGATTGCAGATGTTAAGATATTAGACAATGAAGAGATTTAAAGATCAAAATCGTAGCCAATCAAAAGCTATCAAACTAATTAACGTTCGTTACTAGACATTTTCACTCTTTTTTTAGAATTTAGCCTATACAATAAAACAGCTATATATATATATTGTACTCCACAAAATGTTAAATAATAACAACAGTTATGTTCTCATCATTTTGTTTTAATCTTTTTCAATTTTAATAATAAATTATTTTGATTTAAAAAAATAATTAAATAATTAGGTTTTTTTTTTCAATTTGTATTGGAAATCTTTTATTTCTAATTAAATTAGCTAACTTTAAATAAACACGCATTCACAGAGAAATATTCAAAAAGAAGGAGGTTAAGCAAGGAAAAAAAAAATCTGTGTTTTCAGTTAAAAAGAAATATATATTTTTAATGATGGAATTAATAATCAATGATTAAGATTTATTTATTAAATCAAATCCTTCAAACTTCTCAAAATTGTCTCATCTATATATTTAATTACGATTTTTCTTTGTTAAATTTATCTTATCAACTCTTGAAATAAAATACTTTTTGCGTAAAGCGCAATATAAATTACTTATCAACTCTTCTAGTTTTAATTTTATTATTTATATAATTTCATTAGTTGGAAAATGAAATGGACTTTTGAAATGATAAGTATTAGTGATAGTAAACTAAATGGAATCAATTCATCATATAATGAAATGTTTTTACAACTATCTATATTTAAATAAAGGGATTTGAACTCAGGATTTTTCAGTCAACCGAGACACATGACCGCACCCAGGTGAAAAAGATACATCATCCCCAATATACATATTTTGTACAAAACCAGCATTCATCAGTTGAACCAACTAAACAACATTGACATTATTAGGTAAATATTATGATTTTTTTTTTTCATGATATGTAGATTATAAATAAATAATCCACGTCCTTAATACATTACTCCATATCTGAAAAGCCAGCTGATTTGTTTATGGAGAGCATAGAAATATGTACTTTACAATCAATGTCTTTTAAATATCCATATGATTTAAGTATATAAATGATATGTTTGTAATTTGGCATCAATAACGATAAGCTATATGATTTCTTTCACACATAAATAGCATCCATTTTTATCTGAAGTTCACAATGGAAACAGTTCAGGTGACTTTTCTTCTTTGAAGTATTCATTAACAAAAATGTTATGCTGTCTCTTTATATTTTAAGAAAAACACTTGCACAGAAGACCAGACTCAAAACAATGCTAATTAAAAACAAAAAAAATAACAATAATCATTAGAAGTTTACGTTTTTTTATATATATAAAAGGAATGGCAGAGAATGCTTACTGTATTCCAAAACTATTCATACTATTGTTTTTCTGAAGGTTTGTCTTGATGGTATTTTATTTGTATTTATATATTGGATTTTTTCCATCATCTAATATAAGTATTGAATTTTGTTAGAAAAATTTAATTTTATTTAAATATTCTAAATACATCCATTAGTAATGGAAAACAGGTTAGCATAGGCACAATGTTTCAAGAGATATTATTCTCCACTCTTCTTTAGGGACTGTTAACTGACTAGTGACAATACTAGTGTGGGAATTGAATATGGACCCTTAGATTCTTGAATATTGAATTTTAAGGTAATGCTCTAACCAACTGAGCTACCCTGTCAAAGGCAACAGTCAGTAGAAATTTCATATACTTATCTATGAAATTCTTCCTGATTTTGCCTATTTTTCATAAGAGCAAAGTTAATTAGTTATGTTTATACATTATATATAGTCACACTAGGTTGATTTATAGGGTTGCTCATCAACTCAACTTATTAATTTTCTTCTTCATATCTTTTCTTCTCTATCCAATATTTTTGCATTTTCCCAATTGAACATATGTTCATTGGTATATAATCCAATATATAAATGCAACTATTCATACTTTTAATTAAAATAGTGTTAATATCCAATTGAAGCCCAGGAAATTTAGTGAAACCCATGTTGAATTTGAAGACTTTTAATATGGCATGAATATTCACTTCATGAATTAATTCTAGGAGAGATAAATGTGGTACCATAATAAAGTGGTAGTCATCAGCAGCACTTTATGTCCTTGCTGTAATATCACTCACAATGTAGATATTATTGACACAGACTTTTATTCGATATGACACTCTCCATTAAAATAAAATCAGAAAGTCCATCCAAATTCTTAATAAACCACAATGTATAGACAAACATAATGATACATCCTAGTTATCCCTCATATGGATTTCTTAACTCATTAATCAAAACGAATATTAATTTTATATCAGATTATTTTTTTAATATCATTCTTTTCCTTTTATCATTTTTAAAAGCTTACTTTTTGGTGAATGTGCATTAATCTTTGTTCCTAAAACAGACAAAACTCTTTATACGTATTGCCACTCAGTGCAAGCCAGAGTAATCAATGAATGCCAGAAAGCTTGTGAATAAAATCCCCATCTAGTGCCTACTCCTCCAATATCCCCAGACTAGTTTCTAGCTCTGGTCTTTATCAGTGGGGAGTCTTGGATCTGAGAGCACTTCACCTAAATCTTACGATCTAATGCAACCCTCCAGTAGCCAACTTTTATCTCTATTTAATTACTTGCCTGTTTTAATAACAGTTATAAGCAAGCATAAGAAATGGTGATCATGTGACGTTTATTGGCTTAATCTTTGTTCCGTATGTTGCTTATAACAACACTGCAATATTTTGTTTCCCAAAATAAAATTACATCCCTACTAATAATATGGTTCAGCCAAAATATTGATACAATATTATTTTTGAGCAAATAGATAAATACAGAAAATATATCCTATACACGTATATACATACTATTCCATATATTTAAATTTAAAGAAATTATTTGTTATTTAAGTCAGTTCTTTTTTTCCTTTTCAACATTTTTTTTATCAAAGTCAATCAATAGAATACAGATTAAAATAAAAGATGTAATTCCAGTATCATTTTGAAAACGTATCCGCGACTTCTTATCTTAAATCATGTTATCTCAAAAACATATTTTTAAAATGATTTATTTCGCCATAACATTCAACATTATTTTTTAAAAATAAAGACCTTATTATGTATAAGACAATAAAAGGAGGAATGTATAATTATTTGAAGAAGATCGTGTTACACTATGTACATATTTATGTATATTAATGATATAGCTATTAAATGTCATTTAATTTAAAAAACTAATTATTAGATATTTAATTTAGTTTTTTTTTAAAAAAAAAACAACAACACATAAACGCTTTTGTTAATTAATTCGTTTTAAGTATGGAAAACTTCATAATTGAAATGTTATAATCTATAAACAAAGTATAATAATGTTTCTTAAAGGAAAAAAATATTAACGCTATTAAAAATAAAATCTTAATGCATTGGTGATGTAGTACATTATTCACAATCAAACATTTGCAATAAGAAGGTTGTCACTATTGTGGGCTTTGAGCATTCCATCATCATATTTTCAATTAAATGGACGGCTGAAGAGTTGTGGGGTGGAGTAGTTTGAAGCCTGTCCATTAAAGTATGAAGATTGGCTATCTTAATATATGCTGAGCTTTCATTGTATATATGTGTGGAGATAATAATCTGGACTAACTGATGAGTGCTGGTTTAGCACGAAATACGAATATTGATGATTATTTATTTTTTCGGCATGTGTGTGATCAAGTGTATCTGCGGTATGAGATAGCATGGATGGTTGAGAGTAGTGTGAAAGTCTGAGTTTAAACCCCCTATATATTCCATATATATAACGGCAGGGCTATACAGTAGGAAAAAAATTCAATTTGCAATATTATATATTTAATGTTGTTTACATTTTTTTCCAATTTAAGAAACATCTTTATTAATTGTATATAGATTATTAATATGCTTTAATTGATTTTATTAAAATAATGTTTACCTTTTATAAAAATTATTTCTCTTTAAACTGGTAAGAAAAATCTTCACAATGCGTTTTATTTGTATTATAGATAATAACGCAGATAAAAATGCAAAATTTAAATATACACTTCAGTAATCAAGGAACTTCTATTTTTATAAATAAAACAAATATTCCATCGTTTAATCTAATGTTAAGAAGGTCTGGCTTATTACCAAAGCAAATGTTTATGTGAGCTAAAATAAGATCATGTATTATATAATTTTATATTCTTATGATTTTTAATAACTTCAAATTAATACATAAAGTCCTTTGGAATATTTTTTGAACCTACTCAAAAATCACTCATACGATTCTCTTACTCAGAGCGAATTTTTGACACTAAATGAAGTGTGAAAAGACATATTTTAGGCTTGATAAGGAGTTGAAAATAAAATACAAGGATAAAAGGACAAGTAGGTGTCATTAACATCATTGAATGAATTAGGAGACTAAAATGGATTGGATATATTTCTAAAACAGATGATACTTGATAGATAATTGAAATCTTAAACTGCTTTTCAAAAGATTGTAAAAGACATAGCAAGAGACTACATATGAAATGGATGGATAAAATAAAAATGTTCTATGGAGTGCTGTGGAAAAAAGAGGCTAGAAGTCAGAGAAATAGAATTAAACTTGGAGATATTCTTATCCTGCAGTGGATCAATAATAGTTAAATATGATTATGATGAGATATACATTCTTTAATTTTTTCTTTTATATTTTAGATAGAATCATTTAGATTTTAATCAGTCTGTGTTTATTTTAGGTTCTGCAGGTTTTTCCCTTACTGATGACTTTGGAGTAAATAAACTTTTAAGTCTGACAAATTTTCTGAGCTGAAATGAATTTGAATTATTTCATGTAATTTTATTCAATTTGTGATATAAAAAATATTATATAAGTTTAAGATTTATAAAATAATGGTGATTACAGACTTAGAACAAGAGGAAATAAGAAGTGAAGACATTATCACATTACAATAATATTATCTACAACTAAAGCATTTATACTCATTTCACCAAGACAGGTTAATCTCAGATATCAACAATAATTTATGGCTAGTTGGGTAGCTATGGCTCATCTATTTAGAAAAAAATCTTAAAGTGTTCTTATGTCATAGAAAAAATGTTAAAATACCTTTAACCATATTCAAATCCCATGAAACACTTCTTTATTTCTATAAAACACTGCATTTATTGTGAACCATCATTTATCTTTTTTATATATAAACTATGTGCTACTTTTTACGATATTGTATTAGTAACAATAGCTTCATTTTTTGTTTTTTATTATTATATACATATTTAATAAATTTTTTCTATAGTTTAAATATCACCTCTATTTTTAATAACAATTCTTTTTTTGTCCTTATATAATTCTGTAAACACTTCTTCCATCTTCCTCTTCCTTAATTTTACTTCTTCATAAACAACAATAAATCTTTTCAAAATAATCACAACTTCTTATACCTTTTAAGCAAAAATATTTATTATTATTATAACAGTTTTGACTCTTCCTCACAGTCTTCTTCAGATCTCATTCTATGCCTTTACTGAAATAAAATGGTGCAAAGGGAGAAGTAGAGGCATACAATGAGATCTGAAAAAGACTGCAAGGAACAATAAAAACTGTTATAATAATAATAAATATTTGTGCTTAAAAGCTGTAAGAAGGTGTGATTATTTTGAAAAGATATATTGTTTTTCTTGTTGTCAAAATATTTTTTTTAATATCAAGATGTCCTTTTATATTTTAAAGAATTCATTTTTCCCCATCTTAATTTGGCATTTCAAATATATTTTCTTATGTCATCATTAATTGTTTTCTGAATAATTACAGATATTCATTCTTCGAAATGAGTCGTTTTTGACTGCTTTAAGGATATCTACTTTTTTATATAATTAAAGGGTTAATTATTACTTTTTTGGTTCCAGTTAACTGTGTGATAGAACTTTTTTTTATTTCTGACTATTATCAAGGCCTGTTAATATTAGAAAATGGTTTTTATTTTTGATTTTAAAATTTCAAGGATATTTTTAAAACTTTGACAGATCAATAATTGATAGTATCTTTTTTTTAATTTTTCGCCACTTAGATTTGTATTAATATTTTATATTGCATATTACAAGCCAAGGACACTTTCACTGTTTGATATATAATAGTCGTGAAATATATGTTTGCTTTTACTCAAAAATATAATTTTATAAGCCCCATGCACATTTTAAAAAGGTTTTTAAAAAAAAAATTAAAAAAATGTTTTTGTGTGTGTGTGGTTTTTTTTTTTTACAGAAAATGCATGCCTCACCAACTCACATTGGTCACTACTCTTTACTTTTTTCTAATGCTATATAATTGTAGCTTTTACTTCATTCAAGATGTTTTAAATGTATATGCTTGTTTAAATGTGTGTTAATGTACATTAAAAGATTTATTGACTTTTATGTGCTTATTTTACATGAACTTAATCCAGTACTCAATCATCTAGATTGCATGATTATCAGATATTTATTCCAATATATTGTATTATTTATGGACTGATTTGCAAGCATAATCTAATTTAGGTATTCTTTTATGTACTAGAAAGTGAAAGTTAATCAAGCTATGAAAAAGAATCTATATTCTGATCATTTACAAGTCTGGATATCTCAAGAACATAGCTATATTTCCTGATTAACTAGCCTAATAATATTTGCAATTTGGAATTGCTGATGAAAAATTAGTTTTAATTTACAAAAGAGGGCACCATAGTCCATAGACTTCTAAGGGTTGGGAAAGGGAGGAAAAGATAAGTAAAAAAGAAAGCAACAAAAAAAAAAATATAAAAAATATTTTTAATTATATTTTTTAAAAAAAAGAAAGAATTTTTGTAAAGAAGATTTAATGGTGTGATAGTAGAGAAAGGAAGGAAAAAAAAAAATAATTTTATAAAAAAAGGGAGGGAGAGGGAGGGAGGAAGAAAAGAAGAGAGGAGAGAAAAGAAAAAATATATATAAATAAAAAAAAAAAATAATATTAGGTTTAATATAATAATAATAAAAAGAGTAGTTTATTGTTTATTATTTCAAGGGAAGATTTTTATCTAAAAAAAAAAAAAAATATAGATAAAAATAAAAAAGTTTGTTTGTTTTATTATAAAAGTAAAGAAGGAAAAAAAAATAATATTTTGGAGTTTTTTAAATGAATTTGTATGATAGAAAAAAGAAAAAATATAATTAAATTGAGGAAGAAAAAATATAAAAAAGTAAAGAAAATGAAAAAGAAGTATTATTTTTTTTTTTAAGGGTGGGGGGAAAAAAGAGGGGGATTGAGAAAAAAGGGATAAAATGGAAAAAAAAAATGTTGTGGTGGAGGAGAGGAAAAGAGAGGAGAAAGTAAAGTAGGGGGGAAATGAAAAGAAAGAGGACAACAAGGTTTTTTTGGGTTTAATTGTGGAGAAATTTTTGACTTTTTTTAAGGAGAAGCCATAATACATCACATCACATCACATCACATCACTTCCTCATATCCCATAATTTTGAAACAAATAAATGAAAAGATCAGGATTATGTTTAAGGTTACTTAAGCATTTATATGAATTTTTCTATAGAATTTTCACCAGGCTTAGCTATTAAATATAGTGGCAAAGGTGATTTATACATTTAAATTCTAATAAACTAACATTAATAACACACGATGAAGTTAATATTAAAGGTATTTTATTAATACAAATTAAAATATTTAATGATAAATTAATAATGAATTGGAAAGAATACACACACACTAATCCAGATATTAATCAAATAAATAAAATAGTTCATTTTTTAGCTGTCTCTTTAAAAGGCAATCCATGGATAAAATGTCTACAATAAATCAGGGAATGTCTCTATTGGTAGTATATTACAAGCTTATAGTTAATGTTCATTTGCAAACTTTTAATTTTGTCACAAATTGGGTATGAATAGATAATAATTTACTGGTAAGTTTGTGTAGATTCTTGTGGACTATACCATGCATGGTTTTTTTCTTGGGATGTAGAATGAGTTTGTGGTCATTGATATTTAAATGTTCTTGATCCATCCTAAGGCTAGACTTGAAAGCTTCTTGGATTTTTTCCTTTATGATGAAAGGTGTTCACAAATGTTTAAACTTTCACTCCTGCATGAAAAATTAGATCAGCATAGAGTAGTCCTGGATACTTTGTAATCCCAACCAGCCAAAAAAAAGCAGAAAAGACTCAGTTTGAAGTTTTTTCTGACCATTTATAGCCTTGGGTCAGTTTTTAGACTTCTGCACATATATTATCTTTTGTTTTGTTATCAATATAGTTTCATTGGAAGAAAAATTTCCAACATCATATATTTGTAATAAATCTTGTTTTAATGAAACCTGAATGATCAGTGGATGAATAGGTACTAGATAGGAATTTTATGCAAAAACCTTCCTGAATCCATTGATTACTCTGGTTTGCACTGAGTTATTTTACTATATGGAGAGTTTTCCTCTGTGTAAATAGTTTGTGTGAATATAAAGAATAGTGAGCATGTGATATATAGTAAATTTCATGCATATATATATATATATATTTATAATATGTATAATATATTATAATATGCATGACAAGTTAGAATATATGTATGTGTATCTTATGCATGTGTCAGGGTATCATGCAAGTGTCAGTGTATCATGCAAAAAAAGGTTTAGTATTATGGTAAAAAAAAAAGATCAAATGGATCGATATAAAAAAGTGATATAGTGGGTTTAAAGAACTGAATATTTTATTTTTATATTACCTATAATTTTTCTTTTATATATATTTTTTTAAATGTAATGACAATAAAACATACTCTAATCACTAGAGGAATTAGTCGGAATAAAAAATAGAATTCTTTTTTTTTTCTTATAGTGTTAACAATATTGTTAATCTTATTTAAAAGGTGTGCATAAACTATTTCAGATGAAGAAAAAATAAAAAAGTGAGAAAAGTTAATTTTAGTTAGGAAATAGTAGAGGCTGCACTAATGCAGTAATTGTGATGAGGAATTTGAACCATCTTGCCATAGAAAGATCTCCCACCTGAAGTATGTAACTTAATAAAGGGCTTGATTTTTAACTAATACTCATCAGGTATCATAAAATGTCTGAATAAGAAAACAAACTATTTACAACCTCATATGATCACAATTTCTTATGCTTGCTTATGACTGTTATTAATCCAAGGCTCACCACTGATGAAAGCCACAAGCCAGAAACTATTCTGAGAATATTGGATGAGTAGGCACTATATGGGGATTTTATGCACAAGTCTTTTGGCATCCATTGATTACTCAGGCTTGCACAAAGTGGCAATACTGTATGGGAAGTTTTGCCTGTTATTTACAACCTATATAAACTATCATTAACAAAGCAAAATCAACATAAAAAATATTTCATCAAGCTAAACACAGCAGCAAAGAAGAAATTATTGAAAAAGTCTAAAACCATTTTTCTACCCAATACAGCTATCAATACTGTCTAAGTGAAGTCTATCACTGATTAAACCTAAGTTTCTGAAGTAAGAATTACCATATATGTTTATATAAATATTTGTAGCTTACATTTTTTATCATGCTCATACAATCCACTTGCTATGATTATGAGAGGATAAGCCCTCTTGAAGGTGCTCATCCAATTATTATTACAATTTGTACTTAGTTTCACCACTGTCTGCAATTTAGTGCATTTAGGCTAATACTTGTTTAATTGGGAAGTCTATGTTTTTTTCTTATTTTTACATATATGTATAAGCTACAATATATTTTTCTAAATTAGATCAGATGTTTTCTAAATCATAATTCATTTAGTGGTACAACAGAATTTTGACTTTTGATCAATTTGCCCCCTGGTGAATTTTTCCATAAGTATTATACATTAAATTGTGTGTAAAACGGTATATTTTATTATATTAAATTTTCACTAAAAATTTTATGATTGAAGGTGGGAAATTCAAAATTCCCACTCTTACAATAGACATATGCCCTGCCCTGACATGTTTAGCTATTGTCTGTTGCCAAGGCTTTAAAAATTTGGCATTTTACAACATTGTTTAAAGAAAATAGTTTCAGTGATCGAAAACGTGTTTGTTTGTGAATTTATTATGGTTTTAGATATATTTTAAAAATAATTTACACTATATTTATTAGATATCAAGAAATATAAATTATTAATAACTTATTTTGGCTTAAAATACTTTGTTTTTAAAAATATGTCATATTAGCAACAAATGTAAGCATGGCCTCAAGCAATTTACAATCTTAGTTTCTACATTTACAATCTATTTACATTTATGAGTATGAAAATATCACAATTTTGCAATAAATATTCAAAAATTTTAAACTTTTAAAGCATAATTCATTAGATATAAGAGAAATAAATAAAGATTTACTTGGATGTTTAAAATAATAAGAATTATGAAATATTTCATTGATTTTATAAACTGAAAATAATCTTTCTAGAAATGATAATGTCTGAACTCTTTGTTTTGTTTATGATCTCATTTTTTTAATATTTACAGGAACAAAATGTGAACATTTAAAATTTATTTCAGTAGTAAACAAAAATATCTATCAAATAAAGACAAATTTATTATAATAATTTTCAGATAAGTATCATATGACAAAAATATCAGAAAATGCAGACTTTGAGAGGGCTAATAAAATAATTAATACGATAAAATATAACTTAATATTGTAATTGAAATATTTAATACTGTGTATAAATTTGATTCTAGGAAAAAAACCACATGTGAAATGGATGGATGAAATTGGAAAGTGTGCGGGAGTGATGTGGAGAAAAGACACTAGAGATCAGTGAAGATGGATTAAACTTGGAGAGACCTTCATCCTGCAGTGGATCAACAATAGGTGAAAATGGTGATGACCATAATTTTGAACACTATCTTGTATGTATGTTTATTTATATATCATTTTTATTACATAAATTATATTAATATATAATTTTATTAATGTATTTTTAAAAAGTTGCTATCTCACTATTATCCATTTGACAAAAAGAACTAAGGAATAATTAAATTAGTTGTCGTTTGTCTACATACACATTAATTTAATATTATGTGCATATCATAAATTTCACTTCATGTCTACGAGAGTTGAGACAAAAAAAGTGGGGCCTGATATAATCTCCCCTCTCCTTTTTTATCAAATGAGATGAGTGAATCTTAATCATTATTAGAAGCTATCAAAGCTTCCTTTTCTGTGTGTGTATCTATGTAAAACAGTCCCCAACCCTATGCCTGCGGGCACCATGGTGCCCGCAGACCATTTTACGTGTGCCCACCACTGTCTGAACATGATAAAAAATTATTTATCTGATACAAATAAATTTAATTTTTAAATATTTTTATAAATTATTGTATTATATTGTAATCAAATTGTAGGGCATACTATACTTTTACAGTGTAAAAATATAAACGTTAATTATATGTTAAAATTTTATTTTTGAAATAAATGTTTTTTTGTACATTATGTGTATTATCAACAATATCTAATTATAAATTTACATTGAAAAAATAAATGGTGTCCACCACCTAACCGGTATTATAGAATCTGCTCTTAAGAGCAAAAAGGTTGGGGACCCGTGATGTAAAACATCTTTAAATAGCTATTATTGGCAAAATATATAGCATTGCTTTCAAAAAAAGAAATCAATAAAAAACATTACTAACTAGTCATATAACTTATAATTATAATTTGAATTTATTTTAAAATGCTCAATTATTTGTGAAAGTTGTTAATTTTCACCTTGATTTGAACTCAAGATTTCAAGATATTTAGCATGTTTGTTGAAGCATTAACCATGGTATTCTAAAATTCTCACTATATATTTGTATTATAGTCAGATAACTATTATAAATTTGAATGATTTTTTTTTTGGTATAAAAATAATAGGTATGCATGACCTGTATTCAACTAATGGAATAGGTTATGCATGACCTGAAAGCAATAAATTAATGTTTTTTTTTTCGATAGTGATATCTTTTTTCCCTCAGTAAAATAAAAGATAATGAAATAATTCAAATAATGGATTTCACTTAGAGAATAAGAAACTAACTTGTTAAGTAAAGTATTAGAATAAAAATAAAAGAAAAAATAAGTAAGTAATCATAAAAGATTCAAATTTAAACAAAATTAGATAAACATAACTCTTAGAAAGAAATAACTTAAAGGGTAATATCAATTAAGTATTCTGATGTCATTCAAGTCATAAGAATTTCAAAATATTGCATCTTTTCTAATTTCTTATTTTAATATTTAACAACTTTTATGATAAACCACTAAACATCACATGGTCACCATTTCTTATGCTTGCTTATAACTGTTTTTAAAACAGGCAAAACTCTTCTGGCATCCATTGATTACTCTGGCTCGCACTGAGTGGCACTACCATGTGGAGAGTTTGGCCTGTGTTATTAACATATATCATAACTAGAAGCTGTAGTACAGTATTTTTAAAGGTTGTAGGCTTACAAATAGATGTTTTCCTGAAGGTTTGTAATGATGGTGTTCTAGTTGTATTTTAATATTGGACTATTTCCATTAAATGCCTTTAAAAAAAATTAACTTTATTTAAATATTCCAAATACATTCAACTGCTAGTAATAGCACATCAAACAGGTTAGTATATGCACAATGTTTTGAGAGATATTATTCTCCCCTCTTCTTCAGGTGTTGCTGGCCTTACCAGTGACAGTACTAGCATGGGATTCGAACCTGTGACCTTAGATTCTTGATTATTGAGTTTTAAGGTAACACTTAGATTCTTGATTATTGGGTTTTTAGGTAATGCTCATTACCTTAAAACTCAATAATCAAGAATCTAAGGACACAGGTTTGAATCCTATGCTAGTACTGTCACTAGTCAGGCCAGCAACACCTGAAGAAGAAGGGGGAATAATACCTCTCGAAACATTGTGCATATACTAACCTGTTTGATGTGCTATTACTAACAATTGAATGGATTTGGAATATTTAAATAAAGTTAATTTTTTCTAAAGACATTCAATACGTATATTAGATGATTGAAATAGTCCAATATAATAATACAATTACAAATAGATGTTTCTTTATTCATTTTTTTAAAAAAATGTAATTACTTAATATTTCTGGGAGGGGGGGTTAGATGCAATTTAAAATTATAAAAATATAATGTGGTTGTCGTAAATAATTTCCAATAAATAATATCGTAGCAAAAAAGCAAAACTAGCTATTTTTTATTCTTAATTTCTAGAGCGCCCTGCATATTATTTTTAATTATTACAGTCACAAATAGATAAGTTTGTTTTATTCAGTTTTAAAAAAATAATTATTTATTTTTTATGAGAGAAAAAATGTAAATTATAAAAAATTAACAATGTAAAATTAATTTTAAAAAATTCCCTGTAGACAATAGTGTCTGTGACAGTTTCTTCATTATTATGTTTTTGTGAGTGATGATAGTTTTCACTAAAATTTTTAAACAATTTGACTTAACACCTCAAACCATCTGTATAAATAATTTTTGTGAACTTAACTTGAGTATTAATCTAGAATTTATAATAGGGAACTAACATTAGCATTTATTTCCAGTCTGGTAAATATTCCATTTTTTGTATTAACTAATGTTTTGAATTAATAATGCACTAATACAGAAAACATTTTTCCATTTCAAGCCTATTTTCATGATTATATCTTGCAAATTATAAAGCAGAAGCAACTCATAAAATCAAGACAAGTTTCTTCTTGAATTTCTGCAGTTTTAAAATTCACTATATATTTTTTTAAAAACACATGTGCTTAGAGTTAATAATCAGTGGTAAATAGCCAGAATCTAAAAGATAACATTCTTGGATTAATTTCAGCTCTTCAATTGAAAACCTAAAGTTATCTTTAAAAAAACATAATACTGAAAATCTATCTATTTTTTTGCAAAAATGGAGGAGTTTCCTAATGTCGCTTTAAACATATTGGAAATCTTTTCTAAAGACTGAGTGTGATTAGTAATGCCATAAGGAATGTTATAGCCATTTTTCATCAAATCTACAGTAAAATCTATCAAAAAACTATACATTTTTTCAACAATATGTTGAAACACTTTAGATTATATTCCAAGGTTGTCTAGGATTAGAGTATTTATCTCAAGAGTAAACATAAATTATTTAAAGAATAAGCTCTTTGAAAAGTTGTATGTCATTACTTGGGATTGTAAAGCAAAAATTCTAAAGACTGTTTTTTAGTTCTGTATTTTACTAGTGAATGTTATACTTTTGCACTGTTTTTCATGCTTTCACATATTTTTTATCAGATATCAGATGACAAAACTGTCTTCCAGAAATGTTTAGATTTATTATTAACTTCAAAATATATTTTAACCACCTAAGACATACATCAAATAATAATTTCTTTATAAATGGTTAACCAAGAAATTCTTCCAATTATGTAAAATTTTGGTAAAAAATGGGCTTCAAAACAAATTTCTGTTTTTGTATTGCCTATGAAAGATAGCTGTCTTTGATCATTCTATGTTTTGACGATTCCATCAATATATTTGGTACTATTTCATTCTCACTGCATAAAATTTAATAACTTTTGACAGCAGATAAGGTATTTCCAAAAATGAAGCATATTTTGGTAGAATTGAAGATTTTGGTTGGCATCTCTATAGTTTTTTTATAAGTTTGTAAATAGTTAGATGTATAAAAGAAACTATGCTACAAAAAAGACATCATGCTATATAATTCTGTATATGATATTTAATAAATATTTTTTATATTTAAAAAAGCAAATAACTAAAACGTTTTTTAAAAAATTAAGATTGCTTCAATTTTCAAAAACATACTATAAAATAATTATATTTATATGCTGGACTAGTTCTATCATCTAATATTAAATATTGAATATCTTTAGAAAAATTTAACTTTATTTAAATATTCATATTACATTCAACTGTTAGTAATAGTGCACAGGTTAGCACATGCCAATATTTTGAGAAGGTATTATTATTTTATCTTACCTTTTAAAAAGTTGTTTGTTTATTAACCTATGTGCTATTTCTAAAAGTTGAATGCAATTGGAATATGTAAATAAAGTTATATTTTTCTAAAGACATTCAACACTTAATATTAGATGATGGAAATAGTCCAGTACATAAATACAACTAAAATCCTATCATCACAAACCTTCAGAAAAATACTGTAAAATAAGAGTAATAAAATAATTAGGATAATGTACTAAAACTATTTCAACAATTCTACTTATTACACAATAAGGTATTAACACTAAATAAAATCAATATAATGTGATTAAATATATGTAAGATTTGAAATATGTTAAGCTTGATGAACTTATTTAATAATAAATTGAAAAATTCACAAGCCTATAGTTTGTAAAAAAAAAAAAAAAAAACCTACTAAACCCTGATTTAACATCTATTCAGTTTACTCACTAATGTTATAAAATTTTAATAGATTCTATGTTTAAATTTATTATATAGCAACAGAAAAAATTGATTCTCTAATAATTTTCTGAATGTTGAAATTTATTAAATAGATTATTATGTCTTGAATTGACTTCATTCCTTTTTTCATTTCAATATGTGCATTATCCTTAGAGCAAAGCACAATTAAAAAACAAGACATCTCCCTATTATACATTTACATTTTATAAGATCACATGAATGGAAATAATTATTTATTTTATTTTTTAAATATGTTGATAGAGTATTTTGGAAAAAGTATTATCATCTTTTGCATTATATTTATTTGAAGATATGCTTATAATGAAAAATGATTTTTTTTAAAAAAATAACATAAAAAAGATCAAACGGTTGTCATAGCAACTATGCCATTGTGTAATTTCAAATTTGTGAATAGATTCTATATGTTACAATCTTCATTACTTAAGCTGTAGAAAAAAAAGAAATGATTAGAAAATAAAAATAATAATTTTCAAAATATGTTTATTATCGTGCATCAGATATGAAAATATTTAGAAGTGACATATTTATTTGTGTCTTTTTGAAAGAAAAAAAAGTTGTTGCAATTTATAAATACAAAGATTTTAAATAAAAGAAACACGAGAAACAACTTGTAATAAATATTTGCCGAGTTTATCACTGTTTACCATTATATATATATACAAATACTAAAGTAATTTTTTTTTATCTAATATTCTTCCAAAATAATAATAAGTTTCTGATAAATTCTATATATTGGAATGGATTAGTCCTATAGTATACAATTCAGTAAATGTGTAATTTTCTTAATGTGGGCACATTTACACTCAAAGCTTAAAGAAAAAAAATAGAAATGAACACAGATAAAACTTATTGATATATAAGTATTTTAAAAAAAATCAAAAATGATTTTAAAAAATCAGTTAATTAAAATAATAATAATATGTTTTAATATTTTGAAATGCTATAAATTATTCAAAATTATATTTAAAGGATTTCTATTTATGAAAATATTTTGTTTTATCTTTGATTTTGATAATAAAAAATTTTAATCTAACAAAGAGAGGAATCATTTTATATTAACATGGACATATATTTTAAAAGGACGTGCATATGCAATTAAGTATTTCTTTAAAAAAAACTATAATTAAGAAGTTACATAAAACTTATTTCTGTTTTGATATTTGGAATAAAAGATAACAATCATTACTAAGATTATTAATTAAGAAAGAAATAATAAGCAAAATAGCATTCAATCTTTGGTATCAATTTTGTACATTACATAGTATCTACTATAAATAGTAAGGTCACATTAACTAGATAATGATATCTTCAAAAGACAGTTGCTATGTTATTAGTCTCTACACTGATCAATTGTGAGCCTTTCAGTAATGTATGAAAAAAAAACTCTGTACATCTCATAGCACAGTATATAAGTAGCAGATATTTTTTTGTTGTCAAGTTTAGAAATTAAAACAAACTAAATTTAAATTAAACACTATCAGACTTTATCTTGCCTATCTGATATAGAGGACATTGTAATCCAGATAGTATATAGGTGAAGCCAATTTATTTGCATGTATAAAAAGATTTAAATCATTTAATCTTCAAAGTGTCCAATATATACATTAAGCTATAATTCATATGTATGAAACTGCAGATGAATGAAATCTGACATTATCTATACTGTCTATGCATGAGACTTATTTTATATAAACAGAAAGGTATGGATCAAAAAAATTATCTGTTAGCAAAATACAGATATACTACACGTTATTTGAACTGTAGTGTTAAACAATGAAAAAATGTTTATTCCAATTATTATTTCATTTCAGTTTATGCTAAAGAGAAGAAAACTTCTTACAGTAACTAGAAGTACAAAACGTTTGTATAAACCTAAAGTAGTTGCCCAAAAATTTAATAAAATGAAATGTTAATGGAAATGAAAATATTTGAAAAATGCAAATTTCCAGGAAGAAAACAAAAGCTTAAAGATTTTTAAATCTCCAGAGAGTAAAACTTTCAAACAAATTTTCAACATTTCTGACTTACAAAACCTTCTAATGCCTTATAGGCAAGTCACTTCTTTTAAATATATTAGGGTCCCTGGAATACAAGAAGAAGTTCCGCAAAACATAGCATTCTTTCGAATTACATTAAAAAAAGGAATAGTGCCATTAGATATCCCCCCCACAATCCGTATTGGAAGAGTGCCTCTTTTCATCTCATTCTTGGGAGTAGAATCACAATGTTTCAAATGCAGGAAGACGAGACACCTGCTGCACAACTGCCCATCCAGACAATGCACCTCTTGCGGTACCTTTGCGGGTCAGTCACATCAGTGTGGTTCAAAAGAAGAGCATATACAAGAACAGCAAAACATGCAACAGACAAAACCCGAAATAGAACATAATCAAGATATAAATTTAGAGCATGAGACTTCTATCAAGCTGAAAACATATAATCAGTCAACAAATGATTCTCATCAAAACAACATAAAAGATCAAAACCAATGCCAAAAAACCAACCCACAGGGATTCCACCAAACACATCAAAACAAGACAAGCAAAACTTATTTCTCTTCAACAGACACTTGTTCTGACTTTGAGCAAGAAGAAACGGATGCTGAAACTAGGCAAGAAGAAACTGCAAGCCTCACAGAGTCTGGGCCTGACCATGTCCCTAAACCCTTCACCACACCATGCAAAAGGAAAAAGCGCCGCAACAGAAACACACAATCCACCACCTTTGTTCACAACAATAACAATAGCGGAAATATCGATTCAAATGAGACCACCTCAACCTCTGATGACATACAGTGCAATGCTAGTCCCAACTATAAAAAACGGAAAGATGAATCCCTAAAATCAGATAATGACAATACATCAAACTCATATCATACCCAACCTGAAGCTAATACCTCTGGGCAAATAGCCCCCCAAGATTTAACATTATGGATCCCATCAACTGATCCTGAAGTCTGCCTAACGCAAAAAGACTACCAGCTCACTGCAAGTATTCTAGATAATGAACAAGAAACCAAGCAACCTACTTCAAAATGTCATTCACAATAATGTCACTCAACGTCAGGGGGCTTAACTCCAAAGACAGGGCATTTGCTATCTCACATTGGTTCAAACTCCAAAAACCAGATATACTTTGCTTATCAGAAACTAAGCTTCACCTTCACACAGACCCCACGATAATAAAAACAATTGAGAGCTTTGGTTACTTTATTTACTCTTTCTCCATCTCAGCTACTGCTGAGGTTGCTCTCATCATCAATAGAAATTCAATTATTGACTTCTTCAAAATCCTGCACATAGATACCAATTGCATTATTGCTACTATACAAATCCAGGGTTTTCTGTTCACTCTTATCAATGTGTATCTGGTTAAAGATGAACAAATAGTACACAAAGTTATACATAATATAAACATAGCAATTAGATCGAACCCTAGCCCAGTTATCTGGCTTGGTGATTTCAACCACACTTTTGACAATTTTGAGAAAAAATATTTAAAGATGGTTGCTAGAAACATACACAGTGGGAAAGCACTCTTTCACGAAGGAGCCTTCTCTTTCTATACCAGAAGTACTCACTCGCTCATAGACCTCATATTCTAATCTCCTGAAATGATCTCGTTCATAGATACACAGCTCTGGCCTATTGCCTTTTCAGATCATCTCGCTGTTCAAGCTACCATCAAATTGCAACCACAACTTCATACATCAACCAACCTCCCCCGGACGATGAGATTACTCAACAGGCACAATGTGCCCCCCCCAATTAATCTCAGATATATACATCACCTTTCAAGAACAGAAGATATGGAATCTACCAGCATTACAAAGATGGAATACATTTATAACCACAACACAAAAGTTTATTAACCAATACAATAGATACCAGAAAGGGCCATTAAAATTACTCTCAGAACTTGATTGGACTACATCTGAACTGAAAAGCATCCAAGTTACAGAACACAACATCCCACAAATTCTACTCCTAAAACATACATATAAACAAACCAGAATGACTCTTGTGGAATATATTCGTATTAAGCGAGCATGCAATTATCTGGAACAACAAGATTGTTGGACTCCAGGTTATATCAGATAGGCCCTTGGGTCAGGAAAAAGAAATCACACACCCTCCTCTTTGTGCCTTGACAGTATTACTTACTCTGGCATCAGTATGCTTAACAAAATTAGGGATTATTATTCCACCAAACTGCAGCCCATTGGTTATTGCCAGACGACACAAATTTGTGAAAGACTCAAATAACTCTCACAGCATTACTGAAGCTGATATCATCTCCAAAATTAAAAGCCTGCCTGAACACACTCATCCCGGCATGCACGGAATTCCTAGATTTCTTCTGTTACACTTGGAAAAATTTACCATACTTGTTACAAGGGGAATCATTGATCTCTTAGCCACTGATAGCCTACATCTTCCAGGGATATATCCTATATCAGTGGTCCCTTTCATAAAAAAGAAAGATTTACCTGTAGACTTAAATAACATTAGGCCAATATCCATGGTTCCTCTCCTAATCAAAATTATCGAAAGCATTATAAAAGATAAAATTCAAGAGAAAATCATATCAAAACTTTCCAGGCATCAATATGCTAAGAGGGGTTCATCGACTGGCGATGCTGTAAGCCGATTTCGACTCCCGGCCAGTCGCAGTCCAACTAGACTTTGCCGGGGCTTTTGACTCTGTCCGAATAGATGTACTACTTGGTGAACTAGAGGCTCTTCATGTTCCTTTGGCATACATTCAGATCATAGAGAATCTCCTAGCAAATTGAGAGATTTTTTTCTCTAAATGGGAGAATTGCCCCTGGGTTCGAACCCTGCATCTCCATTCCCCAGGGCTCCCCATTAAGTGCTCTCCTCTTCATGATCTATATAAATCCCTTGCTATTGAGCATTGAGGATGCACTGCCTGGGATCTCCATCCCTCTTCTTAATGAAAACATCTCCCACATCTCCTACATGGATGATGTAGTGGTGTTTCTTAAATCACATGAAGAAATAAACATTCTTGAAAGCCTATTACAGCACTATGCTCAGACGCATGGGCTTACCGTTAACAGGAACAAATCGGCAATTTGGAATATCAAAACAGCTAACAGGATAACAGGTTCATTACAAGCTATGCCTCAGCCTTTCTTGGGATTCAATATGTCACTATCCTCTACAGCAATGAGGATGGAAACACAACGAAGACTACTAAACAAAATAGACATCATCATAACATGCCTCTCAAGAATATATATATCTACATTTGGAAAGGTTTCACTCTTAAACTCCCTCATACTCCTCAAGATTATATATTATCTTGCGGGTTTTAAACCAACAGAAGCTTTCATTAAAAAAGTAGAATCCCATTGTCTGCGACTCTGTAGAGGTGGGCGCAGATCATTTATCAGTCTGTGCACCCTTCAAAAGCCAAGAGACATGAATGGACTGGGACTGCATTCAATAAAGATATTTGCAATACAGAGAACTTACAATATGATCCATAAACTTTATTCTGATTGCAGGACCTTCCAATGTCTGCTTCCCAAAGAGCAAGTGCTTCCCACTGATAGACCGCCCCCTCAGAGGTTCACTCCCATCTGGCTTCAAATGCAGATATCATACATTTTTACGCACATAGTACCTTCCGTGACCATGTTCAATTCAAAAATAACCTATTGGAAAGCCTTCAACCTATCCAACTCAAATACCCAGAAGGCACACACTTACCTCCCCATCAACATAAACAAACTGCGCAAACTAGCCCGTAGATTGAAACTAGCACCTAAACACACAGACTTCCTTCTCAAAATTAACCTTGGTAGCCTCTCCACTGCTATATTTCTTAATAGAAGAGGCTTCCGCATAGATCCCATATGTTGTCTCTGTCTTTCCAGCCCAGAAGATATGGACCATATCCTTCGCCTTTGTCCGGTCTGGCAAGGACTAAGACAAAACTTCCAGAAACACATTGATAATAATGGTCCAGATCTAACATCTCTTGAAGGGGTTTTAAATAGAGGCATTTTTGCTGAAATCAGGCTCGCCACCTACATAAACTTTGCCATCTGGTTGACCAGATGCAAGGTGATTTTTCAAAAATTACCGCTTAACGAAATCAATAACTGCTTCCTCAGCATAATTAAAAATATCCAAGAAACAGACAAGAGAGAGGCCGATCCATACCTGGCCATACTAACATGGGAATTCACAACTGGTCTAAACAGCACCTCTCCAACCAACCCCTAAATAATTTATATGAAAATATTTATTATGATTTAATATCTTATTATGATTTAATAAAACCCTCCAACCATAACTTGCCAAAACAGGGTTTACTAACAAAGGTATTTCGTTATAGACTAGATGATTAATATTCACCTTGCATCCACAGGTTATATTCTACTGACTTTTGAATCATTTCTTCTTTGTATATACCACCCTGTAACCTCGTCTAGTTATTTCTTGTTATTTTTTTATTTTTATTTTTTTTGTAATCACTTATAGGTCAAATAAAATTATCTTGAAAGAGAAGATGATGAAATGTGTCTTTGTCCTAAAAACTTTTGCTAACAATTAAAAAGTAATCAGATTTCAAATAATAATAGTAATAACTTGGATTATAAAGTAAAGATTACTAAGCTTAATAAATAAAATATTTTTATATGAATATTTGTTTCGCATATATAGACTCATATAACATTTATATATAAAAATATAGCTTTAAAAATAAAGGGATTTGAACTTAGGATTTTCAATATATATTTATCCTTGACTCCATGTCAAACAACCAATACACATGACCACACAATATGAAAAAGATAAGTGATCCTCAATATATGTATTTCGTGCAGAATCAGTACTCATCAGTTCAGTCTGATCATAATCTCTTACACATATATACAGTCAGCGCCCCCTATATTATGATAGCAATTCCTCAAATTTTAATGGACAGGCTTCAATCTTCTCAGCAGAGTACTGATTGTATATATGTATGGAAGATTATAATCAGGCCCAAATGATGAGTGCTAGTTCTGCATGAAATACATATATTGGGATCATTAATCTTTTTCATATGTGTATGATCACATGTATCAGTTGTTGGGGATACAGTGGAAAATGAATATAAACTGAAACAATCCTAAGTTCAAATCCCTCTACTTACTATAGTAAACATTCTGTATACTAAATGAATATGTCAAACGTTGTTAGCCGAGAGGTCAGCATAGCCACTTTGCAAGCAAGCAATTGGTTGCAGACGGTTGTTGCGGGTTCACCTCCCGGCCGATGCTATGATATATGGAAAAAAAAAATAGCTTTATATATTTTAAAAGCAATTTAAAATTAATATATAAGATATATGTGTCTGCATATTATATATATATATATATTCAATATTTAATTATTTATATATCGTTAAAAAGAATATTATTAGTTTGTAGAGTTAAGGAAGATAATAGTTAATAACTGAAATATTTTGAATTACTATTCATACAAACCTAGATATATACATACGAGTAGCATATTTCAGACCAATTATATTTTATGCATCTTCAAACCAGAATTTAATGTTGTATTTAATGTTTTGTTTTAAACTATATAATAAGTATTTTCTATGCGTGAATCAAAACTGTATTATTTTATTTGTTCATTATAACATATTTAACGAGTATTTAATTTATTACTATTATTACTGATTAATTAATAAATTTAGTAATCATTATTTTAGATTATTATAGTGAAATTTTTTAAATACAACATTAAACATTGTGTGTTTTTACTCTTGTTTACATGTAGTACCATAAGTCTTGTGGCTCAAAAATCTAGTAGATAGATAATGTGTGGTTCTATAGCTATATAATTCTCTATATAATTATTTAGACAGTACTAAGGTTAAACTTTAACATCCATGCATTTTGCTTCATTATACGTTTTCTGATGATAATTACTACTTTAAATGACTAAACACCACATGATCATCAATCTCTATGCTTACACAAGCGCATCAGTGATGAAAGCCACAAACTAAAAAGTAGTCAGGGAATATTGGATAAGTAGGGACTAGATAGGGATTTTATGCACATATCTTCCTGCATCCATTGATTTCTCTGGCTTATACTGAACAGTGCTAGTATATGGAGAGTTTTGCCTCTGTGTATGTCCAATGCATGCATGTCATTATATGGCTTTGAGCACTGATGATGATCTAGCATTGTTTGATATATATTCTAACCTCCCCCCGCGCATTCTCACCCCAAAATATATTGTTTATTACGAATATTACGGGTTCTAGCTCAGTTAACAAATAAATAAATGAAATATTCAGCATTAATTAAAATGATTACTAGCTCTAATTTTAAAATACAAATACAGTTCAATTTTAAAATTAATTAACAAATATTTACTATTTTCATGAGACATGGAGTGACAATAACAGGGAACGAGATAGACTACATTGAGCCATTATCCACACGATACTACCTCAATGGCATAAGAACACTATTCCCCCTTTTTACTGTACCAAATAACTAACTCATAGTATTCTTACGACTTTCTGAGCTCTATTTACTACGATTAAAATAATAATCATATCTTAATCTTCTTTATAACAAGAATCTAGCTCAATTAAATAAAATGAAGTAAAATAAAATAAAATCTCAGGTTCATAAATTGTATTCTAACTGATTTAAAATTACGGTAGTAAAATATGAAAAGGGAATTTTATGTCATAATCTACTACACAGCAACTAATAATAATAAAAATAATAATAACAATAATAATATAATATAATCTTATTTCTTCCTGAAAGGAAATAAATAAATACTACGCGATAGTATTTTAATAATCTGACAATAGAATACGTGTGGCAACATTAACATATAATTTAATGTAATATTGTGGCAACCGACTTATGACCAATAAATAATATAAAATTATGATCTTTTAATTTTTAACATACCAATAAATTCTCAAAATTCTTATAACACTTTTATGTTTACCTTTTGTGCAAAATCTATATGTCTGTTTCAATTATAAATGTATCGTGATTTCATGCATCCATGTGGAGAAATAACAACTTGGACACAAAAACTTTAAAAAACAAATTTAAAACAAAGTTTATTAACAACATAAATAAATTAACAATATTTTTACACTATATACATTGGATATCCCTTACTTTCATATCTCAACTTAGTTTATTAGTTTATAAAATGAAATCAAAATATTATTTACTTTTCCTAGTTAAATCTTTTTTTTTTTTTTTAACACTTAAGAAAATACAGCATTATTACTTGATTTATTATTATGGTTATCTTATTACAAAATGCATTTCTTATATGATTATCACAAACACTTTTCATCCCTAATACTATTAAAATTACATTTTTTTACAAAATTTACATTCGTAATAAAACTCTACAAAATAATAAAATTTAGTTTCATATTGGTTGTATGGAATCTTACAAAGTCAAAACACTATTCTACATTCGGTATTAGGTTTTTTATTATTCATTATCCGATGTTTATTAATCCTAATATTCTCATTCAAGCCTTACTTCAGATGATATAATTATAACTATTAATATACCATGCACAAGTATATGTTTATTATACCTTATTGAATTTTCTCTTGATAAATATGCAATACTCATTCCCTCCAACATTAATATTTAAAAAATTCAAATTTTATTATCACTTTTAAAATACTTGGTTTAGATTTCTTTTCAAAATCTTATATTCATTTCTGAATTAATTTTACAATGTATTATATGATTCTTTCTCTCTTTATGATATTTTGGACTTTCAATTTTAAAGTTATACAATTCTATACATTCCAGCAAATAAACTATTCTTACATGAACCTTAACATATCTTCAGTTCTATTTTGTTCATTATTTCTTTGAAAATATCTTTCTGACCGATGCAGATTCATGAAATAAGGATAGCGAAGATAAATGCATAGGATCAAAATACAACTAGAATATTACTCGTCATATACCTTGACAATCATGGCACAGTGAATTAAAAGACACTATAGAGGAGTGACCTTTACCTGTCTACCAACCTCTATCATAGGAGCGATGTTAAATCTATTTCTTCAGCTTTATTATAACATCCAAAGTTTAAAGATATGCAAAAACACTGTCCAAACTATATGTGTTCAGTTATAGGGCCTAATTACTATACTGAAATCACACAAAACTAAATATGATCCAAATCCCTTATATTTTCCTATTTCTAAAAAAAAAACATCATCTTGGTTTCCTCTCAACTAGTACTTCCAAGTCACTATCCGATCTTATTTCTCAAGATTTTTTCTATACTGTACATCGACAAATACATATCTGCATTACTAACAATAATAAAATTCATTTATTTTAAAACTATTTCACTGTTCTATAAGACAGCTTGTTTACTACTTTCCTCCGTATATTTAGTCATACAAACTACTTAAATATCTGAATACTTTATCACATGAAAGTTCAAAAGAATCACACAATTGTTCTGTTAAATTATATTATTAATATACTTTAAATAAATTATTGCATGCATATTCCGAATTACTCCTATCTCATTATATGTTAAAAATGTTGTATAAAATGTGTACATATAATTTAAACTTTCACACTTCATTCTTAGGTCAATAGATGATCTAAAAAAAACACATTATGCATTATAAATAACTATTAAAATTACCAAAACGACCTTTATCTCCTCGATCGCGTTCCGTAGGCTTCACCATCCATTTGATCCTTGTAGATATAAGATTCACATCCATACACTTTATTTTTAAACAATATTTCTATAATTTTATCAAGTTATTATATTTAAATTTTAATATTACTAAATTTATGTTTATATGTTTTCCCTAATCTCACATAACATTTTGTATTTTAAAATAAATTAGTAAAAAAAAATATTCCAAACTATATTTACTGTACTTCTTCATCAAATTTCCTTGAAAACCGTTCATATTAAAGCTAAAAAAAATGTTTATTATTTCTTCTTCAGTCACTTAATGTTCTTCTCCCTGCTTGTTCAATTTTAAGGCAAAACAATTATTGCTCTGTTTAATAAATATTTATAGATGACAATCCTTGGTTTTTTATAATATTTAATACAATTATTAATTATGATATCAATTAATCCCGTAAAGAAAACGTCTACATATTCTCTTCTAATATTTTTCTGCTAATATTTTCCCCCACGCGACTTTTATGATGCATCTTCTAGGTACTTTGATTTAAATATTCAATAAATTTTTCTGTCTCCATGGATCCATTTTCATTAAGTAATTTAAATTTCCATTTTCCTAATCTCTATCTTTATTAAGCGCTTTTATAATGAACACTTTATAATATTTTAATTCTTCTTAGATAAAGTTTTTTCTTTTCCTTTTTTAAAAAAAAATAATGACTCTTTCATATCATTATTCGGTAATTTTTTTCTTTCTTTTAAAGTTCTGGTAACTATATACTTTGTAATGTTTCCTTTAAAAAGATAAACATTCTTTCTTCATTATAACTTTTACATAATTTTTTCTTTATGATATACGCATCTTAATTTTTTCCATAGAGAAGAATAAAAAAAAAACCTCGGAGTAGCCTTATAAATTTGTGCGTCATAAATTTTTCTGACGGCAAGTAACTTCTCTTTTAAGTTTCCCGTATAACGTCCAAATTATATTCCTCTGAGTTACAATAATAAGTTTCTGGTTGAGTATAAATAAAGCTGTATCAAGGCACTTTACAAATATTTTTCCTTTCACATAACTTCTATATACGGTTTTCTGTAGTATTTCCATTTTTACTGCAAGGTTTTGCTAAACTTGAATAAAATATCCTGGTAAGAAAACTTTTAAATTAGCCCTTCATTTAAAGGCAGTTCAAAATATTATATGTTAAAACAAAACTTTTAAAATAAATATAAAATTTTAAAATTATATCACTTTTCTAGCTTACGATCTTATACAGCTAAAAAATATGTTACTCCCTCCTTCACTTACACATTACCTTCTCCCGCTCTGTCTAATTCTTATATTTCGTCTGCTAAAATACCTCCATTGATTGGTTAATTACTTTTTAGCGCGAACAAATTTACACTTTTTTAGTTTTATAACAGACTAGACTTTTTTAAAATAAAGAATTTATGACGTAATGATTTACAATATTACTTAAAATAGTATTTTTAACTCAATTATAATTTTACCAAAATCATTTAAACTTTAAAACAATTATTAAAATAACATTTAATATTTCAACTTTTACTTTAACGATAGATAGCAATTACATTTAGTTTTATAATTCACCAACTTTATTATTATATTCTAACAAGCGTGTGTGTGAAGGTATATAATATACAGTCACATGATTACTAACTTTATCAGATGATTTTTTAATTTACGTCTCAGTCAAAATTACCAAAACTGATATATTTTATAAAAATTTGGAAAATAATTTAAAAAATGTAGAACTAAATATAATTCTCACCATCATAAAGTTTATCTCAAAATATACTCTATTAATTTTGACTATTAAATATAATTATAACACTACATATAGCATTTATTTAATTTATTAGTTTTAAAATATCATACTCGAATTATTAATATATTTTTAACTATTTATAGCTGTATTATTTTATATGGCCAGCTTTTACAACCATAAGCAAGGATATAATTAAGCTTTATTTAACTGTTTTCTTTTAAAATAATCCATTACACTTCTATATACCAGGTATTTTCAGCCTTAAATTGTACTATAAAATCTAATCGATCATACAATTATCAATATATTACACAAACGTATCTTAAAATTTAAAATTTTTTAGTAATTGACCATTCTACCTTATTATGACCTATAGATAAGGGCACAATATATATATATATATATATATATATATATATATATATATAAACATGAAGCCACAGAATTAGTGATAATTTGCTCTTTTATAATATTATAACTCATGGTTGACTTTGTATTGATAATGATTAGCTTAGAATTTTACAGTATGCCTACTTTAAATCTAATCACATTGTTACCAATGCTATATTTATTATATTATAGTTGCTTCTGGTGTTGATGTGTATAGTCTTTCTCTTATTGCATTTTGTAAAAATAGTGATTGTTTATTATTTTTATAATCTGATATAAAAATCACTATAACTGCTTATTATTACATAATTTAATTTTTCATACCATTATAATGCATCATGTAAAGATAACAGAGAATAAATATTATGCTAAAGCACAAACTAGTGTTTATTTCGATCATATATAAACATAACATTTTAAAATTAATTTAAACAACTGCATTATATTAATAGTTATCATTAAAAACCAGTCAAGACTTAGACAATCCCAATATCAGTAACAATCAACAATTTCAAACTGTTGTCACGGCAACCTCCTTTTAACAATAAAGCTGAAACTTCACCTTTATTAATGGTATAATATACTTATATAGACACTAAAGATTGCAACTTGGCCACAGAAATTGAAATTATTGATACAAAGAGGTTAAATGAACATCCTTGACAACAGTTTGAAATTGTTGATTGTTATTGATATTGGGATTGTCTTAGATGAGACTGGTTTTTAATGATTACTTACAAGCCTATTTCGCCTTGAGCATTATTACATTTACTAATAGGTATCAATAAATCAATATTTCATTATTTATTTGAATAAAATTGTTTTTTTTTGGTTCACTGTGTGTTCATGTGCACAATAAATCAAGATTCTTTAATCTTTTCTGGCCATTTCTTATTTTACAAATTATTAATATCTGGATGAAATCCATGTTCATATTTTTTTCATGATTATAAAAAAACTAATGTATTTTTAAACTAATTTTATCTGTTTTATACATGATAAAATACTATATCATTTACATTTAAATTTGTTTTAGCTTCCACATTTTTACATATAGACAATCTAATTAGTTACCCTCATGTTATATACATTAGGTTGGTCCATCTTCATTTTTTGTATTATTGATTAACCAATTAAAATTTATAGATGGCTAGTGAATTTTATCACATCAATTTTATTTCCAGTACTTGTTGCATATGGTGATGTTATTTATTTCTTATCACTTCTAATTTTTTGCTTATTTTTAAATTTATTTGTTTTAAAATGCTTTATATATCTCTATATTTCAGTTTTACTTAAAATAAACTTTACCACATCAAAAATATAACTCAAAATTTTCTATTTTATTAGATTTAAATCAAAATGTTCTTAAGTCTTTATTTTTATGTGGCTTTGCTACTTGAGATATCACATTTATACACCTCTAAATATTGAATGATTTAACTGGCACTTTATAAGGCCATAAATTAGCATCTGCTTTATTATTAAACCAGATGTATTCAGCTTTTGAAAGACGTGCATTTTTATATGTGAATTTGATAGCGTTATTACTTCTTTTACAATAAATTCTTTATAATAAAAATTATGTATAATTAAATGTAATATTTGTAATAACTTTTTTTAAAGATTTAATATAAATTAAACAAAAGATTTTAATAATAATAAATAAATGTGAAAAATGACAATTGAAAAAATAAAATGTTTGGAATGTACCTGGAAAGCTGTAAATACATATATTTTTATAGATAATTTTATGTATCCAGCCAAAGATCTGGTCCTCAAAACTATTAATAAAAATAAATTAAAATTACAAATTTTAAATATACCTATTATATTTGATATGTGAATTTGACAGCTTTAATAATTTAATATAAGCTATAAGTTAATGTGGACTTTTATGCCTATTTATTTCATTTTAATTTACTTTCAGAATTTTATCATTTAATTATTGCATATACTTTAATATGCCAAATAACTCGAAACCATGACTATTTATATATATATAATTTTAGTCTATTTTTTGGTGAAAATATTTTGTGTCTTCATTGCAATAAATATTAAATATTTGAATCATTACTCTTGACTCTCTGTTTCAAGATCTTATTATTATTTATGCTCATTAATTTTATGAATTAATATTGTAATAATCAGTTACATCCTAGGTAAAGTTATGATATAGTTATGAATTATAACTTTTTATATATGTAATCCGTATATCATAGGAACTAGCCACAGGAATATTATTAAAGCATATTTATAATGTTTTATCAGTAATTGCCCTTCAAATATTTCTCCTTTCTAGATTATATATATTAGAGATGCAGGTTTGGTGTCTTAATATGGGTTATTAATTAATTTAGTCCCTAAGTTGTATGTTTGAGATACTAGTCTTGAGAACTGGGTTATATAGATATGCAAATAAACGTTATCCATTTTAAGGCACGTTAAGTTAGTTAAACACATTTACATTTATATATGTATAGTTTGGGACTGTGTCATTACAAAGTACCTATAGTACACTACCTGCTTGCTGCATGTTTTTATTATGACTGCAGGTGGAGGTCACTTTCATACTTCTAGTTTAGGTAAAGCAAACTATTTTAGACCTGGGACACAAGGGTCCAGATTGTTATTAAAGCTTATCTGACTCCCTGAACTATTAATGTTCTCATATTAATGGCAAATTTTTTGGTCCTAGGGCATGAGCATTTGATGCTGAATCCTATGAATAACAACCCACTTGTACTCTCTTTATATTTATTAAAATTTTAATGTGCCATAGCATATATCAGAAGACCTAGTGTAAACCAGTTTTCTCTCCCTTATGTTAAATGATTATTCAGTATTAAGCTAAACTCTAATCTAGATTTGCATGCTAACTTGCATATCTTTGAGCCTGATTATATGCTCAACTCTTAACATGTTATATATGGATAGATGCCACAGAAGTGCTGCATGTTTAGTTGTATAGCTTTGGCTAATATGTTCCATGTGATTTGGCAGACTGCAAACTAGCTAGGATTTGGCATATTAATATAGGCATACACATGATCACTGCAGATTATTCTATTAAACACATGTAATGAGAGAATCTGCAACTGCCAATCTCATTTACTATGTAATGCCTGCAAACGTAATATCTCACAGACCAATTATATAATAATTGTGTGTTTTATTTATGATTTATTTTATTTTATTAAACTATTATTTACAATATAACTCATTTCTATTTTTTACTGCTTGACCAATTTGCATCCAATCCCATATTAATTTATTTGTGCATCACTTTATATATAAATACCTCTGTTAGACTTAGTGAGTAGTTATTAATATATTGTTAGTTTACTTACCCATATGTGTGTATTCCACTAATATAATAATAATTTAGTTATCCCAGAGTCTCTTGCTTCACCCTTTACTACTGCTGACCCACAATTAAAAATAGAACTCATGTGTAACTTATTAAATGTCATTCATAAGGTATTAAGTTATTGGAGTATGGGTAAACACGTTAAATGTTGGTCAAGCTCTGGATCTCATCATCTATATTCGATCAACTTCAGTGTGTTTTATCTATACTCTGGATTTTGTTGTGTGGATGTACAAATCTTACCATTACAATCTTAATTGGCTGTGAAATATGTTTTCTCTCCACCATGCAATATGATATTAAAATTTCTGGATATGTGTATAATAAACACAACCATGGATTTTATAAATTCATCTTATAAAGTCATCCTAATAATATAAAATATATGAACTTTTATTATATAAATTGTATTTACCAATAATATATCTTTAATAATTGTTCTTTCTAAGATAAGAACAAAACCATATTATATTTATCACAAATTTTTTTTATTATAGATAAACTTAGAATATCACATCACATCTTAAAAGAACCTATTTTTATTGCAAATCATAAAGTGATGGCATCACATGATCACCATCTCTTATACTAGCACATAATTGTCATAAACAAAGGCAAAACTCTCCATACAGTAGTGCCACCCTGTGCCAACCAGAGCAATCAATGGATGCCAGAAGGCTTGTGCATAAAATCCCTATCTAGTGCCTACTTAGCCAATATCCCCAGACTAGTTTCTGGCTTGTGGCCATCATCAATAAGGAGCCTTGGATCTGAGAGCACTGCACCTAGATCTAAGTGCAGTGTTGTCAGATCCAAGGCTCCTCACTGATGATGGCCACAAGCCAGAAACTAGTCTGGGGATATTGGCTGTGTAGGCATTAGATAGGGATTTTATTCACAAGCCTTCTGGCATCCATTGATTACTCTGATTGGCACAGGGTGACACTACTGTATGGAAAGTTTTGCCTTTGTTTAAAGTGATAGCATGTTCATTCATGGAAATAATACAACCTCTGAACCACATAAATGAATAATAATTTAGTCGAACCCTAGAATTTAAATATCTAATCTAATTCACCTCCTTCGTTTTTATGACAATAATATATTGAGAATATAATTAAAGTCTTATCCTCAATAAATATTTAATGACAATACACCCTTATTCAAAAGATAGTTGGAACTTTCTTATAAAATAATATGTAACTGAACAGGAAGTTACTTGAAGCTTCCACTGAGTTATAAAATGTCAGCAAGTGCTTTTGCTCAATACTGACACAACTATCCATCAGCCCAGAAGTCAGTCCAATCTTTCACATCATAAATTCATTAACAACATACGCTGTTTTGAGCAATTCATATAGCACATGTCACAATTCATCTCATACATACATTATTTTTAAAGATACTTAATAATACACATTAAATATATTTCAAACCCTTATTTCTTTACACATATTATGGAAACGTATGATCAAAGACATGTGAAAAAGATAAATGATCCCCAAGATGTGAATTTCATGCTGAACCAGTATTCATCTGTTGGCCCAGATCGCAATCTCATATACATATCTTCATTATTTGTTCAGTATATATAGATACCAAGTTGCTATAGTTTAATTGACAGATTTCAAATTTCCTGTGGTACAACTTAGATACAAACCACTTTATGGAAATACATTAATAGCTGTTACTAATCCTTTATTAACTTAGACATTATCTTTAGCTCAAATATATATTTTAATGCTGACTTTAATGAATAATGGATCTGCAGTGTATTAGAGGCATCAACACTTGATTTCCTTGCCCATGTTGTGAATTTTGCTAATTCTACACACCAGGTAGGGAGAGGATCTATTTTTATTATCTTGTGGAGGGATGTGCAATGATTTTCATTTTATAATAGTATTGAGCAAAAACACTTGTTAATGTTTCATAACTCAGTAGAAGTTTAAGTTACTTTATATTCATTTGTATATAATCTAACTTTTTTATTTATTATTTACACGAGTACTGGTTTAGCACAAAATATGTATATTGGTCATTATTTACCTTTTCGACATGTGTGTGATCAAGTGTATCAATGGTATGAGATAGCATGGATAGTTGATGGTCATGTGAAAGTCTGAGTTCAAACCCCCATATATTACATATATAAGTGCAGGTATAAAAAAGCCTCTACTGTAGAAAAAATTCATATTTCACAATAAGGTGTAGTAACTGTTGAACCCAAACATATGTGCATTTTAGGTAACATAAATATTGTGTCTAATGGTTATGATTATAACAAGATTTTAATAATTATTTAATAAATGAAAACCATGAATATGATATATCTGTTACATCAAAGGCATACTAAATAGTAATAAAGTCGAATATTTTGTAAAAAGTACATTTACAGTGCATGTTTTTATTAACTCTTGTATTACGGTAGCTTAGAAAAGAGAAAAAAATATTTATAGTTGAATTAATACTTACTAATATAAGAAAAGTATTATTGTTAATATATAGGGTACATGAGCACAGACTTTCACACGACTCACCACTCTACCTCATGATACTGATACACTTGAACACATATATGTTGAAAAGATAAATAATCACCAATATATGTATTTCATGCTAAACCAGCAATCATCGCTTGGTCCAGATTATCATCTCTATACATATATGCAATAAATGCTCAGATATATATTAAGATAGCCAATCTTTATACTTTAATGGATAGGCTTCAATCCATTCCACACTTAACTCTTCAACCGTCCATCCAATTGAAAATCTGATGGTGGCCTTTGAGCATTCTAGTATCAGATTTTCAATTGGATGGATGGTTGAAGAGTTGGAGTGTGGAGTGGATTGAAGCCTGTTCATTAAAGTATGAAGATTGACTATCTTAATATATATATATATATATATATATATATATATATCTTCCGATATAGATATATATATATATATATATATATATATATATATCTGAGCACTTGTTGCATATATGTGTAGAGATGACCCAGCCCTCCACTGAGGTGAGCCATAAGCTCAAAATCAATTGATCTGGAGGTAGGATTTTAATTATAGAGATTTTGAATTTTTTCTCTTTTGGCACTTATAAAAATAAAGCTCGTTTAGATCTATTAGTAAGCTCCATCTAGGGATATTGACACAGGTCTGTATATAATAAGCATGTATTTCAGTTATTATTATTATTGTTGTTATTTATATTTTTATGTGCAGTTTTTGTAAGTGGCTTTTAGTTGTCGACAAGTACATTAAATAAATAATTGAACTGAATTATTATCATCATCCTCATACATTGTTCAAAAGCATAAAATATCACAAAAAGTTACATTTATAAAAATAATAAAATTACACTTTCAGTTAGGATGGTTTCTTCCTATTTTAAAAATGAACAGTCAGTGGAAATAAAAACATAGTAGTTGTGAAGATTAACCTCCTAGATGTAGCAATGTCAAATATAGATTACTTACTTAGCAAATAAAAATATTGCATTCTGGATTGCAGAAAGAAGCTTGATGCTTGATTCTTGCTTGAGAACTTAAAAAAGATCTGAGCAGGAAAAAAATCATAATCACTCCATATATTCTTGTCATAGCATCTATTATTATCATGCTATTATTTAAATGGGAATTGATACGGGTGGTGTGCTTTCTAACAGAAAGCAACATGGGGAGTTTATTGTCTCTCTACTTATAAATTTAGTAAATCAAAACACATCTGTAAGTGAAATATCAGTAGAACATTATTGAAGGCAGTATGAAGGTGTATGCATATTTTTTTAAATATTTACAATCATGAGAAACAAAAGTAAATTATGGCTTTTATTCCCAGGAGACATTAAACTCATCAACCAAAATAGTGGTTGTCTGCTAAATGTGGAAAAAGCTAAGAATATCATGATTTTAGATGAAGCATTCATTCAATGTTGGCATTTAATTTTGTACATATAACTATAGATCACTAGAAAATGAAATATTATATAAAAAAGAACTGTATAATATTATATGAGGTAATCTTGGACTTTGTGAAACTAGAAGAAAAAGTAAAGAAACAATTGATAATGAAAAATAAGCATATTATTAATAATGATGTTAATGTCTAGAAAGAAATTAATGGATGTAAAGTGAATAAAAACACATTTTCATGCTCCAGAAATAAGACACATTAGATTGGCTATATATATAAATTTAGGTACAAAAAATAAGGTGGCTGCACTTTTCAAAAGTCTTTATCTTATGCTTTGATTTGAGAGTATTCTTAGTATCAACAAGTTATTGCTAAACTATTATAACAAACATAACAGAACATGTGCTAGGTGTAAATCCCTGCAGTTTAAATTAATAATAAAATCATAAATATTAGAAGCACAACTGTAACGTAATTCATTATAATTAAGAAAATAGTAAGGGTTGCTGGTGTATTAGATAAAGTAGAACAATTAGTTATTCAAATAATAGAAGAAATCAAATGCAGAGAAATCAGATTTATGTCTCAACAAGTTCTCATAGTAATGAAGAAATAGAAAAAGTTTAGGTAGTTGTACAAAACATTTTTGATCATATGAAGTATTTTTAAAATTGTCATGGGTCACATTAATGCCAAAACTATAAGATTATTGAAATATCATAGTGTCATGGCTAAATTTATAGTGACAAAAATAAGAGTGGGTACTTTGCAGAAATTGAAAAATTATGTATTCCAACTTCTTTCTCTGATAAAAATGCTAAACAGAAGTAAAAGAGAAACATTCAAATGAAGGTATTAAAAAACTGGATCATTTGTTGGCTAATGTTTCAAGATTGTAATGTTTTTAATTCATTCAACAGAAGATATGATCATCAATTAGCAAGATGTAAGTTACATATTAGTACAAAATTAAAGATATAAAAACTGTTAAAAAATTCAGTAGAACCAATTGATATTCCTAATCTTCAGAACTGCTCCAAATAATTTAAATTAGAACTTACCAATCATTTTAAAATATTGAGAAATTTTAAGATAGTTAAAACTTAATGGAGACCATTAAGAAATAACAGAGACATTAATAACAACTGCAATAAAAATAGCTGAAACAAAAAATACAGCAATACAACTGAACTAAGACAGTAGTATATGAAGAAAGATTATGAGAACATTTAATGAGGTTCCATTAAGAAGAAATGAATTTCTGTGGTTTTATAATATGGTATAAAACAGAAATGAAAACAGTGAATTGGCATAAAAGCTGCAGAAGAGAATAAAATATTCAAAAATGCAAATGATGTTTAGGTATTGGAAAGACAATTTTTCTAGAAATAAGAAGGAAAGATTAAACTATTACTTCAAAAATGAACAAATATGTGAAATAATTATATATGGAATTATATAGATACGAAAGAACAAGACAATAAAGTAGTTATTACATTTACTACATCATCTAAATTTTCAAGCATTATAAATAAAAATGTGAAATTGTGTATTTAAATCTGTGAACAAGGTCCTAAGCAATGTTGGAATATTTATTGATATCTTAAAGTGATAAGGTCAAAAAATAGTACTCTCAATAGCTATATTAAATCTTAACAGGGAATTTTGAGTTATTGGATCTGCCAGTATAAAAAGTCTATGCATCTGTCTCTGAAAAGAGACCTGAAATTTTGTTTGTGTGGTACCAATCCCCAGAATTGTTGATAACATAACCATTTTTGGAATATACTAATAACATAATATCAATAATTATGTGCTTTATACAAATTTACCTGCTATTCATCATACTCCATGGACAATCTTCCTGTACCCCCTGAGGGTATGTGTACCCCAGGTTGGAAAACCTTTCTTTAGAAATTCAGTAAATGTTTCAAAAGTTATAAGATAAAAGTAAGAAGGTAGGACTAAAGATAAGTACTGAAAAGGCTAAAATAATGTTTAGTAGATTGTTTCAGAAGAAGAAAATAGAGGTTTATAATTGTGAATTAGATGTTAACATCTGCACATACTTAACCAGAGTATTAACACGGATGAAAACATAGTGAAGGAAATTAACCAGAGAATTAAAATTGGATGCCATTTATTTTGTAGAAGTAACTGAATATAAAAATAAAAATATGCTTATAAATGGAAGTTTTTTCTAGATGTGTTTTATCAGTTCTTACTTATGGATTCGAGACTTGGAAAAATAACATAAGAACAATACAGTCTTTAGATCACTCAAAGAAGTACTGTGAGATGCATGGTGAGAGTGAAAAGAAAGAATCAAAAATGAAATATCTGCATGAGAGAGCAAACAGGTATCACTGATATCATTGAAAGACATATGAAACTAAAATTGAAGTGGAGAATTAATGGGTGATAAGATTAGTTCCAGATTTTAAACTGAATGAGAAGAGTATAAATAATATGAAATAGACAGCATATGATGTGGATGAATAAAATAATAATGTTTGTGAAGAAGATACACTGTGGCTTTGAGAAACTGGATTAAGCATTGAGAGACCTTCACCCTGCATGATTAAAGTTATTATGGTGATTTTATCTCTGATTTCATAGTGTGATTATTTATTGCATTCATATCTATCCAGGATTTTTAAATACTCATTTGGGAGTTTATAGGGTTCAAAGTTGGTGAAGAGGTCATATTTACTTCAACATTCTAATGTTTTAACCAATCACAGTTTTACTTTTTTCATTATAGATTTAATAATAATACTAATAATTATAATAATAATAATAATAATAATAATATTAATATTAATAATATTATTATTATTATTATTATTATTATTATTATTATTATTATTATTATTATTATTATTATTATTATTATTATTATTATTATTATCATCATCGTTATTATTATTCAACACCATCCAACGTTCTTTTTTAATCAAATTTGTTCAAGTTTCTCAACTACTTATATTTAAAATTCATTTTTAATAAAAATTTCATTTCACAATGATAAATGAAATTAAAATATCATATCTGATAATGACAAAATATGATGTTAATCATTGTTTATAACTAAATAAATAAATTATGAATATCAAGATGTAATTTTAATTATTGTTTATAACAAAACAAATAAATTATGAATATGGAAGATAAAAAGTACGATAGAATAATATATTTTCTAGTTTGTTACTATTATTATCATTTTTCTTTTAATGACATTTTTTTTATTTTAATAAATGTTATTACAATATATATATATATATATAATAAGGGATTCAAAATCAGACTTTCATACAACCCTCAACTTTCCATGTCATCTCATATTGCTGACCTACCTGATCACACACATGTTGAAAAGATAAATAATCACCAATATATGTATTTCATGCTAAACCAGAAATCATCAGTTGGTCTAGATTCCTATCTTCACACATATATACAATCAGTGCTCAGCTTTATATTAAGATAGCTAATCTTCAAACTTTAATATACAGGCTTCAAATGACTCCAAACCACAATTCTTTAGCTGTCCATTTTAATGAAAATCCGATGAAGGAATGTTGAAAGCCCATGTAATGTTCATGTTTAAAGTATATTCACATGCATAAAAATACACATATTTCTTTATTACTAAGCATGCTAAAAACTGTTAAGAAGATAATGGTTAAATAATGTAATACAAAACCAATTAAAAAATAGAAGTGTTCTAATAAGAATAGCAATTAGTAAATTGAGCTCCACAAATATGAAAATTAATTTTGTTTGTAATTGTTTTATTTCTGTTAACTTTCTTTCAGACTACAAATTTATTCAGATTTATGTCACATCACAGGGTTTTAAATACATTATTTACATAAATAGTTGTTGTCAATCAAAAATGCATGAATTTAAAATTTTTCCTGTTCTCAAACAATAATGTTCTTTTATGACTTGTTGATACAATGTTAAAATCATTCCATTATGTTGAGCATATACTTAAAAGCATAGCAGAATTAGTGAGTCACTAGATTTTTTGTTATTTATGTTGAAACCCTTATTATGAAATAATTTTGTTTGTTCCTTTGCAGTATTATTGTTGATGGTTAAATACAGATTTGGTACACATGTAATACTAGTTATAACTAATGTATTGCATCAAAATAATTATAAGATTTGATGTTACTAATAGAGTGTTATATAAGATTTAGGCTTTACAACAAGTAATGAGTTGATGATTTTATTGTGAATTACATATCTAAGAGAACATGACATTATTTTATGGTATTAGAATAGTTAAAACTATTGAATTAATTGTTAAAAAATAGATAATGAAACTAAGTTTATAAATTTCTTCAGATCATGCTTACATTCTGCTAATACAACGTTATATTTTAGAAAATTATTTCAAGTCAAAATAAGTTATTAATAATTTATATTTCTTGATATCTAATAAATAAAGTGTAAATTATTTTTAAAAAAATATCTAAAACCATAATAAATTTGCAAATAAACATGTTTTTGGTCGTTTGAACTATTTTATTTAAACAATGTCATAAAACGCTGAACATTTTACAGCCTTGGCAACAGACAATGGCTGAACATGTCAGGGCTTATGTATATTGTAAGATCAGGAATTTTGAATTTCCGACCTTCTACTATAAAATTTTTAATGAAATTTAATACAATAAAATATACCATTTTACATGCATTCTAACATATAATACGAAAAAATTCACCAGGGAACGAATTGGTCAAAAGTCGAAATTCTGTCATTCTGCTAAATCGAAAGGTTAAAATAACTTGTCAGATAATAAATCATCAATATATATATATATATGTGTGTGTGTGAAGAACATAGGGCACAAGTTTACAGAAAGTTCAATAAAAATGATGTTACATACAGACAATATTAAAGAAATGAAAATAAAACAAGCAATACTAATAAAAAAGATAAAATCAAAATTTAATAGAGATTCTGGGATTAGGATAACATTAGTATAAATAAAGTTTTTAAAAAATATATAGAGAGGAAAATATATAAAGAAAAAATTACTTATAAATAAATTATGAGTTTGTAAAAAAATGTTTACATAGGCATATAAACATGAATAAATTTATAGATATTGCATATTAATAAAGTAAAAACTTAGCATATTATTTACATATAAAACGGAATAATATAAAATATAAATTTATAAGAGAGATTTATATAATAATAGTAATAAAAGTTAAAATATGTATATAAAGAAGGAGTTGTAGTGGTTATAGATATAGTTAATTTAAATAATATGCAATAGAAAGAATTAGAGTATAATTATTTTTTTTTATGTTTTTTTTTTACTTGTAAAAAATTAAAGTTAAAAATGGGTAAGTTAAAAGATTACAATATTTATAGGTTTTGAATATTAAAAAAAATTAATAACAGAAGAATATGAAAATAATAAATATTATATGATTTAAAAATTAAAAACAATATTCTTAATAAACGAATTAAGATTGAACTTAAAAATTATATAAAAATAAAATAAGTATTTTATTAATGTGGAGATAATAAAATTAAAGTTTAAGTTTATAAGGAATAGAAATAATTAGGAGGTTATCAAATATAATATAAATAATATTTGTTCAAGAATATGTGCAATACAGTCAGGAATACACATGTATAGTTTATATTTATATTGTATGTTTTATTTTATTTTATATTTCCTGGATTATTTTATTTTGGTTTGATTATATTTATATTTCTATCAGTTTTATTATGTTTTGTTATATTTTATGTTGTTCTTTTATTATTATTTTATTAATTTTATTTACATTTTATGATATTATTTATATAGTTATGTATTTTATTTTGTTTGTTATATTATAGTTATAAAGAAGATTGCAGTACAATCAAAAGATAAGATTGTGTATGCGTACAATAAAAAAACTTTTGCTAAAAAGTATTCAAAGTAGAATGGATAAATTGCATTAATATATAACAATATATTTTATTAAATAATCAGAGTCTTCTTACACCCTTAAGCAAATAATGTTTATTATTATAATAACAGTTTTGACTGTTCCTCACAGACTTCTTCAGATCTCAATTCAAATATTGTTAATATTTCAAATCTAAGCCAATTTGCTTCTATAATTATATAGATATGATATCAGTTAAGAATATATATATATATTCCACTTTTATTGTTAAAAGGAGGTTGTCTTAACAGCAGTTTGGGATAGTTGATTGTAATTGATATTGGGATTGTCTAAGTGTTGACAGGTTTCTAATGATTATATATATATATATTATACCTACCTATATTTGAGCTGTGTATTATAGTATATTAAAAAAATATTAGTCTTATTTTTTCTCTCATATGATTTTTTTTTTTTCAATAAAAATTTTATTAACAATAAATAGTGATTACATACTAATAAAGGATAAATAAATGAATAAATTGTACAATAATATGATTATGTGATGTTCTATTTGTCATCTGGCTAGATTATGTTATGAGAGCACAATTGTTATACTCTTATGTGGTTAGGTATAGTGAAGAGATTCTAAGAACTTGTTTAATGGTATTAGCATTTTTAATATGAACATGAATATTTTCTTTTATAATTGACTATTCTATAATGCTGGGTAGGTGGGAATTGATAATCAGGAAAAGGAAAGAGCAATTAAAGACCAGGTGTCAGCAAAGACTTTACTGGAGGCAAGGAGCTGGTCACGTTTCTTGATTTTTTTGAGCGTTTGATAAAACAATGGTATGATTTGTGGCAGGGGTAATTCCATGAGACTTTTGCATCTCACTATCCATATGGAATAAAGGACAAAGGTAGAAAGCCTTATTATTGAAAAAAATCCATTATGAATGGCATTTTCAAGTGAGAAAATCATATCAGGTCTTATGTTGGAATTGATTATAATTATATCTTTCAGAGTTTTAAGTCTTGGGCACCGGTGTATAATATGGTCTATGGTTTCATCTTCACGAGCACACAGACCACATATAGGGTCAATGCTGGTAAAACCTCTTTGGTGATGAAGAAACCAATTCATGGGTAGTGCATTAAGATTTATTTTAATGATGAAGTCAAGGAATTTGGGTTCCAGACTCCATCTTTTGAAGAGTGTAATGAGTCTTTGGTTGGTTACTTTTAGGCTGGTTTTAATAGGTTGTTGATTATAGTTGATTATATTGTATGCTTCCCATAAGGTGATTTTTTGGTTAAGGTTATGATTTGATTTATTTGAATATAAACATTAACTACATCACTATGACAACCATAATATTACAATAATATTGTTATTTATTATTTATATTATTATCAGATTATAAATTGGTTGTAGTCAATTTTAAAAGAAAAACAAATAAGTAAATAATGAATTAGATCACTTGAATAACATTATTATTTATTATTGTTTCAATTTAAATTATTACAAAATTAAATATTTCATATTTCATATATATTTGTTTATTTAGTGGTTTATTGGGATGTAATAAAATGTTTACTAAAATATATAAATTTTATGAGGATGTATTGGTAATAACATGTGAATTCTTTATTTTTAGAATTCTAAAATAAAAATTTCTATTGTATTTAACAGTTTTTAAAATCTTCATTTTTGTTTATTAAATAAAAACAATTTTATTAAGCAATGAACAAGTGACAATTGAGTTAAATTGAACAGTTAGTCACCTTAGTAATATTGATGTCAGCAAAGAGGGGTTATAAATAGAACTTAATCACTTTAACTCAGATTTTTATTGTTTGTTATTGTTCACATCAGACACTTTTAAATTTATCTTTATAATTTTTTTGTTTACTTTCAAACTGGATGATTGCTAAAGCATAGTGGAAGAATAAAAATCTAAACAGTCTGCCCATTCAGGTGAGGGAAATTTGTTGATAAAATTCCAGTAGATATGACAGGATGTATTTAAAAAGAAAGGACCATCAAAATTTATTTTATCATATGTAAGCTATAAAATATTTTATTAGTAAAATTTGAAATTTCATTTATATCTTAATGGTGAATACAAATGCCATGATATATAAATATCATATTTTTGATTATAGAATTTTACAAAATTCATTGATCTAATTTATATTTGATATTAAGTAATTGAAATTTTACCTTATTGACTTGGTAAAATGCTAACATTTATATTAATTTTGATAGTAAATAAGTTTTATCAAGGAAAGAATGTATCTTCATATATTATTACAGATAAAAGAATAATAACATCACATGATCACTATCTCATACTAGCACATAATTGTTATTAAACAAGGCAAAACTCTCTCCACACAGTAGTGCCACCCTGTATGGAGAGAGTTTTGCCTTGTTTAATAACAATTATGTGCTAGTATGAGATAGTGATCATGTAATGTTTAGTGGTTTAACACCAATCCTGCCTAATAGGATAGTGGTGGTTATGGTTCTTAAAGAGCCAAAGCCACCAAAATGTATGGATACTGAATTGAATTCAGACCCATATGACTATATAAGCTATTGAGCTTAGATTGAAAATATTATTGTGTTTTCAATTTTATTCTCATAGTTTTGTAGTTAAGTGGAGATAAAAGGTGGTTGCTGGAGGGTTGCATTAGATCCAAGGCTTCTCACTGATGATGGCTATAAACCAGAAATTAGTCTGGGGATATTGGATGAGTAGGCATTAGATAGGGATTTTATGCACAAGCCTTCTGGCATCCATTGATTACTCTGATTGGCACAGGGTGGCACTACTGTATGGAGAGAGTTTTGCCTTGTTTAAAAAAATAATAACTGTGGTGTGCAATTTTGTACCAACCAGGTAAATATTACTTATAAAATAAATTGGATATGTATTTAAGGGAAAAGAAAAAAAATATTGGAATTTTAAAAAAAGAAAATATAATTGAATTCAAAATCCTCAATTATTATTATTCATGTTTGTCTCTTCTCTACTTCAAGAAGGATCGTTTCTCTACATTTAGATCATAAACAATGAAACTAGGAGCTGTAATAGAACATAGTAGGTACAAATTTTAAAAAAATATTTTGATTTGTGTTATAGAATTTTCATTACATTAAAGTATGTTTTGTTTATCTATATTTTAAAATATGATTTATTTATAAACAATGTGTATATTTAGAGGTTGATTGATAAACTATCTACACAATAAAAAGTTGGAAAGATTTTTCTTTTTATGTTTAAACTCTTAGCTGATGATATACATTAATTCCTGACTCAATATTTTCAAATATTTTTTTCTTATTTAAAATTTGACTTAAAGATATTTGTGTAGAAGAATTTAAACGCAATAAATTTTTATGTTACTTTGATTGTTTTTAACTTATATTATTAGATAATTAAAGTCAATTTTATTTAATCATATTTTTTTTAATTATATAATTTATTTGAAGCCAGAAAAAAAACCTTGAGAACTCTTTTGCAGTTTATATATATTGTCTTGTCATACAACATACTTTTGTGATTCACATATATTTATTTATTATTTGTTATAAGTTATTATAGAGTAATGGATAATCAAACTGATAAATATTGAATTAAAATCAGTCAGATTTGTTAGGTACAAAAAAAAAAAATCGCATTCGTGCTTTTTAACTGGTTTCAATTTTTATCGGCTACATATACATTTTTATATTAAATTATTAATTACTTATTATAAATTATATATAAGGGATTACTCAGACTTTCACACGACCCACTACTCTCAGTGCCATCTCATATTGCTGATCCACCTGATCACACACATGTTGAAAAGATAAATAATCACCAATATATGTATTTCATGCTAAACCAGCAATCATCAGTTGATACAGATTACCATCTCTACACATATATATAATCTGTGCTCAGCTTTATATTAAGATAGTCAATCTTCATACTAAATTAATAAATTTAAATTTAATTGAAATCTAATAAACTTGTTTAATTATTTTATAAGTGTGCAAAGTAACACGTGACAATAAATTTAAAAGAAGATAAGATGAACTATCTATATAAAAAAAAACCATTTTTTTTTTGATAATTAAATCCTAATCTAAATTCAAATCAATATTGGGAAGTGAAATATGGTTATATAACATATATTTTTCTTATTATATGAGTATTATTAAGTCTAATTAGAGATAAATTTTATATAGTCATTATATTGAAATATTTGTTTGCTTAATCTAAGTTAATATCGATTGTATAAATACTGTAATTAGTTCATGATTAATTATTAAGAACTTATCTTGTTCAGTTATAAAGACAGTAATAGATTTTATTCTTTCATTATTCAGAATGATTTGCTTTAATTATTTTTAACTTATTTGAGGTGGATCGTAAATTTAACTGACTATTAAATTATAATGCCTACCTTTGACTAAAATAAATGTCAATAATTATTTTACACGATATAATTGTTATAAAATCTGTTTTGAGCTTAGACTTTCACACGACCCTCAACTATCCACGCCATCTCATGCTGCTGACACACTTGATCACACACATGTCGAAAAGATAAATAATCACCAATATTCTTATTTCGTGCTAAACCAGCACTCGTCATTGGTGATTATTTATCTTTTCGACATGTGTGTGATCAAGTGTATCAGCAGTATGAGATAGCATGAATAGTTGAGGGTCGTGTGAAAGTCTGAGTTCAAACCCCTACATATTACATATTGGAATGCAGATGTGAAAAAAAACCTGTACTGTAGAAAAAATTCATATATTAAAATCTATTTTAATAATTGATTTACAGAAAATGTAAAATTGATGAATAGTATATCCAATAGAAATCTACAGTATATTTGATATAATGATATGATTGTATATTTTAAATACAAAATTACCTAATAGGTTCATTGATAATGTGTTCTTGTTGAGTATTTCATTTTGATATATAACTTAAGTAATAATAGTAGATTGATGCAATATATATTATAGATAAGGAAATATTATTTAACACTTTATTAAACTTAATATAAAACTGATTAATGGTTTTATTTTATTTAAACGTTAGAAATATTGTAAGTTTATAAAACATTTTCAACATGTTATCATAAACATTTATGAACTGGACGGAATATCATCAAATTTTAGCATAAATGTATATTACTATATGTAATATTTGCCTAGCAAAGTATATCAAAACTTTGTTATTTATTGATTCAATTTTAGTTTTATTTAATTACAAATTAAATGGATATCTTAGGCATATATCATTGTTAACGACAATGATATATGATTTAACTTCTTATTGTGGTAAATTTTATATAATAAATGGATTTGGTGATATTTGAAGTGATGATCTTGTTTGTTTGTTTGTTTTTTTGTTTTAAATTCTAGTTGAAAAAATTAGGTTTAATAAAGATTATCATCAGTATTGTATTTTAGTGTAGTGGATTATCTGAATAACATTATTGGTGGGAAATATTGTTATTGTATAGTGTGACTAATGATTGAGCTATATAATTTTATACAGGTTATAACAGAGTTACTATTTAATGATATATGTTTTGCTCTGTTATAAATAATATTTAAATCATAAGGGTATTTCTTCATTGTCTTTTGTGTGTGTGTGTGTGTGTGTGTGTAAGTAATACATGAATAATTAAAAAACATGTAGGGCAATTTCTTTTCTTCCATTGCAAATGCTGATCAAAACCAGTGGAATGATAATGGATAACAATTATTATCACATTACAATATAAATGAAAATATCTATTTCAAGATTATTTCAAAGAATTAATAGAGAGGCATGGGAGACTAAACGAATGTTAGACATTCACATTAGAAGATGATAATAGGCAACCACATACTACCATGCAAGATTTTGATATAATAGAATTGAGTTCTGCAAATAAATAGTTATAGAAACACATGTCCTGAGCAATTATAAATCTTTTTAAGGTATTGTAGTATATTATCAAATATAATTTTAAAATGTAGCAGTTAAAGTATAGTAAGTGTATTAAATTATTTACATATAAATTTTATTTAGCTGTTGGACTTATGCTTTAATATATACATATATATCCTCTTTCTGGATTCACTCAGCCTGTCAGTTTATTTACTCATAGTCTGGGCAGTTGTTCTAGGTTAAGTGTTTTCTAATTAAGTTAATTTAAAAGGATAACTCAACACATTAAATATTTCATTATAAAACACCTATTAAAAATATTTGAGGAGAGTTAAGGAATTAACTGAAAGTACTGCAGAATATATATATATATATATAATGTTTTCATGGTATATATATATATATATAATGTTTTCATGGTTTTATGATCAAGATAAATTATTGTTTTTGGGAATAAACTATGTATTATTTTGCATTACAATCCAATATTTCAATGGACTAGCAACTGCCATTATCAAGATTAACTTTTGAAAGCAAAATCATTAGATTTCAAACAATAATGTGACTCAATGTGAGATGAGAAATGAGATTTAATTTGAAAAAATATTCTACTTTCTAATAATTTTAATAAAAACATCATATGTAAGGCTTTACATAACAATAATAGTAAAAAGAAAAAAGAGAATAGAAATGACAATTCCTCTTTTAATAGAATAATTTTACCTTATATTAAAGGGGTTATTCATAAAATCAGTCAAAGACTATCATGTTTTAATATAAAGACTACTTTTTCTCCTGGCAAAAAAATTGGTAATTTTTTTATATAAACCTAAAGACAGAATATTTTTGGAAGATCAAGAAGTTTATGAAATTCCATGTTTGCAGTGCTCAAGAAACTATGTGGATAAGTCTAATAGATGAACAAATATCAGAATTAAAAAACATAAAAATGTTTTTAATCAAAAAATTAGCACATCAGTTTTTACTTCCAATTTTTTAGAAATTGGTCACAAACCTGATTTTGACAATACAAAAATACTTGCTAATTTGGAAAGATTTGATTTAAGAACCATGAGAGAGTCAATTGAAATATTAAAGAGATCTACTGGTTTAAATAGGGCTGATGAAGCACAACGTATTTCAGCTATGTGGAAACCTATCATTTTATCTAATATTAACTTAAAATTAATAGGTGAAAAAACTGAGGGAAATAAACATTTTGATAAGCCTCATATTATGAATGCTGAACTACTTCAAGTCAAATCTCATTTCTCATCTCGCACTGAGTCACATTATTGTTTGAGATCTAACAATTTTTCTTTCAAAACTTATCTTTGATGATGGCAGTTGCTAGTCTGTTGAAATATCAGATTGTAATGCAAAATAATACACAGTTTATTCCCCAAAACAATAGTTTATATATATATATATATATATATATATATATATATATATATATATATATATATATATATATATATATATATATATATATATATATATATATATATATATTATAATTTTTTTATGTTTTAATGATTCTGGTAGGCCATCTTTACTCACCATAAATTTAGTGAAAGTTACTCAAGCTATGAATACAGAAAATATAAATATTTTGTTCATAGTTCTATAAAACATAGCCATATATCCTGATTAACTGGCCTACCAATTATTTCACCTTATGCTAACAGCAGAATCAGTTTTTAATTTATAAAAGAAGTGCCAAAGTGATTAGACTCACTGATTCTGTATCAAGCATATCATAATTTATAAAGTAACAATTTTAAAGATCGGGTTTTTACTTTCCCATAACTTAGTTATTTTTTTTAAAAAAATATTTTTGGACTTAATTAAAAAAATAAGAACATCAGCAAGGTAATTTACACCCAAATCTTAATAAACTAACATTAATAATGCACAATGAAAAGATTGATAAAAGCAAAATATTTTCTTCTAACAAATTAAAACATTTTAAAAATAAATTAGTTAAATAAAATTGGAGAACACGCATGCTAATCCAGACATGAATCAAATAATTATATTAGGTAAAGTAATTAAAACAATTTTACAAATAATGTTCATTTCTTAAGTTTTTTCTAGAAAGTTTTTTAAATGAAAGTCTTTTTAATAAGAAAATTATTTTAAGCTTATTTTTAAGAATTGTTGGCAAACACTTAATTTAATCACAGTCAGTATATGAATACTCTTAACTTTCTGGTAAGTTTGTATAGATTTATGGGATTCCAAGCTCCTATAAATTATAATTGGTCTCTCCTGCTGGCATCTTCAATTATCAGTTTGTGCTGTAGCTGGAGCTAGAAACTCAGTTGTGGTAACCTCTTTGTTACAGTGTTCATGAGATTTCATTTCCATTCTTGCATGACAGATTCATTCAGCAATTGTTACACCTGTGTAGAAGTATATTACTGCCACAGATTATGTTCATGGAAATCTCCAACTCTAAGCCATGTAACCTGAAGACAAATGAAAAGACCCAGATCGAAGTTGTCCTCTTCTTTTATACCATGATCTAGTTATGAAACTTCTGTGCATGTTATTATTATCATGACACTTAGGTTTATAATCTTATACATTTATTTTAGCTTTCTGTAACAAAGTTATTTTTTTTAGTAAATCATTTCCACCATTTTTAATTAGAGTTAGAATGATTTTTTTGATCGTAATCTTTGTTTTTGGAATTCCTTTTCCTTATCTGGATTAGTAATCTTCTTTCCTTTTTTTTCTTTCCAATTTTAATTTTTATTTTTAATTACATATGAATGAAAAATTTAACTTTCATTGTACATTTAAAAAAAAAAATTACACAAACTAAAAAAAAATTTAAATGTGCCAATTTAAAAGATCTTTAAATTTATTTATTTTTTTAGCTTTTAAATATTTTAAATGCCAATATCTTTGGACCATCTATTTGTAGATAGTACAATATATATATATATATATATATATATATATATATATATATATATATATATATATATATATATATATATATATATATATATATATATATATTGTAAAGGAAACAAAAAATATATGTTGCCAATCACACATATAGTCATTTTCCACATTTTCACTTAAAAATTAATGATCAGATTTATTAAGAAAGAAAATATAATATGTTTTAGAGTAGTTTCTTTTGTTTTCAAATTTTTAAAATGCAATTTTGTAAAATAAAATTGTGTTTATATTTTTTTTAAAAGAGAATTGGATGGGGAGAAATCTAAAATAGAATTAGAAAATATTTAAAACTTGTTTTTCTCTCTCTTTTTAAAGAATAAATAAAGAAAGAAAGCTAAATGGTCTTGCTCTCCACTCCATTCAACCATTGATTTATCAAAAAACCCATAACGTCATACACAACTTGGTAGCATCATATGGTTTTAATACAATTCTCCAAAAAGCTTTGCTTCAAAAGGTAACACCTACTGACTGACCCCCACCAGACAGACAAACATGGATCACGAGAAACACAAGTCTTATTAAGCAGCACTGCCCAATAACCAACTCCACATTCAATTCTAAAATATCATTATGGCAAGCATACACAATATTCCATCCAATATTACATCCTATAATTAACACATTTTATTACAATAATCAGAAACTGGTATCCAACTTTAAAAGATGGAGTCTAGAGGCCAAATACCTAGACTTCTTCGTTAAATACAATGTTAATGGTCTACCTACTAATCACTTCCTTTTTTACAAATGAGGTCACAACCTGGACCCTACTTGCAGCATTTGCATGAATGGAGATGAGACATCGGAACACCTCTTCTCACAATGTATGGGATTCAGAGTGATCCGAGAAATCATACTCTCCAACACCAAGATAGATTTCCCACTGATCTCATCTCTAAAGGATAGTATTAACACTAAAACCTATCCAATAATACGTCTCTCAATATTTCTGAACTATGCCATATGGGTTACACGTTGTAAACTAATTATGGAACACCCACAACCTACTATAAAACAGGTTTTTTCCCAAAACAATGATTAAAATCCAGAAGAGAGACCAACTCCTGGCATTGTCAAAACATTTGAGGATACTTGGACATTATATAATATATCAAACTAACAATCAGATAACAAATATGTGAAAGATCTAATGTTCACACCATATTGCACAACATAGACTCATCAGAATCCAAATGGAAATAACAAGATAGTAAGAACAACAATGTAAACCTCAATTGTATGGCTACACATCACTGTATACATTAGAAATAATAAATTGTTATTGAAACTAACTAAATAAATAAATGCAAAAAGTTAAAATGAAATTTTGTTTGTAAACAAAAACTTTCATAAATGTAATTAATTAAAAGATTTCTATCTGATAATAAAGTTAAAATCAATAATTGTAATAACTACAAACAGTAAACTATTTTAATTGCAAGATAGATTAATATAAGCAAAAGATTAGATTAATGTGGAATGTAAAAATCAATTAAATTAACAAAAGATAAAAATTAATTAAAAAAACATTCAAGTTATGATCAAAATTGAAAATAATGATAAGAAATTAAAATATTGAGAGAGAATGGTATATAAAGTTGTCACTGTCTATTGTCATTCATTTTGGCTTTCGCTTGTGATTGAATCATTTTAATCTTCATTTGTGCTCTTATATTATTCATTGTTCCAGAGATCCAAATATTCAGAAACTGCAAACAGAGTAGTAAGCCAATCAATTACTGCTGCAGTCAACATTAATGCAGGAGCTGCATAAGCCATAGTAGTGTCCACCAGGGATTCATCCCCCAAGCCATCAGCCATCAACTATCCCACCTGAATCAATATCTGGAACCAATGCTGAGATTATGAAGTAGAAGTTTCTGCAAACTCTCTCTCCCCCCCCATTGTTGAACAGATAACTGAAACAAAAGCCATAGAACCATTGATGGAACAAAAAAGCCAACCATCATGAAAACCTAGGTAAAGATATTTTTGAATACATTCTGATCACAGTCTAGATTAATTTTAAATGAACTTTAATTTATGAACTATTATAATTATAGCCTAAAGTCATTTATATTTTTCTTATGTCAATTTTATTATTGTTATAGTGTGTTAAATATATGTGCTCATAAATAAGTATTAATGTTTGCTTTAATTGTTATTTTATCTATTTACTGTATTTCTCTTGTCACTGCATCACTGGTAAATTAGTGTAGAGTTATTTTTATGTGTTAAATAGATGTCCTGGACCCTGAGACAGAGTATCAGCTAGTCATGGGATATTTCAAGTACTGGATTGTGTGCCTGTCATACAAAGCATGCTGACTATAACCTGCAGTTGTCTGGTGCCTGATGTTCATCCTCAAAGAAACAAAATGCTTTGTATGACAGGGGTTTGAATTCAGCAGACAAGGTGGGCCATGACCTGGAAATGTGATCATGTTATGCTTTACATAGCTCTAACTGAAACTCTATCTGAACATGGGTATCATTGATGTCTCTGCTATCAAGGGTATTCTCCCCTCTGCTTGAAGGGCTGGTCCATTCATGTAATATTAAAAATATAAATTAAAATTATATTAAATGGTGTTTAAACCCACTTAAACCTACAAGAATAACTCTTCTTTAGTGAACATATATATATATTGTAACGAGCACAGACGTTCGTTACATTGTTGTTGTTTTTTTATTTTTTTATTAAACATGAAAGTAAATTAAAAAGTTCACATTTAAAAATTTTCTTTAAGAATTAAAAATTGAATTTAAATATCATCTTAAACTCGTATATATTAAATCGCACAGATAATGAAAAATTATTAAAATAAAACTTTATTAAAGAAAAAGTATTTTAAAACTAAATTTTAAAAAGATTTGGAGATAAAATTATATCTTTAAATTTATCTTTAAATATATCTTTGATTTGGAAAACAGGTTAATTAATCAGAAATGGAAATGATTGTTAATTAGTTAAATGTAAACCAGCCTTGGGCATTTAAATGTAAAAACATCGGTCAGATAGGAAAACAATAGAAACAAATAGCCAATGAAAGAAATCCATCGGGAAATCGGACCTCAGCGAAAGGATCATCACATCGATGACATAATGCCAAGTCAATCCTTCGAATACGTATAAAAGGAAAATTTGGAAATTATTAATTAGTGAATGATTAATTACGATGTGAGAGATATGTGGTAGTGCGGAAGTGAAGAGAAGGGATTGAAACAGACGCACGATTCAATCCCTTCAGTTTTGCTAGGAAAGAAAGAGAAATGAACTATCGTTTTTCTACATTGAGGACCAGTTAAAACAAAAACCTCCGGATGGATAAATAAATCGGCCAACAGAATATCAATCTTAGGACGGCGTGGGAATTCACGTTCATGGCAAGCAACGGATAAAGTTGGACGTTTTAAAAATCGTAAGAACTTTATATTCACTTGAAACAATAAGAACTCTAAATTTTAAAACTTTTTAGTAAATAATGCAATAGAATCCTATCTGACCAAACTAAATTCTTTATTAATAATGTTATTTGATGTATTTTTTATTTATTTATTTAAAATCATTTCCATTTATTTAATTTTGTTCTTTAAGTTTATTTATGATTTCTGTTTTCCGATAAATTAAAATATATCAATGTTAAACTTAAGTCGGGCGTGAATGGCTGTATAGATTTGTAAAGTTATATTAGGGGAGGGTAATCTTAGGTTATTTGTTTCGTGGTTAAATTGGGTCAATGGATTGGATATATTGGTGTGATTAGTAGATGTAATATTGATTCGCTACGGGCAGAATCGCTTCATACGCCGCACACTTCCGTTTGCCTATGGAAGGAATTATAAGTCGGATACCGCAGTTCCTTTCTATGGAGTTTTTTGTTTTATTGCTCTTCTTTGCAGATAGATGTAATATTCCTATCTCATGAGAAGCAATTTCTTCTCTTAACTTTTTGTGCTGCCGTATTTTATTACATTGAATACATCGATATATCAGATGAATTGATGCCAGTTTGACTACGAATTTTAACCTAAGGTTAAATAGGGATAGAATGTTTATTTTCAAAAGCAAATTTATGTGGTCTATTCATACTCGACCCTAAATAGAAATGCATTAAATTTAAGTTGTTTATAGACGCTTGCATGGATTGTTTATTGGTTAACTATGTTTTGCGTTTCCATATTTGATCAAAATATATAGACATTCGATAAATAATGATACCTTACGGTGAGTATCAAAAATGTATTTATTCGGATGTCTTTTAAGTTATTGGTGACAATGCAAGTATCTTATGGTGAATACTATTGGGTTACGTATAAATTTCCCTCCGCAATTGTCAGTAATCAATAATTTTGTATTTTGATCGTTTATGTTTACTTTGAAATGTGTTTAACCGTGTAATCTATGTAACCGATCTATAGCAACATATTAAAACAAGCTTTTATAATCCCATCTGTGCGAACTTAATTAAAATGTAAACTTATAATATAATAGAAATTAAAATGTAAATTAAAATCTAAGGTAAAGTTAAAAATAATGTTAAATTTTAAAATGTAAAACTAATACTAAAATAATTTTAAATCTTATATATATGTGCATAAATAAATGTTTGTATGTTAATTACTGGCAGTGGCTTATTTTATTCTTTTTTTATATATACTCTTAGATTATCTTATTAAATCTCTGCTATTCCACTGAGCTAGTGACATGGGCTAATGACCGGAATCAAAATTTAAAAAAAAAAAAAAAATTTTTTTTTTTTGACTTACGTATCTGCCTACTTTATAAATTTTTCTAGGTTCAAATGCCTAGATGGCGCCCTGTAGTGCAGATTACGTTAAGTCGCCTTCTCCGGATCATTACAACTGGCTTTCCCAATCTGGGGCCGATCTTTAATAAACCACATATACCCTGAGCAAATTTTATCAAAATGAAATATTTTTATCTGTTTACATAAGTCGTATATTTTAAATCTTATAAAAGCACTGCCAGAAAGAAATTGCGCATATATATTAAACACAAGAAAGTGAAAAAAATTTTTAAAACCAATTTTTGTTAAAAAAAAAAAAAAAGTCAAAAGGTTGCAATAAATATGTTTTTTTTTTTTTTTGTTGTTGATATATATTATGCTTTAATGTGTATAGGCGCGCACAGCCGCGTAAGTTTATGATCGAAATGTGGTACCTTACGATGAGTACCTTTGGGAATTTACTTCAGTGTAACCCTATTTATGCATTTCAATCAGTCATAAATAAGTTGGTGGTATTTATAATTGTTCTGCAAATATACACGTTTAAACCCATTATTTCTTAAAACATATTTATCTCAATGCAACCTTCTTTAAATAAATAATTTATAAAATAACTTGCTTGTCATGCCGTGTGTAAAAATAAAATGTATAAAATAAAATAGAACTCTTGTGGGGAGGGGTGTAAACGTAAATGGTCCTTAGGTAAGCGATAGTAAACATTTTTCTTTTTGTATATAGTCTTTTTGTAAAATTATTAACCGGATGTTTTGTAAATGTCTTCGTCAATCGTGTACCGTAATTACTAACCCTAAGTAAAATATTTTTTTTTTGATCATTTTTTTTAAGCAACTTTACTGATATGTAACGAGCACAGACGTTCGTTACATTGTTTTTTTTTTTATTTATTAAACATGAAAGTAAATTAAAAAGTTCGCATTTAAAAATTTTCTTTAAGAATTAAAAATTGAAATTAAATATCATCTTAAACTCGTATATATTAAATCGCACAGATAATGAAAAATTATTAAAATAAAACTTTATTAAAGAAAAAGTATTTTAAAACTAAATTTTAAAAAGATTTGGAGATAAAATTATATCTTTAAATTTATCTTTAAATATATCTTTGATTTGGAAAACAGGTTAATTAATCAGAAATGGAAATGATTGTTAATTAGTTAAATGTAAACCAGCCTTGGGCATTTAAATGTAAAAACATCGGTCAGATAGGAAAACAATAGAAACTGTTAGCAAATGAAAGAAATCCATTGGGAAATCGGACCTCAGCGAAAGGATCATCACATCGATGACGTAATGTCAAGTCAATCCTTCAAATAAGTATAAAAGGAAAAGTTTGGAAATTATTAATTAGTGATATGATTAATTACGATGTGACAGATAGGTGTTAGTGCGGAAGTGAGGGAGAAGGGATTGAAACAGACGCACGATTCAATCCCTTCAGTTTTGCTAGGAAAGAAAGAGAAATGAACTATCGTTTTTCTACATTGAGGACCAGTTAAAACAAAAACCTCCGGATGGATAAATAAATCGGCCAACAGAATATCAATCTTAGGACGGCGTGGGAATTCACGTTCATGGCAAGCAACGGATAAAGTTGGACGTTTTAAAAATCGTAAGAACTTTATATTCACTTGAAACAATAAGAACTCTAAATTTTAAAACTTTTTAGTAAATAATGCAATAGAATCCTATCTGACCAAACTAAATTCTTTATTAATAATGTTATTTGATGTATTTTTTATTTATTTATTTAAAATCATTTCCATTTATTTAATTTTGTTCTTTAAGTTTATTTATGATTTCTGTTTTCCGATAAATTAAAATATATCAATGTTAAACTTAAGTCGGGCGTGAATGGCTGTATAGATTTGTAAAGTTATATTAGGGGAGGGTAATCTTAGGTTATTTGTTTCGTGGTTAAATTGGGTCAATGGATTGGATATATTGGTGTGATTAGTAGATGTAATATTGATTCGCTACGGGCAGAATCGCTTCATACGCCGCACACTTCCGTTTGCCTATGGAAGGAATTATAAGTCGGATACCGCAGTTCCTTTCTATGGAGTTTTTTGTTTTATTGCTCTTCTTTGCAGATAGATGTAATATTCCTATCTCATGAGAAGCAATTTCTTCTCTTAACTTTTTGTGCTGCCGTATTTTATTACATTGAATACATCGATATATCAGATGAATTGATGCCAGTTTGACTACGAATTTTAACCTAAGGTTAAATAGGGATAGAATGTTTATTTTCAAAAGCAAATTTATGTGGTCTATTCATACTCGACCCTAAATAGAAATGCATTAAATTTAAGTTGTTTATAGACGCTTGCATGGATTGTTTATTGGTTAACTATGTTTTGCGTTTCCATATTTGATCAAAATATATAGACATTCGATAAATAATGATACCTTACGGTGAGTATCAAAAATGTATTTATTCGGATGTCTTTTAAGTTATTGGTGACAATGCAAGTATCTTATGGTGAATACTATTGGGTTACGTATAAATTTCCCTCCGCAATTGTCAGTAATCAATAATTTTGTATTTTGATCGTTTATGTTTACTTTGAAATGTTTTTAACCGTGTAATCTATGTAACCGATCTATAGCAACATATTAAAACAAGCTTTTATAATCCCATCTGTGCGAACTTAATTAAAATGTAAACTTATAATATAATAGAAATTAAAATGTAAATTAAAATCTAAGGTAAAGTTAAAAATAATGTTAAATGTTAAAATGTAAAACTAATACTAAAATAATTTTAAATCTTATATATATGTGCATAAATAAATGTTTGTATGTTAATTACTGGCAGTGGCTTATTTTATTCTTTTTTATATATATACTCTTAGATTATCTTATTAAATCTCTGCTATTCCACTGAGCTAGTGACATGGGCTAACGACCGGAATCAAAATTTAAAAAAAAAAAAAAAATTTTTTTTTTTTTTGACTTACGTATCTGCCTACTTTATAAATTTTTCTAGGTTCAAATGCCTAGATGGCGCCCTGTAGTGCAGATTACGTTAAGTCGCCTTCTCCGGATCGTTACAACTGGCTTTCCCAATCTGGGGCCGATCTTTAATAAACCACATATACCCTGAGCAAATTTTATCAAAATGAAATATTTTTATCTGTTTACATAAGTCGTATACTTTAAATCTTATAAAAGCACTGCCAGAAAGAAATTGCGCATATATATTAAACACGAGAAAGTATAAAAAAAAAATTTTAAAAACTAATTTTTGTTAAAAAAAAAAAGTCAAAAGGTTGCAATAAATATGTTTTTTTTTTGTTGTTGATATATATTATGCTTTAATGTGTATAGGCGCGCACAGCCACGTAAGTTTATGATCGAAATGTGGTACCTTACGATGAGTACCATTGGGAATTTACTTCAGTGTAATCCTATTTAAGCATTTTAATCAGTCATAAATAAGTTGGTGGTATTTATAATTGTGCTGCAAATATACACGTTTAAAACCATTATTTCTTAAAACATATTTATCTCAATGCAACCTTCTTTAAATAAATAATTTATAAAATAACTTGCTTGTCATGCCGTGTGTAAAAATAAAATGTATAAAATAAAATAGAACTCTTGTGGGGAGGGGTGTAAACGTAAATGGTCCTTAGGTAAGCGATAGTAAACATTTTTCTTTTTGTATATAGTCTTTTTGTAAAATTATTAACCGGATGTTTTGTAAATGTCTTCGTCAATCGTGTACCGTAATTACTAACCCTAAGTAAAATATATTTTTTTTTTGATCATTTTTTTTAAGCAACTTTACTGATATGTAACGAGCACAGACGTTCGTTACATTGTTTTTTTTTTTTTATTAAACATGAAAGTAAATTAAAAAGTTCGCATTTAAAAATTTTCTTTAAGAATTAAAAATTGAAATTAAATATCATCTTAAACTCGTATATATTAAATCGCACAGATAATGAAAAATTATTAAAATAAAACTTTATTAAAGAAAAAGTATTTTAAAACTAAATTTTAAAAAGATTTGGAGATAAAATTATATCTTTAAATTTATCTTTAAATATATCTTTGATTTGGAAAACAGGTTAATTAATCAGAAATGGAAATGATTGTTAATTAGTTAAATGTAAACCAGCCTTGGGCATTTAAATGTAAAAACATCGGTCAGATAGGAAAACAATAGAAACAAATAGCCAATGAAAGAAATCCATTGGGAAATCGGACCTCAGCGAAAGGATCATCACATCGATGACATAATGCCAAGTCAATCCTCCGAATATGTATAAAAGGAAAATTTGGAAATTATTAATTAGTGAATGATTAATTACGATGTGAGAGATATGTGGTAGTGCGGAAGTGAAGAAGGGATTGAAACAGACGCACGATTCAATCCCTTCAGTTTTGCTAGGAAAGAAAGAGAAATGAACTATCGTTTTTCCACATTGAGGACCAGTTAAAACAAAAACCTCCGATGGATAAATAAATCGGCCAACAGAATATCAATCTTAGGACGGTGTGGGAATTTACATTCATGGCAAGCAACGGATAAAGTTGGACGTTTTAAAAATCGTAAGAACTTTATATTCACTTGAAACAATAAGAACTCTAAATTTTAAAACTTTTTAGTAAATAATGCAATAGAATCCTATCTGACCAAACTAAATTCTTTATTAATAGTGTTATTTGATGTATTTTTATTTATTTGTGTAAAATCATTTCCATTTATTTAATTTTGTTTTTTAAGTTTATTTATGATTTCTGTTTTCCGATAAATTAAAATATATCAATGTTAAACTTAAGTCGGGCGTGAATGGCTGTATAGATTTGTAAAGTTATATTAGGGGAGGGTAATCTTAGGTTATTTGTTTCGTGGTTAAATTGGGTCAATGGATTGGATATATTGGTGTGATTAGTAGATGTAATATTGATTCGCTACGGGCAGAATCGCTTCATACGCCGCACACTTCCGTTTGCCTATGGAAGGAATTATAAGTCGGATACCGCAGTTCCTTTCTATGGAGTTTTTTGTTTTATTGCTCTTCTTTGCAGATAGATGTAATATTCCTATCTCATGAGAAGCAATTTCTTCTCTTAACTTTTTGTGCTGCCGTATTTTATTACATTGAATACATCGATATATCAGATGAATTGATGCCAGTTTGACTACGAATTTTAACCTAAGGTTAAATAGGGATAGAATGTTTATTTTCAAAAGCAAATTTATGTGGTCTATTCATACTCGACCCTAAATAGAAATGCATTAAATTTAAGTTGTTTATAGATGCTTGCATGGATTGTTTATTGGTTAACTATGTTTTGCGTTTCCATATTTGATCAAAATATATAGACATTCGATAAATAATGATACCTTACGGTGAGTATCAAAAATGTATTTATTCGGATGTCTTTTAAGTTATTGGTGACAATGCAAGTATCTTATGGTGAATACTATTGGGTTACGTATAAATTTCCCTCCGCAATTGTCAGTAATCAATAATTTTGTATTTTGATCGTTTATGTTTACTTTGAAATGTTTTTAACCGTGTAATCTATGTAACCGATCTATAGCAACATATTAAAACAAGCTTTTATAATCCCATCTGTGCGAACTTAATTAAAATGTAAAATTATAATATAATAGAAATTAAAATGTAAATTAAAATCTAAGGTCAAAGTTAAAAATAATGTTAAATGTTAAAATGTAAAACTAATACTAAAATAATTTTAAATCTTATATATATGTGCATAAATAAATGTTTGTATGTTAATTACTGGCAGTGGCTTATTTTATTCTTTTTTATATATATATACTCTTAGATTATCTTATTAAATCTCTGCTATTCCACTGAGCTAGTGACATGGGCTAACGACCGGAATCAAAATTAAAAAAAAAAAAAAAAATTTTTTTTTTTGACTGACGTATCTGCCTACTTTATAAATTTTTCTAGGTTCAAATGCCTAGATGGCGCCCTGTAGTGCAGATTACGTTAAGTCGCCTTCTCCGGATCGTTACAATATATATATATGATAATGGTCAGGTAAGATTTGCAGTCTGGCTGTATCTGCCCTACAAGGGTGCCACCAGGCCATTTGAACCTGGAATATTTACATAGTAGGCAGATATGTATTGTTAAAGATCCAACTTTATTTTATTATAATTATATATTGACCCTTAGCTCTTGCCAATAGCTCAATGAATAGCAGAAGTTTAAAATATATTTATTAAAATATATTTTTAATAAAGATAAAAAAAAAAAAAAAAACTAAATCACTGCCAGTACTAATAACACAAAAGATTTTATTTACGTATATATAACAACAAATTTGTAAAATAAATTATTAAAAAAAAAGGTTTAGGTTTCACTATTTTTTTTAACTTTAAATTTTAATCTTAACATGTTGAGCATAGATAGGGTACCCAGACTATGCCCTTAAAAAGATTTTCAAAACATTTGATTCCAGACTAAAAATCTGCAGCCACACCAATGCTCGCATCCCGATATATAGATGCAACCAATGCAATGTGAACATGTTAGCATAGAACCATGGTGAAAGGAAATGATCATCATCCATTACAGAAATGTGTAAATGTGTGGTGAAGAAATGATGTATATAAAATATGAAAGAGAAGTGCTACATTGCGATGGGAGAGCGGTGTATTTTGCCAACTTATAGTCCCAATCCATAGAGTTAAAAGTAGTTAATGTTGTGGGAAGTATTCCAAGTACATTTCAACACAATAATTACATCTTTGGGGTTCATGCATTTAGTTGGGCACATTGCCCTGTATGCTAACAAACTTCACATTACATTGATCTAAACATCCATATATTCTTCCACCAGCATTGACACAAATACGAAATAAATAGTCTGAAATCAAAGTGCCTTTAAACTAACATACACTTAACCTTGTCTAAGCAGCCATCTACACCCAACTTATATTTAAGTCAATTTAATAATTTAATTTATTTTTAAAAAAAAATATTTAGTTTCAAGTATTAAACTTATTTTAAAATCACATATGTGTCTAACTTATTTTAAAATCAAATAAAGCATTTGACCTATTTTTAAAATCCAATAATGCACAACAAACCGATCTTATACTAAGCATAAATAAAAAAATATAATATATATTTTAAAATATTACGTTTAAATTTTAGATAAGACTTTTAAAATTGCAAAGTTTGTAAAATAAATTTCAGATTTGATCAGGAGAGAAAGTCTATTGTTCATATTTAAAGGAAAATAAAGTTCGGAGAATTTAAATTAAAGAGAGTTTATAGTTCATTTTTATCATTTATAATTTATATTTTCCTTTCTCCAGGCTCATTTCTTCATGATGAAGATCTGAGTTTATGCAACGGCCTTTTCTTGGGGACGATGACGATTTATGAACATTAATAATGATTTATGAAGATGGTTCCAGTGGTTCGATCCTGGGATATGTGGAGATGAAAGCTGCCTTTGGCCAGCCGAACCGAGGGAAGCATGATTAAACAGATTACATTTTTGGTAATAGTGACAATAACTCTTTAAGTTTCTTTTCTTTTCAGCAACAACAAACAAATTGAAAAATTCTTCTTTTATCTAGAAATGCTCAGATCCATCTGACATATTTCATATATGTATTTCATTAGTTTATTGATTCTTTGGTTAAGTAGATTTTTCCTCAATGGTCTGTGTGAATATCTTTGTGCAGGAAAAGCAAGTCTTTTGTTTCTATCTCTTAACTCTTATCTATTTCATAGTAATCATTATAATGATTATTTTGCTCTAAGAACCTATTTGTAATTTTATTTTTGTTAAAAATTCTCTTAGTTTTTTTATTTTTTAAGATTAAAATGTTTTTATTGCTGTTTTATTTTAAGATTAGAATCTTTGCTTCGATTCTATAAATTCTTTAAGCTTATTTTATTTTTAATATTTAAATGAAACATATTAATAAATTAATAATTCATTATTTGTTCATTTTGAACGTCTGTGCATTTAACTCATTATTAGATATCTACAAAAACATTTAAGTACCAAAATTTAAATGTAACATATATATATATATATCCCTTTACAATATATATATATATATATATATATATGGAAGAGGACAGAGGAGGATTGGAAATTATGTACAGTATTAATGACCAGAGGGTACCACTAAAGACATAATCTAGATTTTTCTATTTATGCTTTTAACTGGTAGAATTTTTCTGCTCTGTGAAACCAGATATTACTGGTTATTTAACATTCTAATATCAATAGGAAATGAAAGTTTACTGGTGAAGATATCCAACCATAAAACTCACACAGTCTTCAATCATCATCAGTAATTTATATATGTCCTTATAGAGTGAAGATAACCTTGGGATTTTTTTTTAATATTTAGATGACTATTATATAATATTTTTAGTTGAAAACTATTCATGTCTATTTCAAACAAAACCTAGAAAATGTTGCATTAAATATCTTTCCATATTTGAACATTTTGTTTTTAAAATTAACTCTTTTTTATATATTTTGTATAACTAATGTTTACATTATTAATTATAAATATAAGCTTTCAGATAATACAAATTTGTAAAATATATGTTTAAATGTATGTAAAAATAAAGATTGATTATGATGAGTCAAAAGAGGTTAACAATTTGAAAAATTTTGGTCAGATTATTACTACAGATGGAAACATAATAGATTAAATTAATCATACAATTAAACTTGGTTTGAGTGTTTTTGGGACAAATAACTTAATATTAAAAAAATATGCCTATTGTTTTTAAAAGAAAGGGTTTTTTTAATAATGTGTTTCACCAGTTCTTATTTAAGATTCTGAGACTTGTACACTTAATAGAAGAGCAATACAGAGACTTCAGACCATTCAAAAAAGTATGGAGAGATGCATGTTAAGAGTAACAAAAAGAGATCAAAACATAATACATGGATAAGAGAACAAACTGGTGTTACTGACATTGTGGAAAGAATTAATAGATTGAAGTGGAGTTGGGCTGGATATATTGCTAGAAGAAATGATAATAGATGGACAATTGAAATCCAAAATGAAATTCTAAAAGATTGTAAAAGACTCAGAAAGCAACAACAAATGAGATTAATGGATAAAATAAGAAAGTGTGCAAATCTGATTTTGAAAAGAGAGGTCATAGTTGGGAGAAGATGGGTTGAATTTGGAAAGCCCTTCATACTGCAATGGATTGATAATAGTTGATGATAATAATGATATATATTGTAATATTGTGGCCATAATCTCTGCCAATATTACAAGCTCTTTAAGTTTAAATTTAGATTTAATTAACAGGAACATAATATTTAATTTTCTATGTGTTTTTTTTTTTTTATAATAATGAGTTTTTATTTAATTAAATAATTTTTTTCAAATGTAATATGGAAATTGTAGACAATTTTTTTAAATGATTTTCAAACATTTTCTCTATAATAATATGTAACACAAATTATAAATACTTGTAAAAGAGAGAGAAAAATATAAAATCAGGCAAATAATTTCTTTTGTTTTCTCTCTTCAATAATTTTATCTATTTACCAGTTTTGATTTTAAAAAGTTTGTTGAATCTTTTGAGTTTAACTTTTGAAAGAAAATAAGAGAATTGAAGGTTTATGTTTAATGGTATTTTTTTCTATTTGTCATTCTCTAAAAGAAAAGTTGGTGTTTATCAAATCTGCTTAAATAATATGACTATTTTGTTTTCAGTTATGGCAAGAAAATGTTTAATTAAAAAAGAAATGTCAAAAATTTTATGATTCTAATTTAAATTTTTGACTTGATTTCCAATGACAGTGTTGAAGAAGAAAAATAACTAAACCATTGTATCTGTAAAACTTGACTGAGTTGATTATTACTAATTTTGTCATGTTGGAGATAGAATTATGATTGGATTAAAGATAGGATTGTTCCAAAAATTTATAAAAAAAAAAAAGGGATGTAGATTAGTCAGTTGACTTTAGGGTCTTATAAAAAACATTTACTCTTAATTAAACTAACAAAGAACTCTTGATCCAGCTGCTGAAAAAGAAAGTAGGAAAAAAAATGTTCCAAGAACAAGAAAAAGTCTTATTGAAGCTATTGAAGTTTTAACCAAGTTGTTAGCGCACTATGGATTTACATATAAAAATAGTTTTTGCAATAAACTATGTGCCAAGTTAATCTCTAGCAAAATATAAAAAAGTTATTCCTGTAGTAATTTGAAGCACACCATGTTTTCAAACATGAGCTTGAGATTTAGTCTCACCTGAAAATTTTAGTGCAAGAAAATCATGTTCTGTTTGTTAACTTGGAAATACTGCACACCAAGAAAATGACAAATTAATCATGTACATCATATAGAAGTCTTCAAGAAGTAGAAACTGGAAAATTATAACTGCAAAGAGAACTTTAATGAAGTTTAAAACCATAGTTAAAGGTATTTTTATGTGCACAATGTATTTTCATTTATAGTTTTAAAAAGATTTTTTTATAATAGTAATAATCTTATAAGAGAAAGAATTGATCATTTTGAATAATTTCATTAAGTTAATATTTTCAAGTGATGAAAAAAAAATTTTTTTAATTCATTTAATTTTTCTTTTTAAATTACAAAAATATTTTTTTAAAAATTTAACTTCATTAAATTTAAAAATGTTCTTTTCAAACATATTTTTTTTATTTTGACCCCCCCCATTCAACAAAAGACTATTTACATTAATTTAACATTGTTATCTCTTATTTTAAAATGTTTATTTTCCTCTTTTCTTAAAAAAATAAATCAATGAAAGCAAAAATTAATTAATTAAATTAATAAAAATCAACTGGTTACTTATTTATTTTTTGATAAAATGAAAAAGTTTTGAAGTTTCACATTATCATGTTATTTTTTTATATATGGTTAATCAGTTATCAAGTAGTTGTTTAAAAAATATTTTTAGTGGTAATGTCTTTATTCTTCCAGCTATCTGTTATTTGAATTGACAATGGGTGTGACTTGATTTCAATACAACTTACAGTTAGTAATAATAAAAAGTCAGATGTCACATGACAGTTAGGTATTTTACATTATTTTAATAAATCTATTTAATTATAGCAGATTAAACCTATATATTATTTAAAGTTACTAAGAATAATCTATTATATTTATTTATTTATCTTTTGATCACAACAATAATTTATAGAGTGCTTACTTCCTGGGATAGGTTGCTGTTTGGATTTGAAGGTAATAATATATTTGAAGTCAATTTTGATTTTTAAAAAATAGATTTATAATCTAAAAATGTATTTCAAAAAGATAAAGTGTATTTTAAAATAATCAAATATTCATAAACAATAGTCTATAAAAATAAATAGCACAGAGCCAATTTATTAAATTCATGTCAAACAAAAATTTTCTTTAACCATGTTAATTATTTATTGAAAAAAAAACATCAGAATGTGGTAATTTACAAAATATACTTCTAATTTGAAACTGAATGTTATAGATATTACAAAACTCACCACAGTCAGCAATTTTGTAACAATAATCTTTGGTATAGATTCAAATAGATATTTTTATTATTTATATTTATTGTTTTTGTTACATATTGCTACAAAATAAATTATAAATATTTTATAACATCATTATATAAAAACTATGATTTGTTTCAATAAAACGAAACCCAAAAATGTTTCCTAGGGAAGATAGATTTGGCATAAATTTGTTTTATAAGTAGCTAAAAGTTTTAATAGGTTTGATTAATTTTTTTTATACAAAAAGGCAGAACAGATTAGTAATTCTTGTTTAATGTTATTATTAATATAATGTTGGTTCTGCTTACATTTGAAATAAGTTCTAATAATTTGGCAAAGTAAAATATTTTAAACATTTAATTGATATTATTTCAGCTATTAATGCTAATCATATTTTTTATAATAAACTCAGTAATCGTAAATAATCGCTTGAGTGCTACTTTTCTTTCTCTAGGGGTGGATTAAAGATTCTTAAATTACTTGTAATCTAGCACTATTCAAATCTCATTTATATATGAGGTAATTCATTGATTATTGGCATACAAATCAGCTGCAATAAAATGGTAAATTAATGAATATATTTGTAATCTTTTAAGTTATAAAAGACAAATCTCGTGTTAAATAAATGTACATAGGCCAATAATGATTAATGAAGAATTATAATCAAATTACTCATGCTTATTTTATTTACATTAATAAATCATATATATACCTAAACATTTCGAATCATTGTTTCATTTCTTTAATAAATATTATATTGATTATATAAATTGAGTAATATGACTAGATGATATCCCGCTAATCCTATATATGTAATTAACATGAAAAGTCACTATCTTTAAACGTATCAAACTTGTGGTATTTTTTTTTTACTAAAAGGGCTTTACTATACTGGCATTCCAATTAGAGACTCTTTGTGTCTCTGCTTTGCGATGCCGGTAGAGAGGGATAAAATTAGATCGGTATCATCGTATTTGTTGCTCATAAGTTGGTAGATCTGGAAAATAGGCAAATAGAGCAGAGTTCATGAGTGTTTCTGACTTACATATCTTATGCATGATTGGACTTGAGGTATTTTTGCCTAGATGCTAGATCTTGTTATATGAACAGACAAAACTGACCAGTACAATAGATAGATAGATAGATAGATAGATAGATAGATAGATAGATAGATAGATAGATAGATAGATAGATAGATAGATAGATAGATAGATAGATAGATAGATAGATAGATGGATGGATGGATGGATGGATGGATGGATAGATGGATAAGTGAATGGATGGATAGATAGATAGATAGATAGATAGATAGATAGATAGATAGATAGATAGATAGATAGATAGATAGATAGATAGATAGATAGATAGATAGATAGATAGATAGATAGATAGATAGATAGATGGACGGACGGACGGACGGACGGACGGACAGACAGACAGACAGACAGACAGACAGACAGACAGATAGATAGATAGATAGATAGATAGATAGATAGATAGATAGATAGATAGATAGATAGATAGATAGATAGATAGATAGATAGATAGATTATTAGCTCTTTTGATATAAGCTAATTTTCATCTATTTTTATACTTTAATTTTGCTTGCAATAAATGTTTTTTATCATACAAAGATATAGAATAATACTCAGATTAACAATAATAAAAGTAATTATATCTGCAAAATTAATAGTATAAATTAAATGTTTAAAATATTTTACTTTAGAAAGCTATTAGAACTTATTTCAAATGTAAGCAGAATCGACATTGTATTAATAATAACGTTAAACAAGAATTATTAATCTGTTCTGCTTTTTTACATAAAAAAAAATTAATCAAACCTCTTAAAACTTTTAGCTACTTATAAAGGAAATTTATGCCGAATATATCTTCCCTAGGAAACATTTTTGGGTTTAATTTTATTGAAACAAGTCTTAGTTTTTATATAATAATGTTATAAAATATATATAATTTATTTTATAGCAATATGTAACAAAAACGGTAAATATAAATGATAAAAATATCTATTTGAATTTATACTAAATATTATTGTAATAAAATTGTTGTCTATGGTGAATTTCGGAATATTTACAACATTCAGTTGGAAATTAGAAGAAAGTTTGTAAATTACCACATTCTGATGTTTTTCTCAATAAATTATTAACATACTTGAAACCAATTTTGACTTGACACGACTATTAAAACGTTTAATAAATTTGCTCTGTGCTATTTCTTTTCATAGACTATTGTTTATGAATATTTTATTATTTTAAAATGCACTTTATCTTTTTGAAGTACGTTTTTAGATTCTAAATCTACTTTTTTTTTTAAATCAAAATTGATTTCAAATATATTATTACTTTTAAATAATTTTAAAATGTATAATGAATGCTCCTTGTAAATCATCGACTTCTTTAATGAATTTTTTTTTATGTTTTAAAACAATAAAAATCAATTTGAATTAGTAAACAAATAAATTAATTTAAAAAAGAAATCCAAGAATAATTATTTTTGTATAAATGAGATTTATATCTTTTGCAATTCTATGTTTATCACATGATCACTATTTCCTATGCTTGCTCATAACTGTTATTAAAACAGGCAAAACTCTCCATACAGTAGTAACACTCAGTGCAAGCCAGAGTAACTAGTCTAAGGATACTGGATGAGGAGGCATTAAATAGGGATTTTATGCACAAGCTTTCTGGCATCCATGATTGGCACTACTGTGTGGAGAGTTGTGCCTGTTTTAATAGACATTCTATGTTAATGTTATTATATTGCGAAACTGTATCAGCCAAATAAACTATCAGTTTTCAAAATTTTATTAATTGCACTGATATATATTATCACTTTCAAAAATAAATTATCTGACTCCATCAAAAATCCAAAATTAAAGCTTACAAATAATTATCTTTTGATAGCCAATATACCTGTTTATATAAAAACTAATAAGTTTCATCATGATGATCATAAAATTGTGTTATGAAATTATATTTATTATTTTAATGCATCATTTCAAAATATTGTGAAGTTTCTTATTTACATTTTTCACAACAAAAACAGTGTTTGAGTATTCTTAAATGCACTGTTTGACATTAAGGATTTATTTCTTGGAGAAAGTGAAAAACCTTAATAATCTTCTTTGGCAACAATTCCAGCACAAGAAGCTAAAAATATGAGAAAAAGAAATTTCACTTTAAAAAAAAATTTTTTTTTTCTCTCTCTCTGTTCTCTATAAATTAATTCTCTTGTCATTATTTTTTGATAAATTTTGCAACAAGTAGTGCAGATTATTGGAACAATGATTCTTCCAAAAATTGCTTCATTTCATTGAACAAAAGGTTGACTTTTTCAAAGCCTGCTATAAAACATTTTTGTAGTATTTCATTTTGTCAACATGATAGGCACGTTTTTATACACAGTAACGTTTTCTATAATAGTGAATTTGGAAACATTTTTATTATAATTATTTTTACATTTACTTCTTAAAATGTTATTATCTTTACTGATTATAATGGGATATGCATTGCTTTTTTAATTAGATATATTATTTTATAAGACGATTTTTAGTTTTACATTGATGGTAAAAAAAAAAAAAAGATTCCAATACAATTTTAGAATGTAATAAATTTTTGTTTTAGCATTTTGAAATTAAACTAAATTCTAGCTCTTTTTGTTATCAGAATGCATTCTTTTTACAGGACATTTTATTTTTTTTATAATTCCATTGTATCATTTTTGAACATTTTATTACAAGACAAAGATATTAGTATTGAGTTATGTGATAAAGCAATAAATACCATACATTTTTTTGCAATATCAGACCTTTTTGGAAATAATAGAATTATAAAAACCTTAAAATTTAATAAAAATGTCTTTAAAATATTTTAAAGATTACTATAATTACAACTGTTATCAAAAATGAAAATAGTGAAATCCAAGATGCTATTCTGTCATATAAATTATAATAAATAATAAAAATCATATACAACAGCTAATATATATATATATATATATGTGTGTGTGTGTGTGTGTGTAAAATAAATAAAATGTTCATTAATTGGAAACAAAATTGTAATTATAATTAAAATAATAAATTTAACCATTTACAAACTATTATAATAAATCCTTAAATCTGCAGAAGTACTTTCAGTTAATTTCTTAAACCTGCCTCAACTGCCATTAAATTAAAAAAAAAAAAAAACAGAAACAAACATCATCAATTCAAATCCCACAAATCTCATATTTTAATGTTAGCAGCTTGTCAATTTTATTTAATGCATTTAATAAATCGACAAGCTGCTAACATTAAAATATGAAATTCGTGAGATTTGAATTGATGATGCTTGCTTCTTCTTTGTTTTTATTTCTTTTAATTTAATGGTAGTTGAGGCAGATTTAAGAAATTAACCGAAAGTACTTCTGTGGATTTAAGAATTGTTCATAATAGTTTGTAAACCGTTAAATTTATTATTTCAATTATAATATAGCTGCATAAAAGCCTTTTGAAGCACATGGTTTAATACTCTTAACAAATATTAATAATGTATTTTAACTTAACCAATTACTGCGTATATAATACCATTTAGTGCTTCACAATGAAATTCAAATAACAACAATAACAAAATAAAACATTAATAAATACAATAAAATCTTCATATAGAGATCTAATATAACTTCAAAAAATTGACTATATAACATAACAATATACACAACAAGTAATACATATATTATACAACTTTTTATATAATGTCTTATATAATTTTCTATTCATTTCCAATTAATCAAAAAAAAACAATTGTATATAAAATTAACTCTGACTTTTGCAATATGATTTATTATGGTCATATAGGAAAACAGAGATAAGAGCCAAAGAATATAACTATGTAATTAATAAATGAGATGATAAATCTTCTTTATACATTCATTACTTAACATATGGATATAAAATAAATGCTACAAATAATATTAAAACTTTATATTAAAGTTTTAAAGAGAAGACAAATATATGAAACATAGTTAGAAATGAATGAAAAATTATATAAGATAATATATATAAAGCTGTATAATATATATATATATATATATATATTGTTTTGTATATTGTTATATATATATAGATATATATAAAGCTGTATAATATATATATATATATATATATATTGTTTTGTATATTGTTATCTTATATAGCCAATATTTTGAGGTTATATTTAAGCTCTTTATGATGGTTTTATTCTATTTTACTAATGTTTTCTTTTGTTATTGTTATTTTATTTCCATTATGTAACACTAGATGGTGTTATATATACAATAATTGGTTAATGTTAAAATAGATTGTTAACATTTGAAAAAGGTACTATATCATGTGCCAAAAAAGACTTTTTATATATGATTAATATATATTTATATTATCAGAAGTATATGCTTTTTATTATTTACTATAATTTACAAGTGTATATAACAATTATTGTCAATTAATATTTTACTTATGAAATCAATTTATTGAGATTATTCAGTGATAATATTGTGCTGTAATTGGTTTGAGTAATGGTGGAATGTCTGTCTCTGAAGCATAAGCTTTTTGAATTGATTCTATTTCTGCTACTTTCTGTGCACTGACTTCTTTATGAACTCCTGAGAAATAAAGCCATTCAATTTTTTATATTATTTTTCATGATAAATGTCAAATGTGTACAAGTTCTACTACTATGGCGTCATTCAACGTTTTTACTTTAACTATAATGAAGGAATTTGGAAAGTTGGTTGACTGAGAATGGATGAAGTGTTGCAATTAAGAGAAGAATATCTTTAGCAAAGAAGGCATTTATTAAGAGAGAGAAAAATTTTGTACACCTTTGAAGAGAAAATTAAGAAAAAAGATTAATTAAATGCTATGTGTGGAGTGTATTATTGTATGGTTATGAAATGTGGACACAGTAATAAAATTAGATATGTTTTGGAAGCATTGAGATGTGGACATGGAGAAGAATGGGGAAAAAATCAGTTGCTAGAATAAAATAACAAATGAAGAAATTTTGAAAATAGTAAATGAACAAAAAAAATCCATTGAGGAAATTAGAATTAGAAAATAGACTCGACCATATATTACGAAGAATGTATTGTTTAATGAAAGAATATATGAATGGAATGATGAGTGGAAGCAAGAAAAAATGATGGAAAGATTTACATTGTTGGATGATATGAGATAGGAAGAGATATGTTGAATTGATGAGCTGTGCAATGAAGAGAAATGGAATGGGAAAATGGATGAATTAATGATATGACTACTTCTTGGACCTGTCCATGGGACAGAATAATTTTGATGATACATAGTATGCATAATGTTGTATAACAAAATAGAGCTAACTATTCAAAACAATGATAACTTTTGAATCTGACCAGAATAATAAAATAAAAAATTACTAAACCAAATTTTATTTTATTTGTTTTCAATTCATATTCAAATAAAGTAATAATTAATGAAATAAAATATTAAAAAGTATATCTATTTTATTAATCAACTTTTTGAAATATATTAACTTATATGGGATCAATATAAAACTTATCAAAAATACCCAATACAAAGTTTGATTAAATCTGTTCTAATAGCATAATTAGATATTTATTTTATTCGAACATAGAACAACGCATTGCATGAAGCACTCTAGCGCCATCTTGTGAAAGCCTTAGTAATCAGCGATGCAAGAAGGAATTGGTGATCATATGATGTTTTTGTGGAAATATTGCATAAGTTCTTCTTTAGCAGTGTATATTATATTAGTTTCAAAACAGAAATATAAAGTAATAAAAATTCATAAAATTCTTACAAAATAAAATGCAGCTCTTATAACTTAATGATAATTTTTAAAAGTATGTTATTAGATATGGGAAGTTTAACTGTGTTCCCATTATTTACCGTTTTTTATGTTATTAAAGGAAAATGAACAAAGATTGGAGATGATATAAAATTTGAAAAGAATGAATAAACATTTTGGAGAGGAGAAAAAAAAAATAGATGAAAACCAACAAAACGATGAAAAAATACCTGAAGAATAGCATAGTAGGGAATGGTTTGATGCAGACAATTGTTATGAATAGAGAAATAAATATGTTGGAGGAATATACGGGAGACTTGGATAAGGTTATCTTCAGCAGTGAGGGGATCCTGAAGAAAGACGATTAAAAAAGAATCTCGCTATTAATTTTATTAAAACATCTACAATAATTCCTGCAATAACATAATTTCTTTCTTTATATTACTTGCAATAACTTTTTAATTTTGCTAAAAGATTTTTTTAATTTTATAAAATCTTTTTTTAACTTCAAGCCATTTGCTTATTACGGAAATATTATAATAGTATTTACCTTTAAAGAATTTTTTAAAAAATCCTCAACCTTGAAAATTTAATCAGTAAGAGTTTCAATATTATTTTCATTATGGTGATTTTTTTTTTTCACAGAGTAAGAAGTTCTAATTATTTTGAAATATAAACAACTTTAAATCGCAATAAATAGTAAACTACTTATATTTATATTAAATCGGAAAAAAAGTTTTCCATTCATTTAGAAATTGTTTGTTTTTTATGAAATATTAAGTATGTATGAATTGCATATAAACCTGTTACTTTTCCAATTTCGTTCAATCTAAGTGAAATACTACATAATATAAAGATACTTGAAAATGTCAAAGATTCTCTGTAAGATTGTCAAGAATTGGTTGGAAAAATTATCAGTCCATTTCTATGTTCTGTTTGTTAGGTACAACACTATTGAATCCACTACTGCATAGTTTAATCTTTGTTGGACTGGTTATGTTGACAAAATGTTTAAGAGACTTTCTAAAAACAATATTTTGTGATGGCATTGATGTATGCTTTTCCATGAGAAGCGAACATCATTCAATGATCAACATTATCTCAAAGATTTTTAAAGAAATGTAACATTAATGTTTTTTGTCAGGATTACATAAATAAAGATGAATGATAATGAAGAGTTGCAATTGGACAAAGAGTTTACATCTTCTTAAAATGTAAAGTTAAAAGATGGCATCACAAGTTCATAAATAAAAGATTAAAGACTAGCATTGGTTTATATTGTAACACTATGTAAACTAAGGAGTTAAGGCAAACAGAATCTGAGGTGACAATGTGTCACAGTTGAGTAGCTGTTTGCAACAGTACACCACATTAGGACATAATTATGAGATGGGAACCTATCATCATCCCCAAAAAATCAAAATATAAAATTTAATATCAAAGAAATAATCATGAGAGGGCACTTTGAGAGATAAGCACAGATAACATGCATTCACTTGCATTACACAAAAGTGATAACAATTTCTCATCATGAACAATTAACAAAAAATTAAATCAACAATCAATCTCGTAACTAAATTTAAAATGGGTCTACTATAGATCCAGCTAATTATTTAGCCCATGCTAGCTTGTAACAGATTATGTAAAACATAGTTTGGATGCACAAACTTAAGTGCTAATCCTAAATATACAACAGTAAAACAAATAATGCTAGGATACTAAAATATGCTGAGCATTATCAATGTTCTGACCACTTAGTACCTCAATGTACTTAATTTTTAATAAATATCAAACTAAATAAAATGTAGTGTATGGATTTTAAAGGAGATTCCCTTTGCACCAATCCAGAATCATTATCATCACATATCTGTAACACTAAATATAATCACCAACTCATATAGCTGTTATGCACAAATCTAGCTCAGAAAGCAAGAACTATATAAATTATTACTGTGAGCACAGAGAAACATAAATGAATTAGGCAGTTTATTATAAATAACCTTAAATAATTCATAGGATTACCCTACTATAAGTGAATAGTTTTATTGGGATCATTAAAAAAATCCTAGAACATTAAACTGTCACAAAATAACATCGCACACACTGCAATTCATGAAACAAGAATTGGATAAAATAAAGAAATGAAGACAAAATATTTTTTGAAACCAATTATTTAATATCTAATTAATAATAAACACAAAAATTATGTAATTGTATGAAATTTTAAACATTCACTTCATCAACAAATAAAAAATATTTTCACAAAATTTATATTAACCAATCAGTTGATTTTTATTCATGGATTAACTTTTAATTCATTAGCTTATTTCTTTAAAATAACTAAGAGTTTGGTAAACAGTATTTTTAAAACAAAGATAACAATCTTTGAATCATCTTATCTAACTAATCCTTTTTTTAAAGAATAAAAATGGTAAAAAAAGATTTTAAACAAAAATTACATTTACAATAGATTATTTCTTCTTAAAAAACTATTTCATAATTTGGAAATGAAAATTGAATGACATTTAGGGGGGGGGGGGATGTTTCACAATTTGAAAATATTAACTTAATAATATTAACTATTTAAATATTATCAATTCTTATAAAAATAATATTATTTTAATGAAATAAAAATTCATGATTTAATGAAAATCCAGGTAATACATACACAAAAATATGTATAATTATGGCTTCATTGTTTATGGAGTTTTTTTTCAGTTGAGTTTCTCATTAAAGGCTTTTAGACATGTGCATGGTTAATTTTCTCTTTACTTGGTCTGCAATCATTCCAGGAAAAAAATGGCAAATTTTATCCATTAGGTTTTTTTTTCAATTTTCAGTTGAGACTGACACAGGTGGAGACTCTTGCTTTTGGTTGAAGTCAAAGCTGCAGATAACATTAGGGGGTGGGGTACCTTCACTACATTTTTATTCCAGTAAATGTAGTACACATAGATAAAGGTGAGGTCTAGCTTTTATCTGAATTTACCACATAGTTTTCATTGTACAAACTATTTTATGCCCAAACTCATAGGCCACTAAAAGTTTAAAACTTTCATTTATATTATACAATAGCTTAGTTAAAACTTCTACTGATAACAGCTTGGTGAAGATCTCTCATTCTTTATTAGCCAGATTATAGCTCTATCTTCCACAACAGCCAAGTAAGCAATTTTCTTCTTTCCAGAAACTTGGGTCTTATGATTTACTCACATTCCCATTATAATTTTTAGAATAATCTTGCCCATAAAACAATTACAATTTGTCTCTTACACAATAATTTCCATACCAACCAATTAGGTAAATTTTCATAAATCCAATTGTTCAATTATTCCTCTCCTAATTAATCATAGACATTGAAAAGCAATGATAAAAAATAAAATTTATAAAGTTAACAAATCTTGTTTTTTTTTGTTTTCTCTTAGTACATTTTCATAGATTAAATTAAAACTAACAGTTAATTATAGTTACTGAAGAAAGAGCCAAAAAACATGTTTACATTTTTTTACAATTCTCTTTCATCTCTTCAATCATTTATAACTTATTAAAATATTCCCAAATTAAAATCATATTATTATTTAATAAATTTAATGTTTGGGAATTCTCGTACTATCATATTGGGACTTGAAATATTTAGTTAAATAAAAATCCATTAGAATATGTATAGAAAAATTAAATATTATTTCCCCCTTTAATTAAATAATCCTATACTTAAACCTGAGAAATATTCTGCTGGCTATTTTTAGTGCACCCATGACTAATTACATTAACCCAGTCTTATGAAATTGAGTTGAAATCTCTTTCTTAGTTTCATTCAGTCATTACTACAATAAAAATTTATGTTAATCATGCTTTGCTGTGCATTAACCTTTTCTCACAAGTGAAGATATCATTTATTAAGTTATGTTGGGCTATTTGGACAAAAGTAATTGTCTCATTTCTTTGATCCACTTTTTTATTTTTTGAGATGAGGTGACTATTGACCTAATGCTTTCAGCACCATAATGAACAGAAAGGATTGGTGAACACGTAGCTTCAATGCAGCATAAGCACCATAAAAGCTATCTCAGTTTAATGCACAAACACAACTTACTACCCACAGATCACATTGAAAAAATGACCAAAGAGCCAAGTGAAATAACTTGATCATTTACTTTATGAGTCTTGTAGGCCCCACATCCATGACACAGTTTTCAGCCTGGTAGACAATTCAATATTCAACTGCTAAACAGGCTGGTTCTTCTGAGGGTTTTATTTGAAAGAAGTTTAAATCTTAAGTAGGTGCAGTGCTAAGGTAAAACATTGGAGCATTATTATTAGACTACATCACCATATCTATGAAAATATCACCTACTTACTATCAGCACTAAAATCAAAGCTATCACACTTTATAATATTTATCCCAATTTCTGAAAATTATCTTTGTCTTTCCTCAGTTTCTATTTCATCATTTTGTTTTTTTTTTGTTTCCTTGGTCAGAAGCATAACTGCACTATGCTTTGAGAGACTATGGATCATGATCAGAACTCTGATAATAACTCTCTGTGTTGAGAGGTAATTTACTTCTGGTTTTCCTAATTATTTGTGTTCTGTCATGGGATGAAGAACCATACTACTGATGAATATTAACTTCATGAAGGTTTGATCCACTTCCAGATCTTCTAATTATTTGTGTTTTGGTAGGACTATTAATGTTACCAGTTGATCTTCTCCACTTTATCTTCCATGGTAGCACTTTATTTCCCCTGTCCTGATCCCATACCATAGTGGTAACTTGATTTTCTCTTTCCCATATTGGATGGCATTCATATGTGGATTATTGTATCCTCTGTATGCCAATTTAGTTTGAGATTTAAACCCCCTTCCTGTTCAGCATATGCAGATTTGCTGCTGTCAAATGCATTTAACAGTTCAACCACCAGCTCAATTCTTCACTGGTTTGTGCTAATTAACACCCTTTCAATACAGCTTGGGAATCAATGTTTTAATCTTATTATTTGTAATTCTGAGAGAGGATTCATAGTGAGCGCTCTTAATTTTATCATTTCCTTTCTAAAAAATTAAGTGTAGATCTCACCAATAGGATTATTCTCTTGGGATACATTATGTTAACATTTTCCTGGTAATCCTCACCCCAGTAGCACTTCATGATTGCTTGCTTAAACTCAATAAAATTTATGAGAACTATGAATAATGAACCCCCCCATGCTTGGGATGCACTTTGAATATGGCTATAAGCTATTTCTAGCTTTCCTTCTTTAGTCATGGCATTAAAGCTGAGGTGTTTATCTTTCAAGACTGTTGACAAATTCAATGGGTTGTCTCACCAGCATTTCCTTAAAAAGCCTTATATTTTAAAGAATTGGTTTACAATTTTAGGCATTTGGTTTATATATTGGGGGTTTATATATTGACTATCTATTTTTGTGTCCCCTAATCTTGTATTTTCAATTTCTTCTCGTTTTAATGTACACATGGTTGTTTTGCCCTCAGTTTGTCCATCTTGTCTATGTCATGCTCCAATTGTTTTAGTCTTTATCTGATTCTATCATCTTCTTTGACGTGCAATAGTTTAATTGAGTACCCATGTCCCCTACATGCTCTTGTATCAATTCTAGGCTTTATTGACTCATTATTCACAGATTCTATTGCCTTATGTACTTGGCTAAGTTTATTATCCATTATATCTTGTATCTGTTTTATTTCTTGTTTTGTCTCTCAGAACTTTATCTCTAATTTGTTTGATTCAGTCTTAAAATTAAACTGAGAGAGTGCAAATTTCTCAGCGCTTATGACTACCAACAGCCAATCAGATCTTAAGCACTTAGACAGAGGAGAGTGGGAACCACTCTTTTCTTGTTAAATTCTCTGTCCCAGTGCTTAAGATCTGATTGGCTGTTGGTAGTCATACGCGCTTGAGAAATTTGCACTCTCTCAGTTTAATTCCAATACCGTCTGTGCTTTATAAAATAATATTATTTGATTCAGTCTGTTATTTCATTAGCTATTTTTTACTGATCTGATTCATTTTCTGTAGCATATCTACTCTTATTGCTTTCAACATTTCTTCTGTTATTTTAGTATTTTCTGATTTGTATATACTTTTTATTATCCCCTTCTTATTGTTTATTGTCACTTTCTCTTTCTTGGTATCTCTTTTTACTATCTTCTTTAAACATTTCTAATAATTGGGATAACATGAAAGTTTCATTTAGTCTCTGAATTCCTTTCATTGGTTGCTGATCATCTTCCTTTGTATCTCGTTCTTCTTTTTTATTTTTTCTCTTGTCAGCATAGATGCTTATATTATATATTTTATTCTTTAAAAAAAATCTGTTAAATTATATTTTTACACAGAAAATACAAATGTGAACTTTTTAAAAAAATGTCATAAAACAAGCTTCCATTCAACAATATTTCACCTTACCCAACACTAATACTATATTATTATTACCCCTTAATATGCCTTTTGTTCAATTTTATTGTCTCAATAACTGGTTTTATTTCAATAATTGATTTACCCTGCTTTATTTTCCAATTTTATCCCATGCATGTGCATGTGACTGATTTTCATTACTCTTGTATTTTTATTATAAGTACATACACATGTACAAACATAAGTTTATTTCAAGAACCATTTATCAAAACTTTTCTTAGAGATCTGATAAGAAACTGACAGTGAAAGAAAGCATAGTAACCTGCAATTCTGGGATAGATACAGATTCCAGTCACCAGACTATATGTATACCATGCAGCATAAACACCCAAAAATCTATCTCAATTTAGAAGCTATAAGCTACCACAAACATACATATAAACTAAAAATGAAAACATCATTGCAAATCCATGCTTCTTTGAGTCTTAGGGGCTAAAAATATAGAACTATGCCTTGTTTCTTTTATTGGAGATTTAGAGGTTAGGGATCATGGCAAAACTATGATAACTAGACCAGCATAAACAATAAAAAATATGAAAAATATGAATGTTACAGCAATGCCTGAGAAGAAACAATTCATGAAGTTGCATGAAAACATTGCAACTTCAAGCCAACAACAAAACCCCGTATCCATCAATAAAACTGAAAGTACAGCTAACATATTTCAACAGCTGAAAACTCAATCCAATCTCCAAAATCATAGCTTTTCTGTTCAACTTCAAATGTGAACTCCATAAATAAACACTAATACTTCTATGTTATAATTCATAATTAAATTATAACAGTCATTGTTACATTTCACATTAATATTTTTATGTTAATTCTGCATCAAAATACAAACTTTTGTTTTTCAGATGTATTTCTGAGATTCAAGTTATGTGGTCATTGACCTTCAAAAGCTGATCACCAAGCCCACAGTTGGGTACCATTTGTAACACTATGGAAACTATAAAATAACCTAGGTTACAATGTCCCACAATTCAATAACTATTTCTAACAGTACACACACTAGGACATAACTGTGAGGAGGTAGAAATTTATCATTACTCCCAAATAAACAAAATATAAAATTTATTATCAAAGAAATGAGCATGAGAGATCACTTTGTGAGATAGCACAAATAATTATAAGTTCACCAGCATTACCTAAAAGTAATAATCATTCATCATCATGACTGATTAGCAATAAAAATAAATCAACAGTCAATCTGATTACTGATATAAAATGGGTCTGCTATAGAACAGGCTAATTATTTAAAAAACCCTGCCAGCTTGGGGCAGATTATGAAACCATAATTTGAATGCACAAACTTGCAAATCCATAAGAATACAACAGTAAAACCAGTAATGCTGGGACAATAAAACATGTTGATCATGATCAAGGCCCTGGTCATTTAGTACCTTTATTGTACTGGCCAATTATAAACTTAGATTTTAACTAAACTAAATAAAATTTAGTGCATTAACTTTAAATGATATCCCCTTTGTGCCAATTCAGGATCATCATCATTTGAATATCTATAATGCTAAATATAATGCCACATAAATGTCATGTACACCTCTAACTAGGGAAACAAGAATTCTATAAATTATTACTGGGAGCAAGAAATAAATAAATTAAAAAGCAACTTATTGTAAATGAGCTTAAATAATTCATAGTTTTACCCTAATATAAATAAATACTTTTATTAAGATCATTAAGAAATCCTAGAACATTAATCTGCCATAAAAAAGGTCACCCCCATTGCAATTTATGAAACAAGAATAGAATAGACTAAAACAATTAATACTAAAAATATTTTGAAAGAATTATTTAATATCTAATTAACAATATACAAGGAAATTGTATGATAGCATGAAATTTTAAGCATTCACTTCATAAAAAATATATTTTCACAAAATTTATATTAGCCAATCAGTTGATTTTTATTCATGGATTGACTTTTAAGTCATTAAGTTATTTCTTTAAAATAATTAAGAGTTTGGTAAACATTTTAAAATCAAAGATAACAATCTCTGAATTATTTTCTCCAACTAACCCCCTTTTTTAAAAGAGAAAATGAATGAAAAGGGTAAAAAACAGTTTTAAAAAATTAATTAAATTTACAACACATTATTTTTTTTAAAAAAAAGTATTGTTTGGAAGTAAAAATTGTCTCGGTTTTAGGAAAAAGATATTTCACAATTTCACAACATTAACTTAATAAAAGTATTTAAAATTATCAATTCTTACATAAAATATTATTTTATGAAAAAAATGTTTTTATTAATAAAAATACACTGTGCACACAAATAAAATTACCTATAACTATGACTTCATTGTTTATGGAGTTTTTCCAGTTGCAATTTCCAGTTTATTTTCAATTAAGTTTCTCATCAAAGGGTTTTAGACCTGTGCATAGTTAATTTGTTTTTTTTTGGTCTGCAATACTTCTAGGTAAAAAATAGCAAGTTTTGTCCATTGGGCTTCTTGAATTTCCAGGGAGCTCACTGACACAGAAAGAAACTCATGCTCTTGGTTAAAGGAAATGTTGCAGATAACTTTAGGAGGATAATACCCTCTTCTCTACATTAAAATTCTAGTGATAGTAGATCACATGGATAAAGGTGATGTCTAACTTTTAGCAGAATTTACCATATCATTTTCATTGTACAAACCATTTTTATGCTTAAACCCATAGATTGCTAAAAGTTTACTATTCAATACTGTAATTAAAACTTCTGCTGACAACAGTTTGATGAATATCTTTTTTATTTATCAGCTGGATTAAAATCACAATTCTCTTCAACAACAAAGTAAGGAATTCTCTCCTCCCCAAACACTTGTGTCTTATGAATTATTCACACCCCTATTATATTTTTCCTAGAAAAATCTTGCCCACAAGCCAATTACAATTTGTCTCTTACATGATAATTTTCATAATAATCAATTAGATAAATTTTGATAAATCTAATTGTTCATTTATTTTTCTCCTTAATCATAGACATTGAAAAACAATTCCAATTAAAAATAAAATTTACAATGGTATTAAAATCTAATTTTGTTTATGTTTGTTTCCACTTAATAGTTTTACACTGATTAAATTAAAACTGCAAATTAATTATAATTACTGAAGAGAGAGCCAAAAAAACTATTTACTTTCTTTTATAATTTTTTCTCCTCACTACAATCATTTACACCTCTTATTAAAATTTTCTCCAATGGAAATCATTATTATTTAATAAATTTAATGTTTGAGAATTTTCATGCTATAATATTGTGACTTAAAATATTTAGTTAAATAAAGACCCATTAATATATATATATATATATATATATATATATATTATAACTTTTTGGGATATACCGTGCATTGTTTTCCATTAAACACCGATATTTCGATGGAATAGCAACCACCATTATCAAGGTTAACTTTTGAAAGAAAACCTGTTAGATCTTAACAAATAATGTGACTGTGTGCGAGATGAGAAATGAGATTCCAGTTCAGCATTCACAATATGAGACTTATCAAAATGTTTATTCCACTCAATATTTTACCTATTAATTTTAAGTTAATATTGGATAAAATGAGAGGTTTCCACATAGCTGGAATACGTTGTGCTTCATCAGTTCTATTTAAACCAGTAGGTATCTTTAATATTTCAATTGACTCTCTCATGGTCACAAACCTAATTTTGACAATACAAAAATACTTGCTAATTTGAAATGATATGATTTCAGAACCATGAGAGAGACAATTAAAATATTAAAGAGACCTACTGGTTTAAATAGAACTGATGAAGCACAACTTATTCCAGCTATGTGGAAATCTCTCATTTTATCCAATATTAACTTAAAATTAATAGGTAAAAATACTGAGGGAAATAAACATTTTGATAAGCCTCATATTGTGAATGCTGAACTGGAATCTCATTTCTCATCTCGCACACAGTCACGTTATTTGTTAAGTTCTAACGGGTTTTTTTTTCAAAAGTTAACCTTGATAATGGCAGTTGCTATTCCATTGAAATATTGGTGTTTAATGGAAAACAATACATGGTATATCCCAAAAAGTTATAATTTATCTACATCATATAACCATGAAAACATTAAGTATAACATTATATATATATATATAATTTCCTCCAATTAATTAAATTATTCTAAACTTAAACATGTGGAACATGCTGCCAACTAATTATTTTTTTAGTGCAACCATGTAGCCGACTAGTTACAATATAGATATCACAAAAGCCATTTTAACAGCATTTAATTATTAGATGATCTATATTTTTTCTGGTTTTAAAATAACCACACAGTTATTAGTGGCTACTAATATTAAGGATAATCCATTCTAAAGTGTTGTGAGCTTTTTATGACAATGGGATTTTGATTGATTATATGTCTGCATAATCACAATCAACATCAACTAATTACTAATTACATATATAGAAAATCTGAATCCAATTTTTTTTGGATGAAAGAATATTAAATATTCAAAAGTTTTTATTTAATAAAAATGGACTTAACAGATATTGAAATGATGGACTTAACAGATTGGAAATTGTACATTGTTATGATCTAGCATTGTCAGAATGCCACTTGATGTGAACTCTTCAAATAAAATCTTAAGACACTTTTGTGAAACTAAAAATGTTTTCAGTATTAAAGAACAATATAATTTTTCTTAATAAAAATATATCTTGAGAAAAATCAAAGTTTAACTGAAAAACTTGACAGATGTAAGTATTGCTGTGGAAAGGACATTAATTAAATGGTAAATGGCTGCATAGTGTTACATTGTTGTCAACCCTAATTTATCTTCTTCTATCTTGAATTCCCAAAAATATCAATAAAAACTAATAATATTAACAATTTTAAACAGAAATTTAATTGTAAAATGAGTATATGCTTTTGCATGCTTATTTGAAATTCTATTGCTTTCTATGAAAATGTTTTTGATGGTAAAAATGGTAATTTAATACTGTTCTATCTTACGAAGTTTTGTTAGAGATTTTATGTTAATTGAAAGGAAGTAAAAATAACTACCTTATTAGTAATTATAATAGTGGTTCATAAACCTTAGTCATTATATAAAGCATTTTATCTAAATATTAGTAAATGAAATCAAAACATTATCATGAGATAATATTTGCAACAAAGGAATGTTAATGTAATATGTTGTACTATTTCCATCATCTGTCATTAAATGATGAAAGTCTAGAAAATTTTAGATTGTATTTAAATATTTCAAATACAAACAACTATTAGTAATTACATCCTAGTAGACAACACAGGTTAGTAATTACACAACATTCTGAGTAGTATTATTCTCCACTCTTCTTCAGGTGATTCTGGTCTGACCAGTGACAGTACTCACATAGGAGTCGAACTCACATCTTTAGATAATTGAAAATAAAATTTTAAGACAGCACTCTAACTGAGTTACTCTGTTAAAAGCAACAGTCAGTAGAAATTTTATACACTTCATTGTGAGAGTTGATTTAAACTTTTGTGCATTTCCTTAGGAATGTTAATGTTTAACATTAATAAGTTTTCTTCTAGCAAAATGAATCTTGCAAAGAAAAAGTTTAAGTGAATATGAAGATGTCTCTAAGTATTTTCTACATTTGGAATTCCCTGTTGGATTAATAAAAAAAATAATATTAAAAATAGGTTTACATAATCGTATCCGTTTTTATTTTATCAATGCTATGGTTAAAAGTTATTAAACAAATAGTGTTAAATTTTATACAATTCATAGAATGATTCCAGGAACACTTTAATTAGACGAAAATATGACTATGGAATAAATTAATTTTTTTTCATATTTAATCATAACATTTTATGGAATTGGTTATAATTAGGAGTCATAAGATAAAAGAAATCAATCCTTCTCACTCATTTATATGCAAAATTGATTGGTAGAACATATAGTAATAAATGGTGACATTGAACATAAAGACCATTCTAAAACCCATCCTATCATAAACATTTTAGTTTGAAATTGATATTTATTCTTTAGAATCAGATACTCTCACTATCAAGTTTCAATATCATTAAATATTAAATCTTAACAAGAAGGTTCTTAAAATGATCATTGTGGATTCATAGGCCAGTTCTTAGGTACACAAAGATTTTGATTTTCATAAAATTATTGTATTATTAATGTCTGGATTAAAAGCAAACCTCAGAAGATTTTATCCTTGAACATATAAAATGTGAATGTAAAGCTATTTAATCAATATAAGAATTTTATAGACAGAGGTCCAATAAAAACAAAATATCTTAAAAAATTTTGGTAGATTTAAAATGAATAGATTAACTTTTTTTCCCCTATGTCATAGCATCAGCCGGTATGCAAACCCACAATGGTCTGCAACCAACTACTTGCTTGCAAAGCAGCTGCGATGATTTCTTGGCTAACAAAGCTGGACTAGATTAACATATTGTAAACACTTTCTGTGAGCTGTTTTTTCCATATGTCAAATGCATTGACTGGAAAGAGAACCTGGGCCAGCTGCTTGGACGGCAGCTATGCTAACTACTAGGCCACCAATGCTTGAGCTGTTTTTGAGGCATTAAAAATAAAAATGAACATAAAGATTAGTTTTAAAATCACATCAAATTATTGAAGTGTTTTGAAAACATAGCTAGACATATTTTAATCACATATCACCATTTTATATTCTTACACATGCTGTTAATAAGAGCACCACACTCTCCATATAGTAATAATCCATTGATTACAAAGGCTTGAAATTTGTGGCACTACTGTATGGAGAGTTGACTTTTTTAATCTTTTGATTAATAATATAATCAATAACATTTTAACATTTCATGGACATACTATTACTTTGTTTTAGCCTAAATATATGTAATAGTAATAAATGTATTTTTATCTTTAAAAACCATTAATTTTAAAAAATTAGTTTTTAAAAAAAAATTATAAAAATATATATAATCACATTCATATCGGCTTTTTCAAACCAAATTGTGCAAACGCTTTTTTGCGAGTGTTAAATAATAAATGAATACCCTCTGACCCATACAAGATATAGAATATGCATAAATTCTATATCTTGTATGGGTCAGAGGGTATTCATTTATTATTTAACACTCACAAAAAAGCTTTTGCACAATTTGGTTTGAAAAAGCCGATATGAATGTGATTACAATTGTATACAGACACTATAAAAAATAAATGCTGATTTATAAAAATATATATAGTGTAAATAAACAAGAAATTTTTACTAGCAATATGAAGTTGTAATTCTAAAGAGAAGATAATCAAACCTCCACCCATGCATCATACTATAATATTCCATTAGGAATGTTCTCATGTCATGTAATGTCCAATATTCATTGTTATCCATTTAAACCTACACACTATATGATAGCTCTTTAGAATCTTCTGGTATCTATCTAAATGCAGCATTAAATGTTTGTAAACATCGTTAATTGAATTATAATATAGTGCATGTGTGAAAGTTTGATTACCTTCTCATTAGAAAAAAATATATAATTTTTTGATATTTGTAGATAATAAATAATTATAATTAAAAAATCAAACCCAAATTTATTAAGTGATGAAATGCAACTGTGTCACAATTTTTGGTCTTTTTTTTTTTCAATATGCACTGTCAATGTGTATGTTTAGACATAATGATAGATAAAATATTGAAAAAACTTATAATATCATTTTCAGGAACAATTGCAAAAACTCTGTGTCAAAAGAATGCACAATACTTAATGTCTAGTGCATTGTTATACTATTCCTTATGAAACAATGTCTCAATTTTTTTGAAATATACTTGTGAAGATTTCTCAGGACTCACAATAATAGTTCATTTAGATCATGTCACTTGGAAACCATGGCAGTGTAAAACATAATTCGAACATATAATAAGATTTGACTTTATAGTCTGCATGAATTGAAACATAATCGTTTTGAAGATTATAGTTTTATTTGGAAATAATATAAGCAATATGGAATGGAAATAATTTACTAAAATGTTTAAAACGTCTGCAAATATTTTATTGAAGGTATTACTATCATAATTTTCAGTAGGAAGAAGGGAGACTGGTTAATAAGGTTTTTGGATTGATTTCTTATATTTTGCAACTGTAAACAGTAATTGGATGACCACATAGAATGCTCAATACAAAGTACAATTTGTTCTATTATAGTGTTCACAAACCCACTGAAAATCTTATAAACCCAAAATTGAGGTTATTTCCTATATATGTATTTCTGTATTTGTATACATATATAAACACTTAAAAAGTTCCGTTTTAAAAAAGCAACATAATTATTATAAATGGAAATATTAATCAAAACATTTTTTTTAACAAGCTAAAGATTAATTATATGTAAATTTTAATGAAAGTCGTGTGTTTTTGCTTTTTAAAATATTATTTATTAGTTAATAAATTACATTTCACAGAAAAATATATTTATTACTTTTTATTAAATGAAGCACATTTAAATTATGCAGAAACGATCAAAGAACTAACTTTGATTTTAGCAATTATGTCAAGTAAACATTAACATACTATCATTTATTTATATATTTAGCTTGTTTAAATGAAAATGTAGATATAAAAATCATAGCTTTAAATTAATGTTAAAATAGATGTTAAAAGACATAGTAGGATGCGCACGCAAACAACCACTTGTTCCTTGTTTATTTTAATACAGTGTAACGATATATAAATATGTCGTTACATTAATTTAAAATAAAAACTTAAAAGTTCGCAAATAAAAGTAAAAAACTAAACGCTAAAATTAAAATGTTTGTTAAACGTATATACATTCGCACAGAGGACAAACTTTAAAAATATTTTTTTTAAAAAAACAAATAAGTATTTGAACGTACTTTTTTATAAAAAAGTACAAGATTTAAAAATAAAAACAGGTATTAATTAATGTAATCTGTAAATGGAAATGATTGTTTATAAATTGTTTGAAAAGCAAGCTAGCTTTGGGCTCTTGTATAATTAAAATGATCTGATGAAAGATAGATAAGAAAATAAAAAGAAATTAGCTTGACCAATGGAAGCACCAAGCCTCAGCCCGGACCCGAACGAAAATTTGGATTAGTGACGTCTTCATTCATTCAATCTGGAGATTTACTATAAAAAGAGAAATATTGAGTTCCAGAGAATTTTTTCGGACTTGATTTGATGAGAACGGTAAGACGCACTTGCTGTTCTCTCTCGTTTTTTTTTGTTTAAAAAAAATATATAAAATGAAAAGACTGTGATACAAGAATGGAACCAGCTAATGCTACCTCCAGAACATTATCTTCCAATGGAGACGTCGCGGGAATTAAAAGCAGAAACCTGGACTAATTAAGAACTTTTGTCAAGTTTTACAAATTGATAAACAAGCCAACTTAAATGTTAAAACGGACTCTTATCTGACTCTTGTAAGTTTTTAAATCAAATTAATAATGTTTAATTTTATATGTTTTCCGATTGATAAAAATCATTTCCATTTTTTTTCTTTCTTATTGTATAAATTGTTTATTGTTTAAATTTTAAATGATGAAATTTAGGTTGGGTATAGACGTTGCATAGGTTCGTTAGCGGTTGATTATGTTGAAGTTTTCACATTTGATTAGAATATATAGGTCAATGCGGTTAATGCGGGCATCTTATGATGAATGCCACGGAGCCTTGTGTATTCCCTTTGCAATTGACGTGATTGATGATTTTGTATTTTGATCGATTGTGTTTAATTTGGATGTTTTTGACCATGGAATCTGTGCAGCCGATCTATACTCAACATTTTAAAAGCAAATTTATAAAAATCTGTGTGAACGTATTTAAATGTTAAATTTAAGTCGGGCGTGAATGGCTATATAGTTTTGTAAAGTTATATTAAGGGAGGGTAATCTTAGGTTATTCATTTCATAGTTGAATTGGTTCAATGGATTGGATATATTTGTGTAATTGTAGATGTAGTATGAGGTCCGCTATGGGAAGGATTATAGATATATGCCACACACCATCTGTTTGCCTATGGATGGGTTTGTAAGTTGGCAGAAGACCGCAGTCCATTCCTATGGAGTTTTTTGTTTATTGTTCTACTTGCCAACAGATGTAACATTCCTGTTGGTGGAGAGTCAATGTCTTCTCTATTTCTACTTATTGTTCAGATGTACATTCCTGATAGTGTAGTATTTTGTGTTGTCATATCATGCTACATTGAATACATGAATGTATCAGATGGATTGGCGCCAGTTTGGTTGCGAAATTTGTTGCCTAAGGTTAAATCAGGGAAGAATATTTTCTTTTCAAATGCAGATCTATGTAGTCTATTCATACTTGACTATCTAAATAAAATATTAAACTCATTGAAACTTAGTTAAATGTAAAATTAAAAGATTAATAGAAAAATCTAAAATGTTGAATTTATTCCTCAAAATTTAAATGTTATTTTATATGTGCGTAAATAAATATTTTTATGTGTTAATTTCTGGCAGTGGCTTTTATTTATTGATATTTAAGATATACATTAAGATATAGATTTTTATCTCTGCGTCTCTGCTGAGCTAGTGACTTGGGCTAATGATCAGAATATTTAAATAAAGTGGAATCTTAACAGCGTGTATCTGCCTACTTTATAAATTTTTCTAGGTTTAAATGCCTAGATGGCACCTTGTAGAGCAGATATTGTTTTTGTGGTTAGATTCGATCTTCACTTTCATTTCGATCATTATAATTGGCATCCCAAGTGTGGCCTTACCTCAGAGATTGACCCTGAGAAGGGGAATTGATGTTGATCAAATTTTCTATCTTTAATAAATCACGAGTGCCCTGAGAATTTTAAAAGTGAATCATGCCCGTAAATTTTTTTCTGAAATTGTATAAATATATTTGTTGTATTGACGTGGAGTTACAGTTTGAAGTTTTGTTTAAAAAGTGCTGCCAGTAAGAAAAATTGCGCATATGTAAAAATAAATGCGAGGAATAAAACATAATAATAAATATAAATCTTTTTTTTTAAAAAAAAAAGTCTTGTTAAATTAAAATCTAATCATTCAACTTGCCTAAAGTTAAAGGTAGGAGAAATGAAACTTGGAAGGGAGGAGGCAGAAATTTAGCTGGTAATAGGGAATCAACAGTCAACTTTTTTTTTTTTTTGTAATCATTATATTTGTGTGTAATTACTGTTTTGTCTTGTAAAAAAAAGTTTTGTCCTTTTGAAATTTTCATATATAATCAATTTGTGTAACTTAATTACTAACACTAAGTAAATTCTTTTTTTTTTTAATGTTTTTGTTTTTTGAGGAAGTTTACTGATATGTAACGATATATAAATATGTCGTTACATTAATTTAAAATAAAAACTTAAAAGTTCGCAAATAAAAGTAAAAAACTAAACGCTAAAATTAAAATGTTTGTTAAACGTATATACATTCACACAGAGGCCAAACTTTAAAAATATTTTTTTTAAAAAAAAACAAATAAGTATTTGAACGTACTTTTTTTATAAAAAAGTACAAGATTTAAAAATAAAAACAGGTATTAATTAATGTAATCTGTAAATGGAAATGATTGTTTATAAATTGTTTGAAAAGCAAGCTAGCTTTGGGCTCTTGTATAATTAAAATGATCTGATGAAAGATAGATAAGAAATAAAAAGAAATTAGCTTGACCAATGGAAGCACCAAGCCTCAGCCTGGACCCGAACGAAAATTTGGATTAGTGACATCTTCATTCATTCAATCTGGAGATTTACTATAAAAAGAGAAATATTGAGTTCCAGAGAGTTTTTTCGGACTTGATTTGATGAGAACGGTAAGACGCACTTGCCGTTCTCTCTCGTTTTTTTTTTGTTTAAAAAAAAAATATAAAATAAAAAGACTGTGATACAAGAAGGGAACCAGCTAATGCTACCTCCAGAACATTATCTTCCAATGGAGATGTCGCAGGAATTAAAAGCGGAAACCTGGACTCTTCTACCATAAGCTATATGAAATGAACAATTGTTAAAATCAATTAAGAACTTTCGTCAAGTTTTACAAATTGATAAACAAGCCAACTTAAATGTTAAAACGGACTCTTATCTGACTCTTGTAAGTTTTTAAATCAAATTAATAATGTTTAATTTTATACGTTTTCCGATTGATAAAAATCATTTCCATTTTTTTTCTTTCTTATTGTATAAATTGTTTATTGTTTAAATTTTAAATGATGAAAGTTAGGTTGGGTATAGACGTTGCATAGGCTCGTTAGCGGTTGATTATGTTGAAGTTTTCACATTTGATTAGAATATATAGGTCAATGAGGTTAATGCGGGCATCTTACAATGAATGCCACGGAGCCTTGTGTATTCCCTTTGCAATTGATGTGATCGATGATTTTGTATTTTGATCGATTGTGTTTAATTTGGATGTTTTTGACCGTGGATGTGCAGCCGATCTATACTCAACATTTTAAAAGCAAATTTATAAAAATCTGTGCGAACGTATTTAAATGTTAAATTTAAGTCGGGCGTGAATGGCTATATAGTTTTGTAAAGTTATATTAAGGGAGGGTAATCTTAGGTTATTCATTTTGTAGTTGAATTGGTTCAATGGTTTGGATATATTTGTGTAATTGTAGATGTAGTATGAGGTCCGCTATGGGCAGGATTATAGATCTACGCCACACACCCTCTGTTTGCCTATGGATGGGTTTGTAAGTCGGCAGAAGACTGCAGTCCATTCCTATGGAGTTTTTTTGTTTATTGTTCTACTTGCCAACAGATGTAACATTCCTGTTGGTAGAGAGTCAATGTCTTCTCTATTTATACTTATTGTTCAGATGTACATTCCTGACAGTATAGTATTTTGTGTTGTCGTATCATGCTACATTGAATACATGAATGTATCAGATGGATTGGCGCCAGTTTGGTTGTGAAATTTGTTGCCTAAGGTTAAATCAGGGAAGAATATTTTCTTTTCAAATGCAGATCTATGTAGTCTATTCATACTTGACTATCTCAATAAAATATTAAACTCATTGAAACTTAGTTAAATGTAAAATTAAAAGATTAATAGAAAAATCTAAAATGTTGAATTTATTCCTCAAAATTTAAATGTTATTTTATATGTGTGTAAATAAATATTTTTATGTGTTAATTTCTGGCAGTGGCTTTTATTTATTGATATTTAAGATATAAATTAAGATATAGATTTTTATCTCTGTGTCTCCGCTGAGCTAGTGACTTGGGCTAACGATCGGAATATTTAAATAAAGTGGAATCTTAACAGCGCGTATCTGCCTACTTTATAAATTTTTCTAGGCTCAAATGCCTAGATGGCCCTGGTAGTTGCAGATATTGTTTTTGTGGTTAGATTCGATCTTCACATTCATTTTGATCGTTATAACAGTGACCCAAAGACAACTCGAGAATGATCAAATTTCGACTCAGACATTGTCTATTTTTAAGTGTCAAAGAAAAGCTACTTTATTAATTTTTTACTGAAAATTCATCATTAGATCACAGGGCCTAGCGTCAAAAGATAACTAGGTGGTCTATAATAATTTGGTATATAAACATTTTAATTTAAACCATATACACCTAAAGTATATTACATAGATCTAACTTTGCTAAACATTCTGAATATTCTATTATTTTTATCTCATAAAGAAACTTATTTTAAAAGCAAAACAATCAAACTGATAAAGAGATATAAAATCGTAAGAATATTTTATCTCCTGATAATCTGTTTTATTTACAAAATAAATAAATAAATTCTGATTTAAATAACTAATAAATATAAGGTACTGTTCTATTAGCATGATGAAATCACTTGATGGTGTTGATCACATCCAAACATATATAAATATGTCGTTTAGTGAGCCACAGCCAAATCAAATAGGCATAATTTTTTTTTATGTTGTAACTAACAGCTTGCTTTGTCTTGCACAGTTTGTGTGAGTGCACACAATACTATCTTTTAAGCAATGTTAACACTTCGCTACCATACCATTTCAAGGTGGGTGAATTTAAAGTTTGAAGACCTATTGCAATCTGCATTCAAAAGTAATTACAGTACAACTTACCTGATGTAGTATTAAAAAGTAATAATTATAAGACCATTATGCCACTTCCGAACCCAACATGTGAGGTGTAAATAATAAAAAAATGTTAGGGAAAACCACAATTTCATTGTTCTCTCAAAAAAGTCATGGTTCATGAGAACACCTATGAGAATTAAAATGTCTGACTGTCATATTTTTCGTAGATATATCCAGAGGCAAAAAGAAATTGTAAAAAGAAAACAATTCTTAATCTTAAAAAAAAAAATTGAGTTGGAAAATTATTGATTGTTATTAATAGGTGTGCCATTAATTTATCCACTATACCACAATCACATATTCTTTCAAAGATAGCTATTGGAATAAATAAAGATTAATTTTTCTTTTCAAAAATGACCAATAAAAAAGAGTCAAACATAGTTCAGTAATTAAAGCATTCTCATTTCTTCCACCCCCATGTAGTTAGTTATCTTCAAGCAATGATAGTAGACTTTTTAAAGTTTGCAGGGAGGGGAGGGGGATTTTCCCATGCAAAGAATTGACATATACAGGAAATTCTACTAGAATAAAATATTTGCAATAACTACTATTAATTGATAAGTTGTAATTCTTGCAGATGTGAAAAGACATATCTCCCCCTACATTGCGGGACCAAGATGAAATTTGTAGGCACTGGTTAAAGATTTAAATTTATCATCATAAAATTGTTAATCAAATAAATTTGACAATAATTTATTAAGAAAATCAATCAATAATTATGTTAACCCATATGATAAAATGTGTGAGTGTAAAAAAATTTCTTGTAGTTATATCCAGACACAAAATAAATTGTAAAAAGAATTACGGTAATCTATTAAGAAAAATAAATGAATTACATTAACCAGTAAATATTCTTCTTCTTATTATTCATTCACAAATAAGGTGGTGGGCCCAGTAACATTATATTTACGTTTGTTTTCCTAGAAACAACACCATCAAGAGGTTTTAACATGCTAATATGCTATTAGAACAGTACCAAATATATTTTTTTAAATTATGTTTAAACATTGAATGACTCAATTTTTCAAATGTTACTAGTATATTACACCAATTTCTTTATTAAACTGCACTGAACTTATAAAAATGGAATTTATGCATGATATCTCAGATCCTATTAAGATAACAAATCTCATAAATTTATTATTCAGATTAAATTTGAAATCAAAGACAGATGTAATTCAATCTCTTTCAATAAATCTAAATATTAAATTCCATAAGACAGAAATAATCTCCACTTATTTTAAATTAGGAGTGAATAATGGTCTAAAATAATGATGCATGACCTATGGATTTGACTTCTCAAAGGGTCACATAAAATTTTTTTAGAGATTATAAAAATTTTGAGTTGTTGGCTAATAAATTTTTAATTGAAAAAAAACAAAAACCTAAACACTATTTAAAAATTCATGAAATCTGCTTAATTCAGTATTGTGTATTCGATCTTTTTTCTGTTTAAATACTTCTTTCTTTATATTTCAATCAATTTGTATAAACAGCACATCCTAACAGCACTTTACTTATATTTCTTTCATTTCTATTGTTCACTCTCAGAGTTTTGTTGTTTGTGCTAGTCTTCTGCTAATGTTAATATGTGTACTACATTCTTGAATGGACACATTTTCCAAAACAGACTAAAAAAGTAGTAATTGCCTCAAATCAACAGACCTATTAAGAGCAAAGTATTGTTATATATTTTTTGTTAATATCCAATTTTTCAAAATCTTATATCAAATCATACATATATATATATTGTAATGGAAACACGATGATCGAACGCTTATCTTCCCTTTTATTTATGTATAATGGGGAATTCTTAAAATTCAAGATCATCCACCTTCTACTACCACAAGCAGAGAGAACATACGGACATAAATGAGTCTATATCCATACTTGACTGAACCTGTAACTATACGGATATAGCCCCAGGTTATTTTTCCCGGTCAACTGTCTCTCGACTGCTGTAAGATTTAACAGAGTTACAGCGCTTGGATATTTATAAATTTTAATGGGATCAAAATACTGCACCACTAGCTTCATGTGTTAATTCAGTACTCAAAATGAGTAATAATTATTTCCCCAAACCCTAAGACTATATTACTTTTTGGAGTGGTGAAGAACGAGACGAAACAGATTTAAATCAATAAAAGATATTTAATACAATAAATTAAACAATAAAAGAAATACTTTAAATCATTTACACACAATAAAAAACAGATTATTTGCTATAATGCTATGAGAAAAAACAAAATAAAAAGATCCTATAAATGATTGGACATTTATAATCATCATTCCATGTATATATAAAAAATGTTAAAGAATGTCTATATCATTCAAAGTAAGAATTTGACCATTGTCTAAATTAAAGGTATGTGCACATATAAGTATAAAATGTAGTATACATATTTTACCTAGGTTTTTAAGTCTCTGAATTAATTTGAAGTCTTGCTGACTGCCATGTGGAATTTCTCCACTTCTTTAGCAGGGAACAGTCACTCTTAGGTTAGATTTTGGTTGTGGGAACTCCTCTACATTTAGGACATCAAGGACCAGGTGAAATGAACCCTCTGGCAGGCGCTACATCGGCAGTTGTTACATCTAGATGGTAACCATTAGAGCACAGTGAGTCTGGATCGGCAAGCGATCACGATGACCCTTAGCCAGCCATTCTTGATGAATCACCGATGTTAGAAATCATATCTTGTTAATTATGGCTGCTTATTATCGGAGCAGTCCTTCCACCAACCTCTCAACAAGAAGTCTCCAACTCTAATAATTATTTAATTAAAAAAATTCCACAGTTCTTGTCCTTTCAATCCTTTGTTTTCACTTTTATTCCCACCTTTTTTTTTCTGAATGCGCCTTCGGCCATTTCAATAGATTTACTTTTACATAATTTTGTAGCACTATTGCATTTATTTTTTTTTTTAAATAGATTTTAATAAATGTTTTTTTTTTGACAAGCATTAATTATTGCAGTCTTCATTCCTCTTTATACACACTCCATACACGCATTGCATTTTATTGTCAAATGTGTACTTTTATGACCCAGATCCTTATCTTTCAGTCATGTTTTAAATTTCTATTTTACTCTTATTTAAACTCTTCAAACTTTACTTTTTCTTGTACATCATATTTTAGTTTGTCTTTCATTTATATTTCTTTATCACTATTAATTTTCTAATGTACAATTTTAATATTTCTAACTTTACTTATTTTTTATTTCACAAAATCTTGACTTTGGAGGGTAAAAGCTAAGAATCTTTTCGATTCTAATTCCCTCTCTTTTCTTAATTAAAACATTTCTTTGTTTATAATTTTTTAAACTCACTTTTTAGTATTCCAAACACAATATTTAATATTCTTTAAATGCTAAATATCTATATGTGTGATCACAGTATGTGCGATCATCACATTACACCGTTCCCCTCGTTTTAAAATTTTTTTCTAAAAAATTTTTTTAATGTAACGCACTTAATGCTAGCCACTCCTAACTACTGTTATGACCCTCTCAAATATCTACTCTTATGACTTAGTGAATTTCTAGAGAGGTGATCAGGCAAATTACATCTCTACTCTGACGAGGCAAATTACATCTCTACTCTGACGACCCAACCAGTATTACTAAACCAATTTAATCTTGCTATAAACCATACATAGAGTTTTATTTCTGCCTCTTACTTGTATATACAGGTTTGAGTCCACAGGATATCACTGTGACTCAATTAAACCTGTTCATACCTCACATTTTACAAATGATAACCCTCTAAGTGACAACTCTGGTCACTATACCAAGGTGGGTTGGGAGGTTGACATCTTTTTATCCAACTCGTCCATGAGCTCAGAATATTTACTGATAGCTCATATATTTATAAAGGTGTTCTTTCCCCATACATTGGTTTCTAATCCATTGACTCACGATATTTGTCAAATATCTAATTGGAAATCTTAATACAGTGAGTCATTATGAGAAGGGGAACTCTGTCCCAGTTTTCTCTATATAATAAGATCTGGTGATTGCAGAACACACATGAATGCATAACAGAGAAGGATCATTATATACTGCTAACACACCTTCAGCCTCTATCTACGAACTCCCACTACTATCTGTCTGACAATTTGTCTTAGTTTGGGTAAAGTCCTTTATACTGTTTGGCCATTTACTGGCTCATTCTTCTTTATATTTTCATGATCAATATTTCCTAATTTCATGTCCATTTTCCATTACTCATGGTTCAATTACATTTCTAATCTTGTATCAGTGAATCCGTTCTTTCTTTACAATGGTGTTTATATTTTATCTGAAGGTTGCCTTTTTCTATTGACCTCACATCTGCCTCCTCTGGGATGCGGATTTTGATCCCTATGTTCTCAGTCTTCAGTTCTGTCATATGGATGCTTCTATTCTATCTCCAATCTTTGTCATCCATTTTCCTGCCTCCTTGGGTTCCACTCTGTAGAATATCTCTGGTTTTCTTTCCATCGCCCTTCACTAGGATCCCATCCATTTTTTATTGTAAGTGGTTCTTTTGGAGGCAGTCTAGGTTTATATCCATCCTCCTTCTGGTCGGCCCTGGTGGTATCCAATGCACATAGCAACTCAGCCACATGGTCCACCATCTTCCTCTCTGTAATGATTAGTGTCTGTTCTATCTCTTTTGGAAATGCATGCCTAGTTATCCGGAGTATTTGCATCTCAGATAATGAGTTTGCAGTCATCATCCACAACTTGGCTACTTGATGGCAAAAGAATGTTGTAAACGATTCCCCGGGTCTCCATTTCTTCTGTGTTATCTGATGCAGCATATCTTCTTGGAGTTCCTCACTCCAATAACTGGTCCTCAAAGCATTGTGATACCCTGAAAATATGGTGGGCTTCTGGAACAGTGAGTTCCACCAGACTTGAGATCTGCAAGCGACTGCAGGTGACTGCTATCTTGGCCTCCTCATTCATTCTACTAAACTTGAAATACCGTTCCAGGCTTCCCAAGTGCTCCATAGGGCTTTCTCCAGGATCTCCAGCAAAAACTTGTATTTTTAAAAATTGGTGGAAGCTGACATGATAATCCATGCGATTCCCATAGTGCATATCTGTACATTCTCCAGTGGTTCTTGTTCCTATGCCTTTTACTTCAGTATTGGTGCTGTTATTGTCTGACCTACTGATACTCTCTTCAAATTTTGCATCTAACCTTTCTATTGCCTTGACTATCTGGCTTATATCCTTCTGCATGCTCATCATCAGCCTATGATCTTCTACTCTTATCACTTCCACTTTTTATCTAACTTTCTTATTCTCTTCTCTGGTCACCCTATGTCTTCCCTCAGATCAAACTCTGCTGTCTCTCTATCTATACTCTCGGCCATTTCTAATTCATCATATACACATGGCTCCAATACTCTTTTGTTCATCCCACTTAATTTCCCTGTCATGTCTATTTCCTGTGTCCTTAGTCTCTGATTGCTGGATGAAGTCATTTCTAATTTCTTCCATGGCTTCAGCAATTCATTTCTGGTTGTCTATTTCTATCTTTACTTACATTCTTCCATCCTTCTCTCTTCTCTGTCCATGTATTCCTTCATGAGTTGCTGTTGCTCAACCCTTATTTGTCTTGGCATATCCATTATATTACTATAGTTTGTTTTATCTTTTACTTCCATCTTCTTATTTTCATTCCCTTCTCTTACTTCCTTTTCTTGAAGGTCCATTTTAGCTTGGGACCTTGTATGCATAGATATCAATTTATTCAACCCTTGATGTCAACCCTTATTTGTCTCAGCATATCCATTATATTACTATAGTTTGTTTTATCTTTTACTTCCATCACCTTATCTTCATTCCCTTCTCTTACTTCCTTTTCTTGAAGGTCCATTTTAGCTTGGGACCTTGTATGCATAAATATCAATTTATTCAACCCTTGATCTGTGTTTGTTAGTAATATTTTACTGAACTCTTCTGGATAGATTTATATAAAACAAATTTATTTCTACTGACTCTTTGCTTTTTACTTTGATTAGCTGTTTAATATCTTTGTTATCTGCTAGTTAGCATTTAGACCGCTAGCCAACCCAAACATCCACACTCTGGTTCATTATCTTGTCTCCCTGCTCTAGATTCGTTTGACTGCCTGTCTCACCTTGATTATTGTCCTATATTTCCCCTACTTATGTAAACTCTTACTCACCCTACTTAACTAAATGCCACACTTATATATTTTTTAAATTTAACTTAACTTAAATACTATACTTTATTCCTCTCTGTTAACGATAACAGTACGTATTTTTGATATATATTTTCTAATATTACGTTTATAATTTTCGATCACTTTAAGGTTGTTTAAAAAAAATCATACACATATATATTTCTTTAACATACTAACCTCCTTCATTACACACTCTATGTTTGTACTTTATTGATCACTTTACTATTTTAAAATCATACATATATATTTCCTTCCATTTAACAGATATACTTCATTGTACAGGCTATGTTAGTAATTTATTGATCAAGTTATCCTCACGATTATTTTTAAAATCAGACATATATATTTTCCTCAACTTAACTAAGATGCGCGACTATTCTAGAATCATACATATATTTTCTTCAATTTAACTTGTATATGTGAACATTTTTATCATTTATCATTAAAAATATTTTATTTTCAGCTTAACTGGGATACGTTATTATTACATCACACATATATATCTCTTCAACTTCGCTTATATATGCGATTATCCTAGAGTCCCACATATACATTTTTACACTTAACTTAGATCCACGGCTATTTTATTATTTATCATTTATAATTAAAACCTTAATAAAACTTTTTATTCTCTCTTACTCTTTCTTTTTCTTTTGACTGATACAATTTATTTTCCATTACAGCAACTTAAATCGCTACAATCCATTTGTTCGTTGCAATTATATTTGAATCACTTGTCTTATTTTATATACGTTACTATGAATTTCAAAACTTTCTTAATAATAAAAATAAATCCCCCCCTCTTTCTATCCTTTGTACACATTTGGCATTGAAAGACATATATAAAGTATTTTAAAGTGAAAAAATTTATCCCCTTCGCCTTCGCTTCTCACCATTTTAACTTACAACGCTAATTTCATATATTTTGAAAACACATCTTTTTGTTTTATTTTTAAAAAATTATTTACGTTATTTTGTAAAATTTATTCAGCACGTGATCACTAATTGCACAGCAATAGAAATCCTGAAACTGGCCCCCAAAATGTAACGGGAACTCGCCGATCGAAAGCTTAACTTCCCTTTTATTTATGTATAATGGGAAATTCTTAAAATTCAAGATCATCCACCTTCCGCTACCACAAGCAGAGAGAACATACGGACATAAATGAGTCTATATCCATACTTGACCGAACCTGTAACTATACGGATATAGCCCCAGGTTATTTTTCCCGGTCAACTGTCTCTCGACTACTGTACGATTTAACAGAGTTACAGCGCTTGGATATTTATAAATTTTAATGGGATCAAAATACTGCACCACTAGCTTCATGTGTTAGTTCAGTACTCAAAATGAGTAATAATTATTTCTCCAAACTCTAAGACGATATTACTTTTTGGAGTGGCGAAGAACGAGACGAAACAGATTTAAATCAATAAAAGATATTTATTACAATAAATTAAACAATAAAAGAAATACTTTAAATCATTTACACACAATAAAAAACAGAATATTTGCTATAATGCTATGAAAAAAAAAAACAAAATAGAAAGATCCTATAAATGATTGGACATTTATAATCGTCATTCGGTGTATATATAAAAAATGTTAAAAAATGTCTGTATCATTCAAAGTAAGAATTTGACCATTGTCTAAATTAAAGGTATGTGCACATATAAATATAACATGTAGTATACACATTTTACCTAGGTTTTTAAGTCTCTGAATTAATTTGAAGTCTTGCTGACTGCCACGTGGAATTTCTCCACTTCTTTAGCAGGGAACAGTCGCTCTTAGGTTAGATTTTGGTTGTGGGAACTCCTTCACATTTAGGACATCAAGGACCAGCCAAAACGAACCCTCCAGCAGGTGCTACATCAGCAGTTGCTACATCTAGATGAGAACCATTAGAGCACAATGAGTCTGGATCAGCAAGTGATCACGACGACCCTTAGCCAGCCATTCTTGATGAATCACCGATGTTAGAAATCATATCTTGTTCATTTTTTTTTTTTTTTTTTTTTTTTTTTTTTTTTTTAAATTTTTTTTTTTATGGCTGCTTATTATCGGAGCAGTTTTTCCACCAACCTCTCAACAAGAAGTCTCCAACTCTAATAATTATTTAATTAAAAAACTTCCACAGTCCTTTGTCCTTTTGATTCTTTGTTTACACTTTTATTCCCACCTTTCTATTTCTGAATGCCCCTTCGGCCATTTCTATAGATTTACTTTTACATAATTTCGTAGCACTATTGCATTTATTTATTTCTTTTTTTTTTAAACAGATTTTAATAAATGTTATTCATCCCACTTCATACACACTCCATACATGCATTTCATTTTATCGTCAAATGTGTACTTTTATGACCCAGATCCTTATCTTTTGGTCATGTTTTAAATTTCTATTTTACTCTTATTTAAACTCTTCAAACTTTACTTTTTCTTATACATCATATTTTAGTTTGTCTTTCATTTATATTTCTTTATCACTATTAATTTTTTAATGTACAATTTTAATATTTCTAACTTTACTTATTTTTCATTTCACAAAATCTTGACTTTGGAGGGTAAAAGATAAGAATCTTTTCGATTCTAATTCCCTCTCTTTTTTTAATTAAAACATTTCTTTGTTTATAATTTTTTAAACTCACTTTTTAGTATTCCAAACACAATATTTAATATTCTTTAAATGTTAAATATCTATATGTGTGATCGCAGTATGTGCGATCATCACAATATATACGTATGAATATATATATATATATATATATATATATATATATATATATATATAATCAAAACTACCCCAAATCTAAAATTAAACCAGACCAGAATAAAAATAATATTAAAACACAACCTAAGGTTTCACTGCTACAAGCAGACTTCTCAAGTGTAAAGAAATAATAAAAAAAAAAAAAAACACACATTATATATACTATTAAAAACTACCCACAAATCCATTCACTTCCCATCCACCCTTAATATTAAAAGAACTCTTAAATAAGTTAATTGCTTCAGAATCATAAATTTTCAATAATAAAGACTCTTTAATTCTTCTTTTGATTTCATTTCTCTCAAAGAAGACAACCTTAGCTTCATCAAAATCAATAGTGTGGCCTGTATCTTTTTCATGGACATACAAAGCAGAACTAAGATATCTATTTTTAACTCTACTTTTATGAACCTTTACTCTTTCATTTAAACTCAAACTACTCTGACCTATGTAAATCTTCTTACAAAATAAACAAGGAATAAAATATACCACACCAGGAATAGTCTTTCTATCAAAAACTTCCTTTGTATTATTCAATAAATTATTCAATGTAACACCCCTTTTCCAAGCAATTTTCTTATTTCCAAACAATTTACTATTTCTACACACAATTTTATAAGAAGACAATTTAAATGGCAAAGAAATAAAATCATATTTTTCTTTAACCTTTACATCCTTACAAATATTACTATTAAATAAAATACTTTTAACAAATTTATCAGAGTATCCAACACTTAAATAATCTTTATAAAATTGATATTTCTGAAACAAAGCTACCCCACTAGAATTATTTAATTTAATATTCCTATGACAATAATTCCTTAAAGCAGCTACTTTATGAGATACAGACTGATAGCTATCAGGTTTAATTATAGATCTTAATTCTTTACTTTTAACTAAATGACTGCACAATAAACAATTAGTTTCTATATTTCTAATCACCAAAAGATCTAAAAATTTTAACTTACCAAAATCTAACCCCCCTCCTTCTAACACAAATTTTATAGAAGGATCAAAACAATTAAACTCATTTACAAATTCCTTCAATTTACCATTCTCAACAACAAATAAACAATCATCAACATATCTGACAAATAATTTTACATATAAACAATTCTTTTTAATAATAATTTCCTCTTCCATAAAACTAATATAAACTGAACATACTAAAGGAGAAATAATATAACCTATTATCCACCCTTCCTTAATCTTATAAAAATTACCTTTATAAGTAAAATACATAGAATCTTCCAATAACAAAAGCAAATCTTTAATTACCTTAATTTTATTTTTTGATAAAGAACTTTTCTTAATCAATACAGACAAAAGAACATCAATACTGCTTAACCTATTAACAGACTGATACATATTTTCAATATCTAAACTTCCAAATACCCAACTACTTTCCATTTTAAAATTATTAATCTTATCAAAAGCTTCAAAAGAAGAAGAAACTGTGTACTGACCAAAATCAACAAATTGTTTTAAAAAATTATTCAAGAATCTAGAAATATCTTCTACAACACTACCTGTAAAATCAAAAATAAATCTTAAAGGAAAACCATCTTTATGAGTTTTAATATTCACAAACATCTTAGCTGATGTAAAATCATTAGGATAGCATTTTAAATAATCTACTCTATTAAAAATTTTTAAATTAACCATTTTCTTCATAATATCTATCAATTTTCTTTTAATCAAATTACCTGGATTTTTATCTAACAACATATATTTACCATTAATTAATTCTCTATCCATTTTCTCTTTGAAATCATCTCCTTTCATAATAACAAACCTACCAGCTTTGTCTTCACGAGAAATGATTACATCATTAGCAATTAACCTATTTTTAAGATGTTTAATCTCAGCAGGATTAACCCTTAAACCGCTAATTAAATCATTGGTTGTATGAGATAAAAATCAAATCTTTTAATTGGCCAACTCACAAACTGAAGACAAAGCCTATTGTTAAAACATATTCGTCTATAATATTAAATTCAACTCAGATACGTTTATAAAAAGTATATAATTAATTTTTCAGGTCATGAAGAAAACGAAAGTTCTTTCAAAAATAAATTGCTATTTATTTATTCTAAGATATTCTATATCGGCAACATAAAAGTTATAATGTAAACAAAAAGATCGACTTTTACGTTATAGAAAAGTAAATATTTCTTTTTACTACATCTTCAATATATTTACTTAAATCTTCAATATTTTTCGAAAATAATTTTGTTTTTTTATTATTCTCTCTGAAAATTATGTTTAATTTCCATAAATATTATTTAATAATAATTTAAATCGTATTCGAAATGAAAATCTCAGCGTTTTTCTTTATTTTCTTTGATCAGGCAGTTTCTTTGTTCTTTCCAGCCAATCAGAATGTCTTTTTCGGCTGAGAGCATGCTAAGAACCAATCACAAATAATGTTCCTTCTTTGTTTAGGTTTAAAATGCGTTTTTTTTTATTTTTTACTTCTAAAATAAATCGGAAGATGTCACCATCGTACAGAACTTTTAAAAACGAATTAAATACGTATTTAACGAATTTTATCGTATAAAAACGAACTAAGTTAGAGTGATTTTAGGTGTCGACGAGGAGTCTCGTCGAGCGCGGGAAAAGGGTTAATAACAAATTTTTCTTTCCTTTTTAAACTTTTATTCAAAATCGATTGAATACCAACTTTCTGCTCATCACTCAAATTACTAGATTCAATAGACGAAATTGTATCAAAAACTATATTTTTTGAATGAAATGGAACAAAATTTGGGCCTTTACCAAGAATATCTAATTCTCTATCAATTAACTTCAAATCCGTAAGATTAACAACTCTATCCTCAGAAACATTATTCTCATAACCTTTATCACTACAATAAACTTTATTAACTTTCCCAAACAACCACTTTAATTTTCTTTCATATTTTTTACAATACAAATTTGACCTATTCTGTCTAAATTGTCTCATAAAAAAATTCAAAATTGAATAATTAAAATCTTGCCTCCTTTCTAAATAAAATCTATTCCTTTTATATAGATAAATAAATTTATAAAACCTTACAAAAATATCTTTTAAAAAACTATTCAATATATATGTTTGTAACTTAAAAACTAAATTTTTATTTTGAATCAACTTTTTATTTTTACTAAAATTAATAACACAACACCTAGGAAAAACACTAAATTCCCTACATTTTTTAAGAAAATAAATCTGCCATCGTAAAGATTCTATCTTATCACTCAATTTAGACAAATTTTTAATCCTTCTAATATCATTAAATGGAAAATTATTAAAAATTAAGCTCCACAAACCCATACTAAATACCCAAAATTACCAATACTCTTATAAATTAAAACCCAATAAAACCTACACACACTTCTATATATATAATATAACTAAATAAACACAAATATACTCTTTCAACCCAAACTCACACAACAAACATAATATACATAAATGACATTCAAATATATCAATAATTAAAAACAAAAAACAAAAATAAATATATCAATAATAAAATGTCTATAATAAATATCAATAATAAAATATCAATAATAATAATAATAATAAAAAAAAAAATAGTAAAAAACCTTTACACTACATCAGCAAAACTACTCTTAAACTCAAAAAACTCATTAAAATGTAAACATTACAAGCATAAAGCTAAACTAGTCAATATAAAATCAAAACTACCCCAAATCTAAAATTAAACCAGACCAGAATAAAAATAATATTAAAACACAACCTAAGGTTTCACTGCTACAAGCAGACTTCTCAAGTGTAAAGAAATAATAAAAAAAAAAAAACACACATTATATATACTATTAAAAACTACCCACAAATCCATTCACTTCCCATCCACCCTTAATATTAAAAGAACTCTTAAATAAGTTTTAATATTATTTTTATTCTGGTCTGGTTTAATTTTAGATTTGGGGTAGTTTTGATTTTATATTGACTAGTTTAGCTTTATGCTTGTAATGTTTACATTTTAATGAGTTTTTTGAGTTTAAGAGTAGTTTTGCTGATGTAGTGTAAAGATTTTTTTTATTATTATTATTATTATTATTATTATTGATATTTTATTATTGATATTTATTATAGACATTTTATTATTGATATATTTATTTTTGTTTTTTGTTTTTAATTATTGATATATTTGAATGTCATTTATGTATATTATGTTTGTTGTGTGAGTTTGGGTTGAAAGAGTATATTTGTGTTTATTTAGTTATATTATATATATAGAAGTGTGTGTAGGTTTTATTGGGTTTTAATTTATAAGAGTATTGGTAATTTGGGTATTTAGTATGGGTTTGTGGAGCTTAATTTTTAATAATTTTCCATTTAATGATATTAGAAGGATTAAAAATTTGTCTAAATTGAGTGATAAGATAGAATCTTTACGATGGCAGATTTATTTTCTTAAAAAATGTAGGGAATTTAGTGTTTTTCCTAGGTGTTGTGTTATTAATTTTAGTAAAAATAAAAAGTTGATTCAAAATAAAAATTTAGTTTTTAAGTTACAAACATATATATTGAATAGTTTTTTAAAAGATATTTTTGTAAGGTTTTATAAATTTATTTATCTATATAAAAGGAATAGATTTTATTTAGAAAGGAGGCAAGATTTTAATTATTCAATTTTGAATTTTTTTATGAGACAATTTAGACAGAATAGGTCAAATTTATATTGTAAAAAATATGAAAGAAAATTAACGTGGTTGTTTGGGAAAGTTAATAAAGTTTATTGTAGTGATAAAGGTTATGAGAATAATGTTTCTGAGGATAGAGTTGTTAATCTTACGGATTTGAAGTTAAATGATAGAGAATTAGATATTCTTGGTAAAGGCCCAAATTTTGTTCCATTTCATTCAAAAAATATAGTTTTTGATACAATTTCGTCTATTGAATCTAGTAATTTGAGTGATGAGCAGAAAGTTGGTATTCAATCGATTTTGAATAAAAGTTTAAAAAGGAAAGAAAAATTTGTTATTAATCCTGCTGAGATTAAACATCTTAAAAATAGGTTAATTGCTAATGATGTAATCATTTCTCGTGAAGACAAAGCTGGTAGGTTTGTTATTATGAAAGGAGATGATTTCAAAGAGAAAATGGATAGAGAATTAAATAATGGTAAATATATGTTGTTAGATAAAAATCCAGGTAATTTGATTAAAAGAAAATTGATAGATATTATGAAGAAAATGGTTAATTTAAAAATTTTTAATAGAGTAGATTATTTAAAATGCTATCCTAATGATTTTACATCAGCTAAGATGTTTGTGAATATTAAAACTCATAAAGATGGTTTTCCTTTAAGATTTATTTTTGATTTTACAGGTAGTGTTGTAGAAGGTATTTCTAGATTCTTGAATAATTTTTTAAAACAATTTGTTGATTTTGGTCAGTACACAGTTTCTTCTTCTTTTGAGGCTTTTGATAAGATTAATAATTTTAAAATGGAAAGTAGTTGGGTATTTGGAAGTTTAGATATTGAAAATATGTATCAGTCTGTTAATAGGTTAAGCAGTATTGATGTTCTTTTGTCTGTATTGATTAAGAAAAGTTCTTTATCAAAAAATAAAATTAAGGTAATTAAAGATTTGCTTTTGTTATTGGAAGATTCTATGTATTTTACTTATAAAGGTAATTTTTATAAGATTAAGGAAGGGTGGATAATAGGTTATATTATTTCTCCTTTAGTATGTTCAGTTTATATTAGTTTTATGGAAGAGGAAATTATTATTAAAAAGAATTGTTTATATGTAAAATTATTTGTCAGATATGTTGATGATTGTTTATTTGTTGTTGAGAATGGTAAATTGAAGGAATTTGTAAATGAGTTTAATTGTTTTGATCCTTCTATAAAATTTGTGTTAGAAGGAGGGGGGTTAGATTTTGGTAAGTTAAAATTTTTAGATCTTTTGGTGATTAGAAATATAGAAACTAATTGTTTATTGTGCAGTCATTTAGTTAAAAGTAAAGAATTAAGATCTATAATTAAACCTGATAGCTATCAGTCTGTATCTCATAAAGTAGCTGCTTTAAGGAATTATTGTCATAGGAATATTAAATTAAATAATTCTAGTGGGGTAGCTTTGTTTCAGAAATATCAATTTTATAAAGATTATTTAAGTGTTGGATACTCGGAAGAATTTGTTAAAAGTATTTTATTTAATAGTAATATTTGTAAGGATGTAAAGGTTAAAGAAAAATATGATTTTATTTCTTTGCCATTTAAATTGTCTTCTTATAAAATTGTGTGTAGAAATAGTAAATTGTTTGGAAATAAGAAAATTGCTTGGAAAAGGGGTGTTACATTGAATAATTTATTGAATAATACAAAGGAAGTTTTTGATAGAAAGACTATTCCTGGTGTGGTATATTTTATTCCTTGTTTATTTTGTAAGAAGGTTTACATAGGTCAGAGTAGTTTGAGTTTAAATGAAAGAGTAAAGGTTCATAAAAGTAGAGTTAAAAATAGATATCTTAGTTCTGCTTTGTATGTCCATGAAAAAGATACAGGCCACACTATTGATTTTGATGAAGCTAAGGTTGTCTTCTTTGAGAGAAATGAAATCAAAAGAAGAATTAAAGAGTCTTTATTATTGAAAATTTATGATTCTGAAGCAATTAACTTATTTAAGAGTTCTTTTAATATTAAGGGTGGATGGGAAGTGAATGGATTTGTGGGTAGTTTTTAATAGTATATATAATGTGTGTTTTTTTTTTTTTTATTATTTCTTTACACTTGAGAAGTCTGCTTGTAGCAGTGAAACCTTAGGTTGTGTTTTAATATTATTTTTATTCTGGTCTGGTTTAATTTTAGATTTGGGGTAGTTTTGATTTTATATTGACTAGTTTAGCTTTATGCTTGTAATGTTTATATATATATATATATATATATATGATCGCAGTATGTGCAATCATCACAATATATATATATATATATATATATATATACTAGTTTTTGCAAAAACTAACCTGTTTGTTGTGATATTACTAACAGTTAGTGCATATACTAACCTGTTTGCTGTGATATTACTAACAATTGAATGCTTTTGGAATATTTAACTAAAATTAAACTTTTCTAAAGACATTCAACACACATATTAGATGATGGAAATAGTCCAATATAAAAATACAGCTAGACCACCATCATCACAAACCTTCAGAAAAACACAAATTAACACTAAGCTTTACTAAATAGAGATGACTGATACTTATTATTAAATCACAATCTGTTTTCAAAAATAAATAGACATTCTCTCCATGTTGTGAAGGATTATATTCAGCTGAACAAGATTATAGGTATATCCGGATTTGATTTTAAGTTCAACCTAAATAATATCATTTATCAGATTTGTCATCACTATAAGAGCTGAGTGAATTATCAATTATGAATGAGCATTTTATAAAGTTGGGCAGATTAATGCCCTGAAGCTGGGTCATTTATATTAAAAATATTTGGAAATTTGGTCATCCCTCTGTTTTTGTATGATTTTGAACATTGCATTCATTTAGTATTACATATTTCAATTTATATTATTAATTCATAATGGCAGAAATTATTTCTACTTGTGTTTAACATTTAGCCATATTGAAAGAAGTAGTTTCTAGGTCTGTGTTTGCTTTGACATTCGTAGTGAATAATAACATTTATCAGATTGTTATCCTTATATAATCTGAAGTAAGCTTACATAAATTATAATTTAATCAAGTGTTGGAAAATTTAATAAAAAACTTGAAGCTTTAATATATACACACACACATAAGAAGATTGTCTAAGTGTTCATTGACATTCGTAGTGAATAATAACATTTATCAGATTTTTATCCTTATATAATCTGAAGTAAGCTTACATAAATTATAATTTAATCAAGTGTTGGAAAATTTAATAAAAAACTTGAAGCTTTAATATATACACACACACATAAGAAGATTGTCTAAGTGTTCATTGGTTTTTAATGATTACTTATAGGCACATTTAGATTTGAGCATTATTACACTTATTATTTAAAGTTGTAATTATAAATTTATTAAAAGCACATTGATTACGTAAGTAATATTTACTGAGGCTGTAACCTCGAGCATATGCGTGTAAAATGCGATAGTAGGGACCTCTACAGGTGTTTAACCACAGATAGCATAAGCTTGTAGTTAAACACCTGTAGAGGTCCCTACTATCGCATTTTACACGAATATGCTCGAGGTTACAGCCTCAGTAAATATTACTTATTATTTAAGTAATTCTTTGGGTGCAATTTGAAATTTATAATTACAGTTTGTAATGTTAAAATTGACTATTTAATAGTTTGCAATTAAAATCAGTTATATTTATCTATTTAAAGAGGTTTATTTAAATTTGTTTGCAATTAAAATCAGTTATATTTATCTATTTAAAGAGGTTTATTTAAATTTTCTTGTGTCAAAAATTTCAAACTTGTCAGGTGTTGGTGGCCTAGTGGTTAGCGTAGCTGCCTTCTAAGCAGCTGGCCCGGGTTTACTTCCCAGTCAACACATTTAATGCATAAAAAAAATATTTCAAACTATGTGGTCAAGTTGCAATCTTTAGCATCTATATAAATATATTAGACCATTAATAAAGATGAGATTCCATATTTATTTTTAAAAGAAGGTTGCCTTGACAACAGTTTGAAATTAGTGATTATTATTGATATTGGGATTGTGTAAGTGTTGACTGGTTTTTAATGTTTACTTATAAAACTCATTTAGCCTTGAGCATTATTACACTTATTATTTAAGTGATACTTTAGGTGCAATTTAAAATTTATAATCGCAGTTTGTAATGTTACAATATGACAATTTAGTAGTCTGCAATCAGAATAGGTTATATTTACCTATTTAAAGAGGTTTATATAAATTTCTTTGTATCTATAATTTCAACTTTGTGGTCAAGTTATTTTTAGGGTTTATATAAATATACCATTAATAAACATGGGATTACACCTTTATTTTTAAAAGGAGGTGCTTGTTGACTGTTATTGATATTGGGATTGTCTAAGAGTTGACTGGTTTTTAATAAAAGTTATATTATGTAGTTCATAATCCAATAGCCAAAGCTTAATTAATAAATCAATAGAATATCCACAACCTGCAGTAAAGATGGCCTCTATAAATAAAAAATGAATTCCATCTTTTTCTTTGGTCTAGGATCATTAAATAGACAAAGAGTGAAATATATGATTATAGTATATTGAGAATATTATTTGCCTAAAAGTTTTAAATAATCCACACTTTTCAGGCAAAAATAAATTGCTTGAAGATAGATTAATCTCTTTTACAAACTTTCAAATAAATCCCTATTCCTTTAACAATTTGATATATTCTATTGTTCCACCTGGTGAAAGTTTTTGAAAATGCTCAAATGTTCACCTCTGTATGAAATCTTCATTTTATACTAAATCTCGATAAATTGGACTCTATTTTTTTTAATTTTATTTTATAAATGAATAATATTCTAAAAAATCAAATTTGAACTTTATAAATATTTAAAAATTGTAAATAAGAACAAAGAATTTAATAAAATGCCATTAATACTGTTATTGTAAACACTTTTTCAGAAAATAAATGGATTATTATTTTGAGCTTTTTATAAATGCAAATAAACAAATGTGATTTGTGATATATTTACAAATTTTGCTTTAAAATCTGACATTTGCTTTATAATTATTAACATATTAGAAAAAATTCTAACACAGTCAATTTTGACAGGTGATAACATTACATAATGAATTTCATATAATATTTAAACAGCATTAAACTTTTGCACATGCGCTTTGGATTTTAAGTATAAAATGAATGAATACTAACACTTCAACCACATGATAAAGTCTTTGAAAAAGATAGAATGGTCATCTATCTTTTTGAACCCAAACACTTTTGCATGGGCGAATCTTAAGTATTTGAAAGTGAAAGCATGAAGATATTAAATAATCACTTTAAATTACTTTTACATGCTTGAATGAATGACACTGGTGAAATTTATTAAAATTTACGATACATCATTCTTATTTGAAATTAAATGTATGTAAATAAGTCAATTATTTTATATAGCGTGATTGTGGTCAAACATATACCATAAATTATATTGTTAATAAAACATAAATTAATAAAGTTAAATTTAAAATGTGCATTTTTTTTTGTATTATATAATTATCAAATCAATCAGTGTGTAAAACAGTTAGAACTATTTAATAAACAAACAAAAAAACATATGTTGTTTATTCCAAAATCTTTGAATGAAAATGAGACCAAAAATAAGAAATGCCCTTAAAAGACAGCTTTCCTTTAAAAAAAATAGAGTAAAAATATTAACATTTGCTGATTGTCCACTAGATACTGACCTCTAGATTTTTCCCAATTAAGCCAATACAAGCAGTACCACATAATATACAGAATAAAAAATCCTATGATAATATCAAATACAATAGCAATAAAACAGTAACTTAAAGGAAAGGTGTAATATATATATATATATATATATATATATATATATATATTGTGCCCTTTTATATGGGTCTCCATAAATTGTTGTATCAATCTAGTTAAAAAAATTTAAATTTAAGATATATTTAGCTATATGATGTTAATTTTGTTTATAACAATCTTTTTAAAAAGTGTAATTAAAGTAATTCATGAGTATTTGATATGTAAAAATTGTGCTGATGTTTGAGAGAGACATTTCAATGGGAATGATAATGGTATATGGTTGGGAAAACTGGCCATAAGCAATACTGCATTAATAAATTTAATAAATAAATGTTTAAAGTTAAAGTTTTAAAAGACAAGTTAAAATTAAATGCATATATTTATTGTTGATAAAAATTAATATTTAATAAATGAATATAAATATTTTAATTATTAGTAATACATGATAGAAGATTAATATTTGATTTTAATAATATCGAATTATTATTTTAAAAGCTGTTATAAGATATTATTTATTTTAAAAATATTTATTTTTAAAAAATGAATTGTTAGTTTATTTTTAGATTATTACAAGCGTCTGTAGCTTTGTTGTAAAAAAACAGATGTTAATTAAATACGTACACACATGCTTGGGAGTTTTTTTTAGTAAAGTTGCAAAGCTATTTTAAAAATTCTGTTATAAAATTTATAAATATTATTTTGGCTATCATGAAATAAAAATAAAGATAATTAATGTGAAATATTAAATCTGATTTTTAAAATACTGCTTAAAAGCATAACGAATAAAAATAGACTTAATTTATTTATAAAAATAATCTTATAAAAGTTAAAAATGAAATTAAGTAAGAAAGTATATTTTAAAAAATGTTTAATAGATTTAAATAAATGACAAAGATTAATTTAAGAATTTAATAATGTGATAAATAATAAATATTAAATACGTCATTATTTATTTTTAATTCTGTCTTGTTGGTAAAATATGTAAATAAGCTAGCAAGTTGATTGTTTAATTCACCAATCAAGTTGAGAGTTTTCTTCCGGTATAAAACCAAGGTTCAATTGTTTGGAGGGGACTTGTGATTGAAATTCTTAAAGTAAAAGGTGCTATTAAAAATAGCTAAGTGATTATAGACGCTCTTAAAATCGTTTTAAAATTATAAGAGAGTAGTTTTTTTAAAATAATTTATAAAAGTTACCGATAAATATGCAGTGTTAATTTATTGTAGTTCCCTATTGATCGTTTCCTTATTGAAGCTCAATTTACTATCAAATAATCATGAGGACATCATATAAGCATAAAATGTGTTGGAGACTTTATACTGAAAATTTAACAAACGCTGGATTGACTAGGAGAGTTATTAGATGCCTAACAGTAATACGTTGGACTTTGTATAAATTTAAAAGCTAATGGTAGTTAATTTTTATAAAATAGATATTTGAAAAAATGAGAAATACTTCTTTATGAAGCAAGTATTTGTAAATTCTAAATTTAAATATATATCTTGGTAAAGATATAATATATAACAGTAATTGTATAAATATTTGCCTTGTTAAGTCTTTATGGTTTAAAAGACTAAATTCTGACAATTTTAAAAGGCAAATAAATTGGAGATTTAATAAGTAAAGAAACACTTATAAGTAAAAATTATTGTATTATTAAAGTCTGAACGCTGGTCGTACAAAAGACTTTAAAAATAATCTTACCTAAATATCTGTTACGGAATGCGCAAATCTACGTGGATATCCAAATCAAATCAATTAAAATAATTAAACAAGAACTTTATAAATTATAGACTAATACTAAAAAATAATAACTTTAAAATAATTTTTCCTTAAAGAAATAAATATGGATCCTATAAACTATTTTAATTTTATTTTGTTTATGATGGAACTGACTTTGACTTTTATTTTTATTTTTTTTTTAAAAAAAGAACGTTTTCATTTATTTCATAAAAACTTTTAAAAAACACGTGATGTACCGGAAAAGGAAGTAATGTTTGGTGAAAATTTGTGCCTAGGAAAAAGAACAATTATAGCTGGAAGAAAACACCGTTGGATGCTATGTAATATGTTTTAATTATTAACTAACATAAATATTTAATTAATTATTGATTTATTAAAGATAGGAAAGGTACATTTACATTTTTTTTAAATAATAACTAAATACTAATATAACTTTTTATTGCATAAAGTTTATTTTATAATTATACAACACGTAATATTTTAAAGAATAATTGTTGAGTGTAAATGTGAAATTATTTTGTAAAACTGAAATCTTGGAGGACATCGTGTGACGGACTGTACATTGAAGTATCATTTATGGTAAAAATTGTGTAATAATAATAATAATTTGATGTATTTACTATGTTTTCTTTAGATCAACCAAATGTTATATGATTATTGAATGAATGTATTAATGTTTAAATAATATACACGCACAAGATTAATAATAGCAGTTTTATTTTAATATGCATATTTTAAATTGATGATATAAATTTAGTACAACGTAATATGAGAACCTAGAAATAATTATATGATTCTTTCGTGAATAAATTTTAATGTTTCTGTTACCATATTAGGAATTAGATATTTTATTAGCGTTAGTTATTTATTTTTCTTTTCAAGTTAGTAAGAAGTATATAAAGTCTATATTTTTTTATTTTTATTTTTATTAGATAAGTTACGTTAATTTTACATAGAAATTTATATTTTTGATTGAAGGCTTATTGTAAATAGAGGATGAGGTATAGGAGAGTTTGGATCGTTATTATTTTGTTTTAAAATTGGTCATTTGTTTTTCGGAAATTAAATAAGGTTAAAATGACTTTTGTAGATAGAAGTTTATTAGGAAGAAATAGGAATAACAAGTAAAAGTGTAATATTTTGAAATGGAAAAGAATCATAGAATTTTATTTAACATAATACTTTGTCAAATTTGAAATTGTTGAATAATTTTAAATATTATTTTTAAAAGTACATATACGTATTGCATATTTTAATAAGACATGTAGTATGACATTATATCGGAATGAAATAAACAGTGATAGTCAATAATTGTTATTATACTGCAAAGTTATATCAGTTGATACATTAATTAATATTTGAGTCATACTGATAATAAATGTAATACAGCCTTATACATTATAATATAAATAACAGTAGGACTTATGTGAAATAGCATTTTTAATTATTAAAGTTTGTTTATTTACATACATGCTACATGAATGATATCTTACATAAAACCTTTTCTTATATTAATTGATAACAAATGATATTTATTTAAATTAAAGTCATAAACTTAATTGAATTTTATTGATAAAACATTTTCTGAAATGTATAAATTATCTACTTATGGTTATGGAAATAATAACAGTGTAAAAATCTTGTATTATTATTTTTCTTATTTTTGTTTATTTTCTTTAGTTCCATTTAAATGTAAATAGTGTAAATAAATTATTTGTTAAAGTTAATGTAAATAAATTTGTTAAGTTGTTTAAAAGATGTGTTGAATTCATTATTTTACACCACAGCATTTGACAACAGATAATTTGAATGTACATAATATTTGCACAATATGAATTTATTATTTTATTATTTGAGAAAGAAACACAATATTTTCTTAATATAATTTATGGAAATTGATTGACATTAACATATAATATTACAATGGTCATAAAGTAATTATAATGCACAATATAAAAGTATAAGATTATTTATTGCCACAGATTGTTAAATTATAAGATTTTGGTCTATTTTAAAATTAAGATACTATATGGAAATGAAAGACATGCATATGATTTACTTATTTTCTTAATGATTAATAGTATAATCCAATAGATAAGATTAAGATATACCCTAAAGATTATTATTGTTAGTGATTATTATTATTAGAATAAGTTAGGTGTATTTAGGTTTGATATTAAATCCCTTATCATTCCTATCTACATGAATTATTATTACTTTAAGATAATTAGAAGAACCTGAGATCATTTAATTATATTTCCTTAATAAAAGTTTGAGATTTATTTATTTATTATTATTAAAGATAATTCATTTATAAAAGTCATAAGAATGCAGTAGAGTTAGTAATGAGATAATAAAGAGGTAATAGTATTCTTATGCCATTGAGACAGTGTCTTGGAAAGACATTGATTCAATGTAAATCTAATTACCAATTGTAACTTCACTTCACAGTCTCATGATTTTAATAAATATTTATTTAATTAGTACATAATATTGAACTATATTAATTTTTGATAAGTTTGTAATAAATCTGATAAGTTATAATATTATAAAAATATATTAAAGATAGTTGTACATATTTTAGCCGAGCATAATGATTTGATTGAGCTAGTCATATTTTAAATTATATCATATATCGAGAAGTGAGGGTACAATATATATATATATATATATATATATATATATATATATATATATATATATTATATATATATATATATATATATATATTGTGCCAAGGCCAAATTGGCACATGTATATAAAATAATTTTGTCGTAAAAAAATTATTAAAACAAAAAAATCTTTCGCAAAAGAGTTTGAAATAAAAGTTGAAAAATCATTGATTTAAAGTGGGAAGGGGGTTTTCTTAAAGTTAAACTGAAGGTTTTATAAAAAGGAAGTAAAGAGTTTATTATTATTAGTGAAATACAATTTAAAAGCTTTAAAAATATATATAAATCTCTTCATTTAAATTAAAGAAGAAAAATAATCTTAAAACTAGTTTTGATGTGTAGAGTAAAATTATATATGTGTGTGCGAATGTAAAAAAAAAAATGTATCAGTATTAAATATTATAAATAAATGAAAAATGTATTTAAAAAAAAAAAACAGCGGTGCGCTACTAATTAAAGATATGAAAACAACACGTTTTGAAATAGCTACTACTAATTAAACAATCAATCAAAAAACATGTTGTCTTAGGATTAATTGCTAAAGAATTTCGACAACAGATATTTGCCGGAGGATATCAAAAGGAAAACACTTCGTCGGTATAAATACTGAATATTTTATCGGACAATCAGTTGAGTTAAGAGTTTTTATTCAGTCTAGTTTGCAGTGACAGTCTTGTGCAATTTCTATTATGAATCCAGAAACAAACATGCATTGCTGAGCATCTTATGGAAATATACGCTCTTCGTTCAGCCCTTAGTCCAACAAGATCAGCAAGACCTGCCCGTGAAATAATGTCTTTATAACAACTCAGAAATCCTCCATCAAACGTTCAACTGTCTTCAAAATAAAACAAATGGATTCGCATAAAAATCTCTTCAAGAAACGTCCAAATCTAACCGGTTAGATATAATCCATCAGAAGCAGCAGAAGCAGCCAACAACAAGCAATATCTTCGTTCCCAAAAATCCTAGGTAAACATTTATTTATTATCATTTATACGTAGTAGCCACCGCTGTAATTCGTAAATATTCAAGATTCAAATTATATGAACTCTATCATACATAAAATGAACTATTGATATGTGTGTTTAAGTGTCAAATGCTATTAATGTTTTATTATTATATTTGTGAATGCTATATAAATTAATATGTGCGTGATCATTATATCAGTGTTATTAGTTAAATTAGATAAATACCAGTGTTCTATTATTTAAATCTACAAGAATATTTAAACTAGTTTAGAAATGTTAATTTAAAATGTGTGTGTATTATTAAATTATAAAGATGTTTAAATTTAGTAAATTAATGTTAGTTAATAAATTGTCTTTAAAATTAAACTCTATTTGTCGGTCAATTCTTTTATCAATCTTTTCTTACCAATATTTTATTATTGATTAAAATTAGACTGAGCTAGTTAAGGGAATTGTTTCGAGCGCTGGATTATGAGCCTACTGCCCAAATATGTTAGTCTTCAGACTAGCTGGCACCCCGGGGTTTACCCTGAAACAAATAAAGTATTTGGATAGTAGGGGTTTGAATCTAGCAGCCGAGATGGGCCATTGTTGATAGTTAAAGCTATCAATAAGATCTCCCATTTTGCTCGAACGTGCCGGTTCGTTCACATAACCTTTATAAGATTATAAATGTATTATGAAGGAGTTTGAAACCGGCCAAAACTTATATATACGTATAAGTAGGTGGTTTCAGTGGTTCGACCCGGTACATAAATGGCTATACCCAACTTGGGGCTGGACCTAAGAAACAATAGTAAATAAATACTTTGTTTCTTGTTTAAAAAAAAAAAAGCTAAATTACGTACGTAAAGTGGTATTAATTTAAAAATAAAAAAAAAGAATTGACCGAAACCTTTTTTTTTTCTTTAAATGAAGAGAGATTTATGCTATTTACGTTAGTTAAAATAAATCATTCTGTTAAATCAGAGACAGGTGGGTGTTTTGGGCAGAGCTAAAGCGTTAGGATCGGGTAGAGAAAAATGGACAAAAGGGGTGGAGTTAGCGTATATTTCCGTCTTAGTAAGAAAATAAATAAATAAGCCATATATTAAATTTAGTGAATAAAATATTGTTTTAAAAATGGAAAAAGAGAAAGAAATGTCTGAGATGCAAATGATGAAAATGATGATAAATATGATGGAAGAAATGCGTCAAGAATTCAGGCAAAGTCACCAAGAATTCATTGCGGGAATAAGAGAAATAAGATGTGAAATTAGAGGAAAGGTAGGGAAAAGCCAAGATATCGTAGAGTTAGATTTAATTAAAGAAAGTCAGGAAGTTGAAAAGGAAGTTGAGGTGATAAAAGACGTAAAAATTGAATTAGAACTAGATAGAGTTGAAACAGAGAAGACCGAAATAGAAATTAAAGCAGAACAGGATAGTGCTAAGACAGAGGAAAACATAGATCAAGAAATAGAAGAGAGACATAAGTTCAAGGTAGAAGATAGCAGTGAAAAGTTTTTACAAAAATTTAAAAAGGTTAAAGTAAAAGTTCGTGTTCATTTTAAATGGAGATTTAAATCAAAGAGAAAGCGTAAGAAAAAATATTCACAGTTAGGAAAAATACGGAGGTCTGTGAAGCTTAAAAGTTTTCTAATTTACAAGGCAGAAAATAGAATGGAAAGAGAAAGAGATAAAATAGATTTTAATTGTAAGATAGAAGTGAGAATATGGAGTATAATTTATGTTAGTGATTTAGTAGAAAGAAAAAAGGAATCACCGGACATAGCATAATTGTCAGTAAATCGGGCAGAATAGTAAAGGAAATAAACAAAAAGGACCGGAAATGGACAATGAGCAGGAGTAGGATTATTCTAATGTCAATAATTTGAGAAGTTTAAATCTGAAACTTCTAGTTAAAACTAAAATACAAAAATTAAAAATAACTGAATAATAAATTAAATGTTTGAAAGCAATAATAATAACGGAGGATTCATAGAATAAAAGATTTTTGTTTTTCTCCACACACATATTAATTAAGGAAATGCTCATAAATAAACAGTTCAAATAAATAAAAAATCAATAAAATCAAGTTAAATAAATGGGTCAAATTAATGATGTAAAAGTAAAGTTGTAGTTTAAATAAATGAAAAGATAACAATTTCTAGAATAAAATAAAGTTAGTCAAATAGATATTTGCATAATAATGAATCATAAGAAAGTAAAATAGTTTTCTGAGTACAGCACATTAAAATAAAGTTTGTTTTGAATACCTAAGTTAATGAAAGGATGTAAGTAAATTGTTTAAAATAATCAAGAAAAATATCTCTAGTAAAATAATAATGAATGAAGAGCAATAAAATAAAATAGTTTTCTAAATATACACACGTTATTAGAAGAAAGGAAATAAATGGTTTAAAGTATGATAATAAAGAGCAATAAAATAAAATAGTTTTCTGAATGCATGCTTGTTAATAAAGAAATTAAGTAAATGATTTAAAATATGATTCCGTAATATAAATAAATATGTAAACTGATGTCCGTGATGGTTTAAAAATAATATCATAAAACTAATATTTAAAATGTTCATAAGGGTTTGAAAATAATATTGTGAGATTAGATTAATACAAATGTTAGAATAATGTTCATATGAATTTAAAAATAATGTTGTAAGATTAATAATAATAAAATATAAAGTCAATCTAAGTGTATTAAGTGTGTAAGTATACATGTCTATATACGCGCACATACACTGGTAATATTTGGGTAAATACGATACTTCATGATGCGTATCTGAAATGTATTTATCCAGATATCCTTTTAGGTTATTTTCTTGGCACTGCTGCACCTTATGATGCATGCAAGAAGAGATTTATTTATTATAGATTCCCTGTAAGCAAGTCCAGTAATAACTCGATATCTAGAATATTAGTAGGTGTAGAATTATGCTGCACGTATACACATGTGTAGGAATTATCTAAAATAATAAATTAATAAATCTTTAGAGTCAAGAATTAAAATTGCAAGAGATAAAATGGTCAAAAATGACGCATTTTACTCTAAAACGGAGGGGGGTGTAATGTGCCAAGGCCAAATTGGCACATGTATATAAAATAATTTTGTCGTAAAAAAATTATTAAAACAAAAAAATCTTTCGCAAAAGAGTTTGAAATAAAAGTTGAAAAATCATTGATTTAAAGTGGGAAGGGGGTTTTCTTAAAGTTAAACTGAAGGTTTTATAAAAAGGAAGTAAAGAGTTTATTATTATTAGTGAAATACAATTTAAAAATGTATAAATCTCTTCATTTAAATTAAAGAAGAAAAATAATCTTAAAACTAGTTTTGATGTGTAGAGTAAAATTATATATGTGCATGCGAATGTAAAAAAAATGTATCAGTATTAAATATTATAAATAAATGAAAAATGTATTTAAAAAAAAAACACAGCGGTGCGCTACTAATTAAAGATATGAAAACAACACGTTTTGAAATAGCTACTACTAATTAAACAATCAATCAAAAAACATGTTGTCTTAGGATTAATTGCTAAAGAATTTCGACAACAGATATTTGCCGGAGGATATCAAAAGGAAAACACTTCGTCAGTATAAATACTGAATATTTTATCGGACAATCAGTTGAGTTAAGAGTTTTTATTCAGTCTAGTTTGCAGTGACAGTCTTGTGCAATTTCTATTATGAATCCAGAAACAAACATGCATTGCTGAGCATCTTATGGAAATATACACTCTTTGTTCAGCCCTTAGTCCAACAAGATCAGCAAGACCTGCCCGTGAAATAATGTCTTTATAACAACTCAGAAATCCTCCGTCAAACGTTCAACTGTCTTCAAAATAAAACAAATGGATTCGCATAAAAATCTCTTCAAGAAACATCCAAATCTAACCGGTTAGATATAATCCATCAGAAGCAGCAGAAGCAGCCAACAACAAGCAATATCTTCGTTCCCAAAAATCCTAGGTAAACATTTATTTATTATCATTTATATGTAGTAGCCACCGCTGTAATTCATAAATATTCAAGATTCAAATTATATGAACTCTATCATACATAAAATGAACTATTGATATGTGTGTTTAAGTGTCAAATGCTATTAATGTTTTATTATTATATTTGTAAATGCTATATAAATTAATATGTGTGTGATCATTATATCAGTGTTATTAGTTAAATTAGATAAATACCAGTGTTCTATTATTTAAATCTACAAGAATATTTAAACTAGTTTAGAAATGTTAATTTAAAATGTGTGTGTATTATTAAATTATAAAGATGTTTAAATTTAGTAAATTAATGTTAGTTAATAAATTGTCTTTAAAATTAAACTCTATTTGTCAGTCAATTCTTTTATCAATCTTTTCTTACCAATATTTTATTATTGATTAAAATTAGACTGAGCTAATTAAGGGAATTTTTTTGAGTGCTAGATTATGAGCCTACTGACCAAATACATTAGTCTTCAGACTAGCTGGCGCCTTGGGGTCTACCCCAAAACAAATAAAGTTTTTGGATAGTAGGGGTTTGAATATAGCAGCCGAGATGGGCCATTGTTGATAGTTAAAGCTATCAATAAGATCTCCCATTATGCTCGAACGTGCCAGTTCATTCATGTAACATTTATAATCAAATAAGATTATAAATGTTTTATGAAGGAGTTTGAAACCGGCCAAAACTTATATATACGTATAAGTAGGTGGTTTCAGCGGTTCAACCTGGTACAATATATATATATATGGGGGTTATAAAAACAGAAGCTGTCTTGCTTCCATATGAATACAAACACTACTATACTGATCTCATGGCAGCAGCTAGATCCATTGCTTTGCCTTCAGTTATATGTTCATGGTAGTTATTCTGTCACCATCTGTAAAATTGTTAAAAGAACTCTCCCCTCTAATTTTTTTACCCAACCTTTTATAGTCAGGGTGGGAAGAAAAAATAAAATAATTAAAAGTAAATTTTCTTTACCTGATTGAAAAAAGTTAATGGCTCTTTTCAATTCACTTTAATTCTCTGAAAACTACCTTCATATGATCAAAATATGTATACAAGCTTTAATTTTAAAAAAATTAATCTAATCAAAATAGATATAGTGGAATTTTTATAATTACCAGACTATCTATTTTAACATAAAATCATGCTTGTTTTAATTTCAAAATCAGAATTAATAAAATATTAATTAGATAATTTTGAATGTTTAATTTATAATAAAAAAAATTCAAATTCAAAATTATGTAAGCCTTTGCTATTATTCCAGTGTACTATACAAAATGCTTACAAAAAATTTTTGTTTGTGTTTATTTCTACTTTTCCTTACAACTTTATATATATATAGTGCATACCCACTATATATATATATATATATATATATATATATATATATATATACTATATATATATATATATATATATATATATATATATATATATATACCCACTATATATATATATATATATAGTGCATACCCACTACTATGTGGTTGTATGTCATGAGATACATAATGATCTCAATACATAATAAAATAAATCCTGTGAGAACATCAAATACAATAACAATAAACAGTGGTACAACCAGCCTTTTTCTGACAGACAATTAACAATACTCAATGAATATGAATTATAAGATTGCTATTTAATATTTTATATGTAATAAACAATAAACTGCATATATCCAACTGTTTTCCAATTGTAATTTACATGATAACATTCAAAGTTAAATAAACCAATAGAATAGCCACAAAGAATTTTCAAGGCAACCTCTATAAATCAAATGCATTAGCTATTGAAACAGAGTCATGTATCATATAGATATGAAATGAATTAAAATGTTGAGAAATGTAAAATATTTTAAAATCTCTTTAGTTCTGCATTCATACATATATAACTTTTTTTCTTTATTTCCTTTCTGGTTGTTAAGTCACTAAGTGAAGAACTGTTAAAATATAAAAAAAACTTTTCTTATTTTTTTATTTCCTTTGCATTAAAAACATTCCAAGATCTTTATAATTTCTTGTTTTCATCTTATTAATTCAAATATTAAAGTGGCTAATTGAAAAACCTTGTACAGAGGATTGTGTTTACCATAAAAGTTGCATAGTTCAGCTAATTTTCAATTCATTAAATAAAAGTGCTTTAGTACGATTAAATTTGATTAAATTTTGTCATTACAGTTTGAATAATATTACTCTAAATTTTTATTTAAAGCCACTCTTAATTATCTCCTTTAAGATTTTATATTAATAAAAAATGATTTTAAAATATAAATTTTCAAAACTGATTAAAATAACATTGATTAAAAGCAAATAAACTTTGCAAATAAATGATTTAATTTTGTTTAAGTATAATATATATATATATATATATATATATATATATATCCCTGACTTAATGCCTCACCTAGAATTCAAATCTGGGTTGTGTAAAACATAGTGAGTTTTAAAGTTTGAAATAAGCTTAAAAGTCTTGTTTTAGGCCACTCAGGTTTCAAAGCAACCCAGATCATTTGGATGCCCAATTAATGGATTTCTAATTTTAAAAACAAAATAAGCATGATCGTGAGTAATAGTTCCTACTTTATTATTGGAAAGATTTTTGCATTATAGTATTATGCTTAAAGGATGTTTTACTTATCTTACTATATATAGTGTATACAAAAATCTGAAATGAGCTTGGCAATGCTCAAAATACCAAAATATACAAATAAATAATAGCTCTAGTTAGCTGACTACATGTCTTTTTTCCTGAGCAGCATTTTATGTTAAACTTTAAAATTTTTAAAAACTCATTAAAGTTACCCAACATTAACACTGCCACATGCCAACTTTCCATAATTTATGTATTTAGTAGTTATATCATTTATTTAATAAATTGTGTGAAAATATATAAATTATGGAAGGTTAATCATTCTATAAGATAGACAATTTTTAATAAAGAAACTAATTGTCTATTACGTAATTGTATTATGTAAAATTGGTCATTTGTGCGGGAATATTTAATGTTGCATGATTGTAATATGTTTTTTATTTAAAAAAAAAAAAAAAAATGAAATTTGATCTGTAAAATAACACCCAGGGTGACAGACATTCCATAAGCTGGCTACTATTTATTATTATATATTGGTATTTTGATCATTGTACAGTTATTCCCACAGTTTTTTGTTTATTATATTTATTTTATCTGATTATATACATATTGAAATGAATGTTTTCATGAGAATACAATGCTTTATAAACCATATTTTTGGAGCAACAGTTGTTAATAAAAAAATAAAAATAAATAATCATACAAAACAGCGGGTGTTACTGGATTTTTGTAATTGTAAAATGGTTTATGTATATAAGAGACTTGAACTCGAACATTCAAGCTCCCTACATCTATCCAATCTACCTTATCCGATTGTTACACATTACCACATACATATGAAAAAAAGGTAAATATAATCCAATATACGTATTTTGTATTGAACCAGCACTCAGCAGTTGGTCCAGATCACCATTTCCCACACAGAGATCAGTTTACATTAAAATAGAAAATGTTTAAACTTTAATAAACAAGCTTCAATCTATTCCACTCTCCAACTTATTAGTCATCCACTTCATTGAAAATTTGAGAATGAAATGTTCAAAACTCTTGTTGATGCCAATATTATAGTCATACCCATGTTGATCTTAAGTCAATCTGACCCCTTGCACATAGAGCCTTAATATGTCCATTTAATTATAGAGAAGAGTGATGGACAGGATACAGGCTGAATATGTAATATTCAAGTTCCTTATAATTACATTAAGTTTCCAGTGCTGGCAAACCTTTTTACGTGTGCGTGCCAAAAATTTCCAAAAAATATTTATTGAACGATTCGCGTGGCATTAAATCAAAATATAAACAACTTAATTATTGCAGTTTTTTAAAGTTGTAAAACAAAATAATAATAATAATAATAATTAAACAAAATTTCTAAATAAGTTAAATACAAGTGAACGATATTTATTTAGAAGAGTACAAGTTTAATAAAATATAATAGTAAAAAATTAATAATAATTAAAACAAAGTTTTGGAAATAAGCATATAAAATCGACATAAATAGATATTATTTAATGAGATTTTTGCTCTTGTACATTGGATGCCAAATGTTTTATATCTGATTCATATTTTGTCATTTTTAATAATGTATATGCTGAACTGGATTCATCTGTCATTCTATTCTGAACTGTTTTTAATTAAATTCGTTTCTGAAAACAATGATTCACATGTATATGTAGAGGAGAAAATTGATAATATAGCGTTCGTCAATTTTTTAAACAATTAAATGTTTCAGGAATAGCATTCCAGGCAATTAATATTCTTCCTCTTCGACATTCTTTTTACATATATCAAACAATCGATTATTTTCCATTGTTTGTAATTCATTCCCAAGTCAACAAATTTATGTTTTCATATGGAACTGGATTGAAAATCGACTGATTGCATTTCCATGCCTTTCAAATTAAGCCACTCAAAAATTTATAACTCGAGGCTATCCATTGATATTATGTCTGGGTATAAAATAAATTTTGATATTTCTGAAAATTGTTTGAACTGGGTAAATCTTAAAGAAAATTCGTCAATCATTCATTAAATAACAGTACAAAAGCCTTGCATCAATTTTACTTGATCTGGTTTCTCATGAGATTCTAAATCAGTCAAGAACTTTTTAGATTTATAACATATTTGAAGGTATAAGAAATAACATCATGGTTGAAAATTTGTAATTTAACTTCAAATGCTTTGATCAAATCAAACATGACAACAATTGTCTTTTGCTTTGCAGTTGCACATTTAATTTATTTAGAAGTGAAGAAATATCAGTAAAAAACATTAATTTTGAAAGCCATTTAACATCCATTAATTCATTATATTTTTCAATGATCTTCTCATTACTAAAAACAACCTAATTTCTTTTAAACACTCAATAAATCTTTAAAGTTTTCCTCAACTTAACCATGGACATTGGAAGGCTGAAGAGTTGTGAGTTGGAATAGTTTGAAGCCTATCCATTAAAGTATGAAGATTGGCTATCTTAATATAAAGCTGAGCACTGATTATATATATATGTGTGTGTGTGTGTGTGAGGATAGTAATCTAGACCAACTGATGATTGCTGGTTTAGCATGAAATATGTATATTGGTAATTATTTATCTTTTCAACATGTGTGTGATCAGGTAGTTCAGAAATATGAGATGGCACTGAGAGTAGTGGATTATGTGAAAATCTGAGTTCGTATCCCACCTACATATATAAATGCAGGTTTAAGTCTGTGCAATGTATTAATTTATATAAATAGTATATAAAAGGTCTGCCCATCCCTCACATATGTATGTGTAAATGGATTATTCTTTGGTACATGAGGGATCAGAATGATTAATATATCAACATGGGTAGGATGACAACCTTAACACTAACAAAGGCTTTGAACGTTCCATCTTCAGATTTTCAATGAAATGGAAGGCTGAAGAGTTGTGAGTTGGAATAGTTGGAAGCCTGTCCATTGAAGTATGAAGATTGACTATCTTAATATAAAGCTGAGCACTGATTATATATATGTGTGTGAGAATAGTAATCTAGACCAACTGATGATTGCTGGTTTAGCATGAAATACATATATTTGTGATTATTTATCTTTTCAACATGTGTGTGATCGGGTGGTTTAGCAATATGAGATGGCACTGATAGTGGGTCATGTGAAAGTCTGAGTTTGAATGCCACCTATATTATAAATAAACCATAGTATACTGAGTTTATCTCACTCAATGTGTAGATATAAAATTGATTAACTTAGTGGCAATGTTCATAACATCATACAGTGGTTTAAATCTGAACTTCATGCATGAAACCTGCTGATGTATAATGCATTGAAAACCCAAAATTGAATGTCCAATAAGGTTAGTAAATAAAGTGAAAAAACTATTTTCTTTTCCAGTCATAAGCGCTATCTGTAATTACTGATACAATTTTGAAAACTTCTACATTGCAAATATCTATTTCTTTTGTTGTTGTTACTAATGAGGTTAAACTGATCAATTCTTCTTTCATATTATTCCCAATACAATAGTGAATAAAAAAGTCAAACAAGATGACCCATTTATGTCTGTACTTTCATCAAGGCAGAGAGAAATTAAACTAGAAGATTGTATATCTCTTTTTTGTTTGTAAGTTATGTTGTTAGCCATTTGCAGGATTCGTTCTTTAACTGTATTTCTAGCCAATGATAAATCTTTTATGCTCTGAATAATTTTTGCTTTGCTTTCAAAATCTTCAAAAAGAACTGGTGCACATTTCATCCAAGCTCCTTTCATTTATTCTTCTTCATTAAAAAGTTCCCCATGTCTAGCAATTACATTTGAAATAAAAAAACTAGCAGCAGATATATTTGAATGATTTTTGATAAATTTGATTATAGATGTTGATTGAACATTTATATTTTTAAATGCTTGGGCAATATATTCTTTTTGTTCAACATTACTCTTTTCACAGAGCAATTTATGATTAGTCTCATAATCCCTTGATGTTCTCAATACAACTGTTCCATACATAAAACAAATACTACCCTGGTGCCTTTGTTAATCATTCCATATTCATCACTAATTTTGAAAATCTCTACTGCTTGATAACTTTTGTTTTTTATTTTCACCAGCCATATTGATACAATGGTAACAAATTTACTTAAAAGTAAATTTAAATCAGTTTTAATAATTTTATAAATAAAAGATTTGTCATTTCACTTTCACAGCAAAACTTTAAGCAACAAAAAATGTCATTTGATGGTGTTGATTATACATTTTGTTCCTTTGTTCACGATTTTGATTCCTTTAAAACAATGAATGGGAGCAACACATTTAGGTGAAGAAAGATTAGGACAGAAAACATTTAATTATTTTTACTTCAGATTTTAAAAAATTTACTTCAAAGAGTTATAAAATATTTTACTGAGTTTATTTTTATATATATATCAAAGCACTGACTGGGATGCAAACCCGGACTGGCTGCTTGGAAGGCAGCTATGTTAAGCACTAGACCACCAATGCTTGACAAGGTTTATTGGAATCATTTGACAGATTTACAGAAAATTATACCACAATATCACTTTATTTGGCCACTTTATTTGCCTTAAAATATCATAATATATTGCTTCCAATCAGGGTTCAATTGTAAATTGAATTCTAATATAATAGTATATTTATATATTTTACCTTTAGTTTACAGTAAATTTTTATTAGTACAGATTTTAGCAATAAAAAAAATATTGAAGAAAATTATGATATATAAATAGTTCATGCATGCCAGTAAAAATATGAGCATGCTATCTCAGGCATGTGTGACATAGGTTTGTCATAACTGGTATAAACAATATACATATAATTAAATATTGTATATATTTGGAAAGAAATCAAGTCATATATCACATGACCTAATTTAACAAGCTTATATTACAAATATTATCTAATGAGCTTGCCAGTAGCTCTTAACAAGCTTTTCAGAATATCCCCAACTCTGCTGAAGAAGCCAGAAGCAGAAACTGGTCTGGGGTTGGGAATATTCTGCTAAGAGCTATTGGCAAGCTCATTAGATAACATTTGTAATATTTAAATTAGGTCATGTGACATAAGACTTGATTTCTTTGCCATTATAGTTTTTTTTATTAAAGCTTTTGTGATTTTATATTGCTAAAGTTATTAATATATGGTATATCTGAACTTAGTTCAGTCCCATATGGCTATTTAAGTTAGATAGCTGAATTTGAAGACATATGGATATCTGAAAATTTCATATATTTTTATTTAATAGTTAACCATTAGATCAAGTGCTGAACTTGGCCTGGTATTTTAAATCTAATGCCTGAATATCTTAGCACCTTACTGAGGAAGCTAGAAGCAGAAATTGGTCTGGGATTGTGGGTATTCTGAAAAACTTGTTAAAGCAACTGTTGATTTATATAGTGTAATGTAGAGGTTAAAATGACTGATTGAATGTTGACCTTAATATTTTGCTGCCTTTATCCATGATATGATTTACTGTTGGTGATAATCAAATGTTACAATTAAAGATAATTTATAAAGTCTAGAATTAAAAAATGGAATATTAATTCCTGATATTTTAAGTTCCATATGGCATTACTTCAACAGAAAAGTATAGTGTTTTTATTGGACAAGTGGTGGAAATTTGGAAATGATTGAATGAGCATTTAATGTATATGTGTTTACACACTCAGCAATTACTGGTTCTGCTAGATTATATTCTTCAATTGCCTCTTACGAGGCATCTTGTCGACATCTGATGTCACTCTAATTCTGCTAGTTTTAATGGTAGAATATTCATTTGACAGTTATTGATTATGTTTTTAAAAGTTCTGTAAGATGGTGCCCTCTTCTGAATTATTTTACAAGTAAAAAATCAAAAAAACCACATTTAAAACTAAAAAAAGAAGAACCTTGTCGGTGATTGGCTGTCAGCCGGCTCTCAGCCAAAAAAGACATTCTGATTGGCTGGAAAGAACAAAGAAACCGCCTGATCAAAGAAAATAAAGAAAAATGCTGAGATTTTCATTTCAAATGTAATTTAAAGTATTAAAAAAATATAAAATGAGAAATTAAAATAGTTTTTTAAAAAATATACTAAAAAAATAAAATTATTTTCGAAAAATATTGAAGATTTTAGTAAAAATATTTAAGATTTAGCAAAAAGAAATCTTTACTTTTCCAGAACGTAAAATTGAAAAAAAGCGTTTGCGTCAGCACTTATTTGTTTAGACATTCGCTTTATATTTGCCGAAATTGAATATATTTTATAATATTCAAAACAAAACAACACTCACTCAGTTCATGATTGTGCATAAAACCTATCTATCCACACCCAGACTTTTCTGGACTGGCCCTCCAGCACCCACCTTTTAACATATTGAAATTGAAAACACTATTAATATTGTCTACTAAGGGATTGGTGTTAAACCACTAAACACACATGATCACTATCTCATACTAGCACAATAATTGTTATCATGTGATGTTTAGTGGTTTAACACCAATCCTGCCTAATAGGATAGTGGTGGCTATGGTTGTTAAAGAGCCAAAGACACCAAAATGTATGGGTACTGAATTGAGTTCAGACCCATATGACTATATAAGCTACTGAGCTTGGATTGAAAATATTAATAGTGTTTTCAATTTCATTCTCATAGTTTTGTAGTTAAATAGAGTTAAAAGGTAGGTGCTGGAGGGTTGCATTAGATCCTAAGATCTAGGTGCAGTGCTCTCAGATCCAAGGCTCCTCACTGATGAAGGCCACAAGCCAGAAACTAGTCTGGGGATATTGGATGAGTAGGCACTAGATAGCTCTAGTTAGCACAAGATGGCACTACTATATGGAGAGTGTTGTTTTTGTTTTGAATTGTTTAATAACAATTATTGTGCTAGTATGAGATAGTGATCATGTGATATTTTATAATAAATAAATAGCAATTTATTTTTGAAAGAACTTTCGTTCTCTTTCATAACCTGAAAAATTAGTAATATACTTTTTATAAATGTATCTGAGTTGAATTTAATATTATAGGTGAATATGTTTTAACAATAGGCTTTGTCTTCAGTTTGTGAGTTGGCCAATTAAAAGATTTGATTTTTACCTCATACAACCAATAATAAAATTAGCGGTTAAAGGGTTAAAAGAAAATAGACTCTCTTAACTGAAACAAAATATTCATCAAATTAATCTTTACAGATATCTTAATAAATTTGGCTTTCTTAAGTTATTGCAGTGTGATGTAGCTGCAGCTGTAATAAGAATGACGATACACCATAATTCCTTATTTAAACTGTTTAAAATTTTATATCCAGACTCTAATATGAGCAAAGCAACACCCTATCATGCTTCCTTCACAATAAACATAATTACGCTATACCTTTACAAGAATATGGAATTAATATTGAGATTAGAAAAGCAAACAAATTTGCTTATTTCTGTTAATCCTCAGCCAATAATTTAAATGGTGATTTTTTTCTTTATGTGTCATAGCATCAGCCGGGAAGTGAACCTGCTAACCCGGGACATCTGCTTGTAAAGCAGCTGTCACTGACCTCTCAACCACCAATGCTTGACAATTTAAATGGTGATTTCAACCTTCCATATTCAACATATGTAAAAAAAAAATCACATCCATCAAATTAATGCCAGACTTACAAGTGCAGAAGGATTTTTTCCCATAAACTCATTCATTTTACACCAAAAAAACACTCCACACTAGTAGATCTTTTCCATTCCCCTGACTTCCATTTCATCAAACCAACATTAATAGCTGTAAGCTTTTCCAACCCACCTAGCACTGGTAAGTAAAATCAAGTAAAACTTGCAAAGTCAACTGGTATTCAGACTTAATAACATTATTACTTTAAAATCCATGACGTTGCTATCTTATCAGAAATTTACATTTATTTTTTAAAAAATAAAAATTATGGAATTAAACCCAATAAAATTATGATTCACGTTTATGAACAGCATCAAATCTATCATAAATTTCTATACTAGAAAAAATACACTCCCAGGTAAATCGATAAAAGAATTGGATACAATACATCTTCAACTAGAAAATATTTCGCCTTTAATATCTTCTACTGCATTAATAATAACTCTCAAACAAAAATACAAACATACATAATAAAACTTAGTTAATTAACTTTCTATTAAAAAATCAATAATATATGTGGCAAATCTTCACTAGTCATAAGAATATATACAATTTCTTTAGATAAAGGCCAAAAACAGCAATAGCATCATCCATTTTGAAAGACCCAAATATGATATCTGAAGAAAACATGCTACCTCTTATATACTATCATTTTACACCCATGTTCCAAGTTCATTCATATCCCAAATTTGCCCTTTTTTATTTGGACATCATGGAATTAATAAATCTGACATTGGCCTCAAATTAAACAACATTCCTGATAATATTCATCCATTAAACAACGTTCCTGATAATATTCATCCAGGAGAACTACCTAAATTCTTACTTAATCATCTCAAGCACTTCACAATTCCAAATATTTACAATGTAGTTAATCATTTATCCAAACAAATCCATGTTTATTCTAGAATATTATGCTATTTCCGGTTTCCTTCATTAAAAATATATTCTGCCGTCCCTCTTAAACAATCTTAGACTCATATCCATGACGTCAGTTCATATAAATGAATCCACTATTACAAATTAAATCTAACCACTTCCTCTCTCTTTATTATCAAAATTTCACTTTGCAAAAAAGTATTTAGCTACATCATCAGCTGCTATTCTGTTTAGAGTAATAATAGATGACATTAGGCAATATATTAACACCCACTGCTGTGCAATTAGATATAAGGTATGTATTTGATTTAGTTGCTATATCTAATCTCAAATATATAATATACCAACACCATTCTGCCACATACTGGAAAATCTACTTATAAATAGAAATGTTTGCGTAACTCTCATAAAGATACACATTTTGACAAGAAAGATCTTTTACAAAATTTATTTTAATATTTTTGCTGTTATGAATTGTTTAATCATACATAATATCAAAGCACTGTGAAAATGTTATAAGAAGAATAAAAAAATAGTAGATAAAATTTGACTCAAGATTTAATTTCACATATTACCGATTTTGAGCTATGAAATCACTTTCCAGTTTTTAGATCGAGTTCTTTTTTCTTTTTTTTGCAATGTCAAATCGGTTAACACCCATTTTTTATTACTATGATATAATATTTCTCAAGTCTTTGATATTATCACATATTTTTATAATTAAAAACATGTTCTATCTACTTTTTCAAATGTGTTTTAATCGAATATATATTAGGTATGTGCAATTATATCTTCACATATGAAAACTAAAGCAAGTTATATTTATTAGCAGTAATTTTTCGATTTGATTAGTTCATGTTAGAATATCTGATACTAATAAATGTGATATAAGTAAATATGAGTTGAAAGTATGGTGTTACTGAAAAAGAGCAGATATTAGAAATCTATACAATAATTTTTAGGATGCTGTAATTTACAATGTTAAAGATGTTTTTGTAGATTTATATCATAACTAGATTTATCTGCAACTTAGCTTGCATCAATAGAATGCATGAATATAATGTAATATGAAACTATTGCTATGACTTATATATCTATATATCATTTACAATGTTAATAAATTACATATCTAAATGTTTATTTGAAGGCAAGCTTTAAAAAGATTACTCAAACAAATGTTTGTACATTCTAATGAACAATTATTTTTAAAAATAAGAAAAAATTAATTGTTTTTAATGCTAATAATTATTTGAATTGTTTAACATTTAACATTTTTAATGAAATGATCAAAATATCCAAGCCATTTTAAAATTTACTTTATCATGTGTGAATATACTTAAAGGGAAATTGTAAAAATTGATCAAATTCAGTAGTATAATTGATTATAAATGAAAATTTTCATTATTTTGTTTTTTCTTGCTGTATTTCTATCACTTTAAAATTTACTTTATCATGTGAAAAATATATTTAATCTGAAATCCTAAAATTTGATAAAATTCAATAGTATAATTGATCATAAATAACAATTTTTATTATTTCAATGTTTAGTTGAAGACAAGATTGTTTTAAAATATTACTTAAATAAATATGCATATTCCATTGAACAATGTTATTTTTAAAAATAAAATAATTTTCTTTTTTTTTAAATACAGTAATTATTTGAATAGTTTAAATTTTAACTTTTTATAGGAAATAATTAAATTACTTAAATTTAATTTGTTTATTTTTTAAATTTAATTTCTCACATGCAAAACATATTTAAATTAAAATTCTACATTTGATCAAATTCTGTAGTACAACTGATCATAAATAACATGCATTTCTCACTTGTACTCTCCATTACTGTAGTATTATTAGAATATACATGACAATTTTCATTATTTGGTTTTCTCTTGTGGTACCCATGTCATTTGAAAAATTACTTTATCACTTGAGAAATATATTTAAACTGAAGTCTTATTTTTAAAAATAAAATAGCTTTATTATTATACCATGTATCTCTAGTGTGAATGGTCTTTCCTTCCTTTGTAGAAACCAGCCACATTAGAAGAGGGAAGCCTATACCTCCACATTATCTATATGAACTCATCAATAGACTTATTGGAGATAGCAAATCATGCTTTTGATCAAGTTTAAGTCAATAAGCAAGTCTAAACATAAATAACAATAAGTTATAATTTAATTTTTTGTGTTAGTATTGTTATTGGATCAGTATTCTGTGAAGGGAAACCGGAGTGGATTAATGGTATTAATGGTAATAATCAAAGAATCTTTATCTATATCTAAACCCATTATTTATCTTTCTTATAACTTTATTGCCTAAATTATGTTAATTGTAAATAAATTTGTTAAACATATGATTTTAAAATAAAGTTTCATTTGTATTTCTTTATGTTTAGTTCTCAATTTGTCACATACTCACACATTATAAATAGTGATATTGATATATTCTGATGGAAAATATTATGCATATTCTCCTTGAATTTGAACTCCAGGATTAACAGAAGTTAAAAATGGAGAAAGGAGATGAGTAGATAGATAGATTTCTGACTTGTTTGTGTGTTAATATATCATATCTCAGGAATGAGATCAGAGTGGACATGAATCTGTGCATTTAGAAATCCAAGATAAGTGTTCTCACCCACTCTGATTCCCTATCAATTCTACTGTCATGTAAGATTAAGACCTATTATTTTACAATATAGACAGTAAAAAAATGCAACTTGATCAAAGAGTGTGAGATTAATATTGCAAAAAAGTTTAAGCAAACATTCTTAGTCAGGCAAATATAACCTGTTCTGAAAGTAGACTAATAACTATTCAATTATAACTTCCAGATTCTGTAGTCATTTATTACTTCAAATTCCATATTAAGTATATATTTATTAAGACAATAAAGCCAATTACTCAAAGCTTTAATATGTTTATAAATATAGATGATAAAAATCAGTGCTTAAGCTATAAAAAATCTCAACCTGTAGTCATGGCAACTTCCTTTAATAATAATAGCAGTATCACCTTTAAATATGGTTCAGACCAAGGAGTGTGAGATTAATAATGTTAAATGAGGTTGCCTTGATTACAGGATGAGATTGTTGATAACTTTATGATATATATATATGTGTGTGTGTGTGTGTGTGTGGTGATACAAAGATTTTGACAGGTTGCATATATAAAAGACATTTTTTGTGGGTTCATCCATGTTAAAATTTTAAACATTGGTATACTGACATTTAAACTTGATCACACAAGTCATTCACTGGGTGACCCAGTGGATGACTTGTGTGATCAAGTCAAAATGTTGGTATATCAATATTTAAATTTTTTAAATGGATGAACCTGCAAAATATGTCTCTTACATATATATATATATCTTGGAAGAAGAAACTAAACAGAGTGGTAAACAAAAAAAAATCAAAAACAATTTGTTTGAAAGTGGGCATGTATTTTATTATAAAGGTATAAATATTGAAAACAAGATGAAGTGATATTTATTATAAATACAACTGAAACAATAACATTATAGTGATCTATGATATATCAAACAGAATAACAAAATTTGTTATTCAGCTTAATGATAAATAAAAACGGTATTAATTCAGGTTAATGAAATAAGGAATTTTTATATAGTTGTGCAAAATGCTTTTGATCACACTAAACAACACTTTATAATTGTTGTTAGCCATTTTACTGCTAGAATTATAAAATGTTTGAAAGATAAAAATGTTGCAGATAAATTAGCTTAAGAAGGGAGGAAGTAAAAAAAGAAACATACTTATGGAAATTGCAAAATAATAATAACTAACAACAATAATAGTACTAAAGTTTCCATGCATTAGTCATAATCAATGGATACAGGAAGATATGTACATAAAATCCCTATCTAGTGACTATGCATCCAACATCCCCAGATTAATTTCTAAAATGAGGAGTATTGAGAGCACCGCCTGTGCTCTCAAATTTAAGGCTCCTCACTGATGAAAGTCACAACCTAGAAAGTGGTCTGGAGAAGTTGGATGAGTAAGAATTAAATAGGAGTTTTATACACAAATGTTCCTGTATCTATTGATTATGAAGGCTTACACTTGGTGGCACTACTGTATGGTGAGTTTGATACTCTTATTAACAGCATGTGTAAGCATATGAAATGGTGATCATATGATGTTTTGATGGTTTTAATAATAATAATAATAATAATAATAATAATAATAATAATAATAATAATAATAATAATAATAATAATAATAATAATAATAATAATAATAATAATAATAATAATAATAATAATAATAATAATAATAATAATAATAATAATAATAATAATAATAATAATAATAATAATAATAATAATAATAATAATAATAATAATAAACAACTACACATTATTAATTTATATTAGAAAAAATTGTTAAACCGAAATAGACATGGAAATAAAGTAGATGTGGATTGCATTTTAAATAATAAAAATTAATAATTGTAAGACTGTAATATTTTAAACAGATTTAACACAAAAGTGATCATCAATTAGTGAGATGTAAGTTACTGTAAATGTAAAACTAGAAATACAGTATTAAGCAATATTCTTAACCTTAATAAGATTTCCAATTAATTTAAGTTAGAAGTTGTAAATTGTTTTATATATTAATAGATATGAAAATGAATCAGACACTAAATTGGTAACTAAGATAACTAAAATTTCAGTAAGAACTGTCACATAAATAGCAGATATAAAAAAAGGAGTAATTCACTACTAAATTTCCACTCAAAATAAAATAATATATAAATAAAACAATATGAAAATATTTTTAAATGATGGCTTAAAAAGAATAGAATTCTATGATGGTATAAAAAATATAACAATAAATTAGTAACAAAAGCTACAAATGAATGTAAATGTCCTGAAAATCTTGGTGCTTATATTTTGTTTTACGTTTTTACTGGCTGTTTGACTTTAATGGAAGATGACAAAAGGTGTGCTTATAACCTTTATATATATTTTAAGTGCTTGTTTGGCATCGTGATACTGAAAAAGAAAGCTACACTTATGAGTTATCTTGAAGTAATACAATCCTTTATAGTTAGTTGCCTCATGACTATTTGAGAAAGTGTGAGACTTACTAGATGCCTATTTCAATTAAGAATGAAATCATTTAAAATTTCGCTTTTTATATAAAGTATGCGATTTTTTGATATTTTTATTTCTCAATATATAAATACTCTATATTTGTAAGATTTCTTGAGAATTCGAGAAATTTATTGATAACATTTTATATGATGATAAGTAATAAAACATTTTATATGTAAAATTCAATTTAATTTTGTTGCAAATAGATATACAAATAATTAAACATCTTTGTTTATTAGTTGCCTGTTAGATGTTTATTTCAATAAAAAAATATTATTATATATTTATTTAAATAAGAAAGAATAAAATATCTGTAAATAGTTAAAACAAAAAATATTTGATAATTTTACTATTATGTTATTTCAAGAAAATGAAAATTGATTATTAAAAAAGATTCAGAAATTTACGGATAATTTTGGCCATTAAATTTTATATAATAAATAAAAATAAAACTATTTATAATATTACATTAATACATACAAAAACATAATAACTAAGGTTGCCTATGATTTAATGAAACAGTAAGATTCATAATCGAATCTTAAGTTTCACCTTTTTCTGTCGTCTCTCACTGACCGGTCTATCCCACCCAAATTTAAACTTTTTGGTATCGAATTGTGTGTGTAGCAATATTAAAAATGTATAAATATATGTAGAATTCAGCATAAACACACACACATTTCGATCTCAAATTAAAGGCAATAAATAGGGATAAAATAATATAATTTAGATTTCTTTTAGTTATATAATTTTGTATAATTTTAATCATTTATTTTGGATTATAAAGTTCGTATTTATTGCTTTGTTTAAATTTCGTTTAATAATAATTCTAAAAAAATCTGATGTAATATTTAATTAAAAGTTAAAATAATCTTATGTTCCCTTTTTGTCTTTGAAATTTAAAAGCATCGGTCAGTGATAGATAATAGATTAATTAAAGAAAAATTCCCCAAAATGTAATTAGTAAATGTAAAATGTAAACAATAGAACGGCAGCTTTCTTTAATTAAAAACCAACAAAATGCATTGATTATCCTCAGGGCAGATTAAGTAGAACCTAAAAATATCTTAACAAAAATGTGAGAGATCAAGATAAGAAGAGAGGCCATCTTAGACTTGCTGGAGACATTCACTTAAACTTTAGCTTTGCTCTCGATCACTGAGAGTCTCCAAAAATATAAAAATAATTTGTTCCTGCCAAGGTATGACCGAGTAAAGCACCTAGATTATTCTCCATCAGGAGATGGCCTATCGGATGCCGAACTTTCCATTGCCCATCATAAATTCACCATGAAGATCTGCTGCCTGAAATAAATGAGAAAGCTGCTGCTGCTGTGAAAGTAAATGAAATATCTAAATACAAGAAAGAATTGCCACTCGTGAACTTTTTGCTGCTAAACTAATGGAATCAGAAAACTTCTTATAAAACAGGTACCTGTCTGTGTTCAAACTCTAGAGTACTCTAATAACATGCTATAGCTATTCTTCATATTACTTATCTAAATTATAAAATGTAAAAACTATCATTTGTATAACTAAAATTGAATAATTAATTTAATATGTAAATTTCTCTAATAATCTAGCTTACCTCACTCTATCTTTCTTGGGTGCATATTTCTCAAATCTACATTCTATCTATAGTTATTATTTAATTATTGCATGCTCATAATTGTCTCAATTTTCAAAGTTTAAATCTATGATCGCTTGGAACAATGAATGCGTGTCAAATTTTCATTAATATTTGCTTTCATAACTAACTTAACTTTCATATAAATCGACACGCATTCAATGCATCATTTATTGTAATGCAGGGGTCTACTACTTCGCAAATGGCTGACGTATTAGTTATAATAATTCCCAATTTATATATGTTTTGTATTTATTAAATCATCATGAATAATTCCAGAAAATTACATTTCTTTGAGAGTCACCAACGTTCTTTAGTAAATGTTGATAATGTAGGGCCGAATTAGAAATCTATTTAAATCTTATCATAATCGTTTATACTTATACATGTGTTACATTTTAAAGATGCGATGATCTATTCCACTGTAAATATTCCGGATTCTTCAGGGTTGAAATTAACCCCAGTCATCCTACACAAGCGGACATAATAAATGCTCCCGTAGGATTTGACCTGTCATGCAGCCAGCCGTCAAATTGCGACATGGACCGCTTGTCCCTGGTTATGCTTATGTGACACCTTACTTCATCGGGCCGAGGCAGAGACCAGCCCGACAGTCTTATAAACTCATTCGCGGCATTGCAGTTTCAATATACTGCCATTCCATATCGCCTTTCTAAAGCGTACCACGTGTTCCTTTACTTAATTTTATTATTCTATATATCACTCCGCCTCTGCATTATCTTCATAATTCACTCTCAAATAAATGTTTGCCCTTAGTCATAAAATAAATATTTTAATTAAATAAATATATGTCCGCCGCTACTCTTAAATCTTACTTTAGACTCTTGCATTGCAAAGGTATAAATCCCTCCAGGCATGCATTAGAAATACTTACTCGAGAATTTTAGGTAGCTAGATTATGCCTTCAAATAAGTGAATTCCTTTTGTAAACATTACAGTATCGGAAATACCGCTACTGAGTCCTCAAGATAAAATAATGTCTAAACAAATAAATGTATTCCTTTTGTAAACATTATAGTATCGGAAATACCGCTACTGAAATCCTCAATATAAAATAATGTCTAAATAAATAAATGTATTCTTTAAAATATAATCATGTCGCAAATTCCGCTACTGAAGCTTTGAATCCCTAAAATATTATTAGTAAATGATTTTATTAAAATGTATTAATAAATAATTTTAAACTATATGTCTGCAGTTACGTTTCATTTATTCGATACCCATTCTATATAATATTTCCTCGATTATGTAAATATGAATGTTTAATTAATATTAGTTTGATTATTGGCTAACTCGAGAATAAAATCATGAATCTCTTGCATATCCCTGACCACCGTGCCTAAGGAAATATTTACTAATGTCACATCAGATGCGTTGTTTCGTGGATTGTATTGTGGAACCGATAAACTATGTTCGAACTCAGTACCACGGGTGGCTTCGCTACTCGATGGTGCTGCTGTTCTGTATGGTGGTCAAATTCTGCATTATGTTTATGAGTCATACGTTTTCTGACTATTACATTATTTTCATGAAGGTTCATCTTATTTTCTCTATGGTTCACCTATTGCTGGCTCACCTTTAATCATGCTCTGGGTTGTTCACGTGATTTATATATTGATAAAATTTAAAAAATTCGGAAGAGGGACCAGAATTCCCTTCATACATATTTGAAGCCACATGAAAGCTGATTGTTATGCTTTTCTAGGGATGGTGCCTTGCATAGCTAGATGGAAAACTATTCTGAAAACAACAACTAACTGGCTAGTGTGCATTCTTTTAGGATTGATTGTTTTGCCTCCCTCCTCAAGCCTATCCCTCTGATCCTGGGCATTATGATCCTGGAATTCATGCTGAATGTCTGGTTTACCTATGAAATTCTATGGGGGTTATTCCATGAACAGAACTTTGGTGTTACCTTTATACATTTCAAGTCACGCAAGCTTAGTCACCAATCTCCAAGATATCAAATTCAGGTCCATTTCTTTGGTTCCTATGAACCTTTAGTCCTTTTAATTTGTGCAGCACAGGATGTTTCATCATTGAAATTTTTCTTTTCTTAAATACCATTTAATGTATCACATCAATAATTTGATCTTATGAGTTGTATCCAAATTTCAGAATAAAATTTTCTATATTTTTATAAAAATAAAAATAAAGTATTTTAAATATATATATATATGAAAAACAAAAACACAAGTTAAAACTTGCTAATGCTTGTATTTATGACAATACATGGCATGGCGTTCTACCAAAAACACCATAAAGCATGTCATAAATACAAGCGTTAGCAAGTTTTAACTTGTGTTTTTGTTTTTCATAAATGTACCTTTGAGGTCTTTCTTGCAATGATATATATATTGCAGAGGCTTCTACTATGTGGTGATGCTGAACTGATATCAGACCCATATAGCTATCTGGCTTGCTATGCTGAGTTTGAAGACATTACATGTCTAAAAGATTCACGCTTGCAAGCTGAATAGAAACTGTTTCATAAACGCTCAGTTTGTGTTTAGATCTAGTTTCTTATTCCTGTCCTTCACTGATGATAGCAAATAGCTTGAAATCATGATCTGAAGGTGGAATTTAAGTTAGAGATAGTGAATGCTTGCTCTGATGTTTATGTAAACAAACACACTTGATGGTGTTTTTGGTAGAACGCCATCTATTGTCATATATATATATGTCATATTATTATTACTATTTTGGGGATACACCGTGTAGTGAAAAAACTAAATGCTGATGTTTCAGTACAATATCAAGTACCTTCCTCAGAGCATCCTTTTTCTCAAATCATAAGAATGCATGTGAGATTTAAAATCATTTTTATCATTTCCTTTCTCCTCATATTTAAATTCTATTGGTTGAGAAGTTTTAAAATTTATTTTCTCTTTCAATAGTTTCTTCCAAATGTTGTTAATCTTCTTTAACTCACACCTTTCATTTATGTTCTTGGGCCTTTTAAAAATCTCTATAGCTTCTCTTAGCAATCTGTGGTCATATTGTTCAATTTTTGCTAAAATATTTGTTTTTTCAAAATTGATATCATGATTTGTTAATTTAATATGAGAATAAATAGCTGATGAATTGGATTTTTCTCTCACTGTCAGAATGTGTTCTTCCTTTCTAATATTTATTCTATGATTAGTCTGTCCTATATATGTAGGTTGACAGCCCTACATGGAATTTCATATACACCATGACACTCCAAAGCAATTTTATCTTTAGGAAGTGGAAATATTTCACTATTTTTTTTATAAGTAGTGTAAATTGTGTGAATATTATTACTCTTTAAAATGTTACCAATTCTATCAGTTACTCCTTTAATATATGGCAAAATTGTCTTAATTTTTGATGTACCAAAATCTTTTTTCTTTTGATATGTATAAGCTTTATTAATAATTTTGTAATTAAAACCATTATGAAGAAGTATTTTATTAGTAGCAAAAAGGTCCCAGTGAAAATGGTTATCATCAGAAAGTCTCTTTGTTCTATCCAATAATGTCTTTGCCATTGAAAATAGTTGTGCAGGATGGTGATGAGAGGAAAAATGCAGATATCTCCCAGTGTGTGTTGGTTTTTTATATATACCATGGGATAAAGAACCATCTTCCCTTCTTTCAATCAAAACATCTAAAAAAGGTAATTGATTATTATTTTCTATTTTCATGGTAAATTTAATATTGTTGTGAAGAGAGTTTAAAAAATTAAAAAAGCCATCAAGAGCATGCTTACCATGAGGCCAAATAACAAAGGTATCATCAACATACCTCAGCCATATAGATAGTTTTTTAACTGCTAAAGTCAAAATTTTATTTTCCAAATCCTCCATAAAAATAGAAGCTAATGCTGGAGAAATTGGTGAACCCATAGATAGACCTGATGTTTTTTTATACATCTGCCCATCAAAAACCAAAAATGTATTCGATAAGCAGTGTTCAATCAAAATCACAGCAAAATTAGGCAATTGAATATTTTTTAAAACTTCAATCACTTCATTTACAGGTACACTAGTAAAAAGTGAAACAATGTTAAAACTTACCAAAATATCATTCTTAGTCAATTTAATATCCCAGATAAGCTCAAGAAAATGATTAGCATTTAGCTTTTTCACTACACGGAATATCCCAAAAATAGTAATAATAATATGACATCTTTTATCCGGGAAAATATTAGAATGAATATATATATATATATTGTAGATATATATATATATATATTATAAATACTATTTATATTAATTGATAAATATTGTTACAATATATATATATATATATATATATAACAGCATCTAAATTTTAGTTGGTTATCCAATTCTTTATTTAAGATGATCAAAAAATTATATTTGGATGTAGACATCTTAGTTGTTCCAAGTTTACTGTTCTCTTGCCAATTATATCAAAAATGTTAAATTCTTGAGTGAGAGTCTGACATTTATTTTTATTGCCAAATTAGTAGAATTTAGTAACACCATCCTATTCAGAATCCTAATTATTTGAGATGCGTTCACAATCTATTCAATATTTTTATCATTTATAGATTTTTTAAAGCAAATATATATATATATATTATAATGGTCAGAGTGATGAGCATGAGTCTTATTGTATCTGCCATACAGGGCACCACCAGGCTATTTGAACCTGGAAAATTTATATAGTAGGCAGATACATTCTGTTAAGTTCTTAATTTTACATATATGTTTTATTCCAACTGTCAGCCCTTGCAACTAGCTCAGTGAGATGCAGAGATTTATAAAATATAAATTCTTATTTAAAAATATTTTCCAATATTAAAAAAATAAAAGAATCCACTGCCAGTAATAATGCACACAAACATTTATTAAACATATATATATTTAAAATTATTTTAGTAGTTTACTTTAATTTTTTTTTATATAAAACATTATATAATTTTACTTTAGATTTTAATTTACAATTTAACTGTTTTTATTTTATTTTAAAAGTTCACACAGATGAATTTATTATTTTATTTGAGGGTCGAGTATGAATAGACTACATAGATTGTATTTGAAAAGAAAATATTCTATTCCTTATTTAACCTTAGGCCAAAAGTTCACAGTAAAACTAATGTCAATCTATCTGATATATCGATGTATTCATTGCAGCATGAATACGACAGCACAATACCATACTGTCAAGAATACACATCTGAACAGCATGGTTAAGAGAAGAAATTGTCTCTCATCCAGTACAGGAATAGTACATCTGTTTGGTGAGAAGAACAATAAAAAAAACTCCATAGGAACGGATTGTGGTCCTTTTTGCCGACTTACGATCCCATTCCATAGGCAAAGGGGATGATCCATGGAGCAAGGAATACCATCTGTCTCCAATGGTTGAAAAGAAATAGGCTTATTTCACCCAAGTGCAGCATATAATGTGATCCTACACATAGCGGATCTCATATTACATTTACTAATTACACCAATATATCCAATCCATTAACCCAATTTAACTATGAAACAAATAACCTAAGATTTACCCTCCCTTAATTAAACTAATATAACTTTACAAATCTATGCAGCCATTCATGCCCGACTTAAATTTAACATTTATTAGGTTTTAGTTTAATAGAAAAAAAAATCATAATAAAAACTTAAAAGAACGAAACAAATAACTTAATGGAAATGACTTCAAAAAAAAGTACATCAAATAAAATTAGTTATTAATAATAATTTATGTTGGTCAGATAGGATTCTATTTCTATTAAATACAGAAAAGGTTTCAGAATTAAAGTTCTTACTATTTTGGAAATGTTCATTGGTTATATAGTTCTTACTGTTTTAGAAAAGTTCATCTTTAAACCGTTGCTTGCCATTTGGGTTCCAGTGTTAATTGTCCTGATGTCCTGGGGAGACTGGTATGCTGTTGGCCATTATAATGATTCATCCAGAGGTCTTTTACTATAGCTGGTATTTTATTTCCAAGTCCTGATAGCCTATAGTCCGCAATATGGAAACAATGTCATTTTTTTTAGAAAAATTGAAGGAATTAAAAGTGCATCTTTCAACACTTCTCCTTCAACTCTCTCCACACTAACACATATAGCACACTCCTCTGCTTTCACATCTCTATCTTTTTTTCTTTTATTTCCAAACTTTTCCTTTTATTGTAGACTTTTGGATCCAGTGGACATTATATCATGACTATGATGATCATTTTGTTGAAGTCCATTTCCTGAGGAATTTCTTTTATGGGCTATTAGTTTCTATTGTTTTTTTCTCTTTTATCTGACCTTTACTTATACATTTTGAAATGCCCAAGAGCTAGTTTACTTTTAACTAATTAAAATAATCATTTCCATTTTACACACTAGCATTAATTAAATTTGTACATTCTTAAAGATATATTTTTATGTTTAAATATTTTTTAAGTTTTTGTTGAAAATTTAGTTTTAAAACTTTTTCTTATTTTTTAATAAAGTTTTCTTTTAATACTTTTTTCATCTATGCAATTTTATATATATAAAGTTTAGATGACTTTTAATTTTCCATTTTTTAAAAACAAATTTTTATTTTCGAACTTTTATTTTTAATGTCTATTTTTTTTTTTAAATAAATAATGTAACAGCGTGTGTGTCCATTACAATATATATATATATATATATACTTCTTGATAATTAAGGATTAGAAAAAATTTATAAAGCTATATATTTTATTTCTTTTACTTATTTCATGTTTAATTTTAATGGGTGTATTTATTACATATTATCTTAATGAAAGATCTACCCGTTTCTGGCAATTTTGAATAGAATAGTAGTATATTAATGTTTTTATATCTTTACAGTATTATGAATGTGTAATTTTCCATCTATTTATATAATAAGAAAGAGTCAGATATGGTAGCATATGATAAGAATCTCAATCATCAATATTTTCAATAATACTGATTATAGATACATTCAGATGAATTGATGAATTGAAAACATTTTTTAATTGAAGGCATTCAATTTATTAAATCTTTTATATACTGATTTTCTAATCACTTATTTATTCTTTAAGAAGACCCTTTTATAGTGTATTGTATTAGCAATTATGTCAAATGCAAAAAATTATTGCTGTATTTTTCAAATGCTTTATCTGATAATCTACTATTTATATAATCAAAGTCATACATCATGTGACATAATTTAATACACTTGTATTTACAAATATAATATAATGAACATGCTAATAGCTCTAAACAAGCTTTTTTGATAAATTCTGCAAAAGAAAATTCCAGACTTTCTACTTAATAGTTAAGTATTCCATAAATGCTAGGCTTGAGTTTGAATTTTAGATCTATGGTCTGAATGTCCTAGCATATCACTGATGAAATCCATTAGCTCAAATTCAGTTTGAGGATAGAGGTAATTATAGATAGAGATTTTAAATGCTTTCTCTTACAGCATTTATTGAAAAAGCTTGTTTAGACCTGTTAGCATGCTTATTATATTACATTTGTGTTATACAACCTTATTAAATTAAGTCACGTGATGTAAGAATTGGTTTCTTTACTACTATAGTTTAACTTTTAAGGCTTTGATGATGTCATATTGCTAAGGCTATTAATATATGTTGTATCTGAATTTTGTTTAATACCATATGGCAATTTAAATTAGATATCTGGATATGAAGACATATAGATGTCTGAAATTTTCAGATTTTCTACTTATTATTAAGTATTTAATAAATGCTGGGCTTGAGTTTGTATTTTAGATCTAGTGTCTGAATTTCCTAGTGCCTCACTGATGAGAGCCATTAGCTCAAAACCAGTTTGAGGATAAGGATAATTTTGAATAGCGATTTTAAATGCTTTCTTTTGTGGCATTTATTGAAAAAAGCTTCTTTAGAGATATTAGCATACTCATTATATTAAATTATATACTTATATATAATTTAATCTGCTTTTTTCATTTTATCTATCTGGTAAAATGTTATATTAAACACACTTTTTCAATTTCCAATCTAATTGAAACTTCCAATAGATATGTATTTTTGATGACAATGTTTTTTTGTTTTTAGAAATTACAAACAATTTTTGAAAAAATTAATGAAAGTTTTAAATTTTTAATTTTAATTTTATGTAGAATTTAGCAATTCTTTAAATACTATTATCTAGTAATATCCTCTGCACAGTTTGATGTAATTGGTACAGTATTTGACTTCAAATTGGTGTTTCCAGGATCAATTCTGACATTCATATTTCTGTACTCAATCTTATGAACTTCTAAGCAATAACGTTATTAGCATTTTTTGCTGTTTTTTATTTTATTTAATAATATAAAATTTTATCCAAATTTTCTTCTTTTCAAACTAAAAATAGAAAATATATAAAAAAATATAAATATTAATTCTTATTAAGCGTGATGTCAGCACATAATACTTATATAAGGCTAAAACCTTAATACATGTGCCTTGAGTGTTTAATTTTAACCAGAGGGACATCTACAAATCATAACGCAAGATTCAACTTTATAAGGTCTAATATTGCATTATGATTTGTAGACATCTCTCTTGTTAAAATTAAGCACTCAAGGCACATGTACTAAGGTTTTAGCCTTATATAAGTATAAAAAATATATAAATGTTTTTATTTATTTAATTGCATTAAAAGATAAAAATAAAAATAAAAATCAGCTTTTATTGTATTTTTGATATTATAACAACCAGAAATAAAAGGGTGGGACAAAAAAATCATTTAAATAAACTTGCAAATAAAGACCATTTTTTATATCAATACTAATCTATTCATTAGATAAGTAAAAGTCACTTTTATTATATATATTGGCATTGTCTGATGAATAGATTGGTATTGATACAAGAAAGTAGACATTATATGCCCATTCAATTAAACGATTCATTGATTCGTGCTTTTATTTTAGCATAATGCCAAAAACACTGTGAAAGTTTCGAAATTTTACTTTTACCTTTTAGTATATTTATGCAAATAAAAGCATTTTTATAATACATATATTACTTATTACAACATTGTTATCACTCTAATATTACTTATTACACCAGATTTATCTAACTAGATTAATATCCTGCTATCATATAATATGATGAGGGTTTATCTTTATAAATAGTAGCCACAATTTCAGGGTTTTTCCCCATCTTGGGGAATCTAAAAAATGTCAGTCTAGTCTTCATGGAATGATAACGATACAATAGGAGGAGAAAAGTTAAGGAAATATAGTTTATTGACAATCACATCATTAATAAGAAAGAAAATAGTATTTACCTTTCAAATAAATGTAATATTTAAAATCTAATTTAAATAATTATAATAATTACTTCTCAATAAATAGGTCAATATGTAGGACAGCACACCTAGCCAATTAGTAAGTTCTATGGTTCTGGTGACCACACCCAAAGCACAGACAGCTACATCTAAAAAGTAAATTTAAAAAAAAAGATCTTTTTAGTATCGGACATTAGAACATTCTGGTAATTTATTACAAATATTATGAATTGATGAAAGTTGTGTTTTTTTTGTACTTATGAGATTTAATTTTCAATTCAGGAACATTTTTTTAACTATTTCAAAATTATATTAAATCACTAAACATCACATGATCACCATTTCTTATGCTTACATAAGCTCTTTACACCGAGGCTAAACTCTCCATACAGTAGTACTGTGTTTTCATTTTCCATTCAAAGCTTTGTAGTTAGCTAATAGGGTAAAAAATGGCTGCTTCAGGGTCACACTAGATCCTAAGATCTAAATTCAGTGCTCTCAGATCTAAGGCTCCACACTGATGAAAGCCACAAGCTAGAAACCAGTCCGGGGATATTAGATGAATAAGCACTAGATAGGGCTTTTATGCACAAACCTTCTTGCAACAATTGATTACTCTGGATTACACTGGTGGTGCAACTGTATGGAGAGTTTAGCCTCATGCAAAATCATATTAGTTGCAAAGGAATAATTTATTGCATAGATTTACCATCAAAGTTGTTTCCCTTATTCGTTATTACTGTACTTTGGTGATTTTGTTGAAGTAATGTTTCCTTTCAATAATTTTAACTGATGGCAAGTGATGCTGCTGTGAATTTCTTTTAAAAACTTTCCATAATTACACTTTAACATTAGTGCATTTATTATTCTATTTTGATTTTTATAAAATCTTTATAAAATTGTCATATCATGTACTTATTGTATTTATCAATTTATTTCATAACCTGGAATTACCAAGTAAACTTTGTCAATTTTTTTACATCACAGGTGATAATGGATCAAAGTCAATCTGGCTACTTATTCAATATTTCACTGTTATTATTTAGAGGGTAAGGGTTATATATTAATCATGTTCTTGTCAGAAAAGTTTTAATATACTAATAGTAAAAGCAAAACTGTATGGCTGCAATAAGATCTAGTCAGTATGATGAAGTCATTGCTACAATGCTAAGCCTATTATTTAATTTAATTTTAGCTTATTTATACAACATCCTTATTGCTTTCATCACATCTATGCCACCTACTGAAAACTTTAGTAACTAATAGATACCAGATGTAATAGAGTTCTGTAATATTTATGCAAACAAATAATTAAACCATCAAACATCATGTGATCATCATTCTTTATGCTTACACAAGTTGTTTTTCACAGAGGCAAAACTCTCAGATCCAAGGCTTTTCACTGATGAAAGCCACAAGCTAGAAACTAATCTGGGGATATTAAATGAGTAGGCACTAGATAGGGATTTTATGGAAACCTTCCTGCATCCACTGATTACTCTGGCTTTGACTGAGTGATGCTTCTGTATAACTTTTATCTCTGTGAACAAACAAATAATTCTGATTCTATATTTTGTTCTTTGTTTTTTGGTTTACAGTATTATTCAATATCCCTAAGGTATGATAATTTCGAGCTTAAATTGTAAGAACTAAGAATGTAGCAACTTTCCAAAAGCTTTCAATATTAACTTAATGCTTGATTATATTTATAACATAGTATTTCATAACATCTTTTAACTTTTAAAAATATTTAGCAACTTTATTTTCATTTTTAAAATGCAGCAAATATTTTTTCAGTAAAATCAATCTTCTCTGGTTTGTGAAAATGGTAACTCTTAATATTTTATTATTCTATTTAGAACATTTCGTTTAAACACTTTTCCATTTATATGTGTTAATTACTTTTTTAATAGTCAGCATCATCTGAAATGGAGAAAGAAAATTAAATGATCTATTACTTATTGGTTTAACTTAGCCTATTAGTGCTATTATTGGTCATAATTTTTGTAATTACCATATCTAGTTTGTTAGAGCATCCCGTTAAATTCAGTATCCACAAGTTTAAAGGTCCAAGTTTAAATCCCGTTCTAATACTGCCACTAACCAAGCAAGCAACAGCTAAAGAAGAGAGGAGAATAATACCGCATGAAATTTTGTGTCCTTTACTAATCTATTGAAAAATGTAAATAAAATTTGAATCCTTCTAAAAAGATCAATAACTTTAATGATAGAAAAAGTCCTATATAATTGCAAATTATTGTTCATTACTATTTTGGTTGGTAATTAATTTAAAGTATCTCAATTAAGCAGATTATTCTGGTACATCTTTTTAGTACCAAATCATTTTATTTAGGCTTGAGTTTAAGCCTATAAATAATTTTGGGCTGCAGTATATATGATGCAATTTTTTGACTGATATTAAGAAAAAAATATCATTACTATTAAAAATATAAATCAAATTATCATTCATAATTTTCTCACTTTTGAAGAAAAAACTTTTTCTGTGTCTAATAATTTTTAAAAAAAATATAAGGATAATCTCGTAATTATTACTTTGAAAAGCATATTTTTTGCACACAATTTGATAATTCGCTAATCATTTATTTCTTTGATTAGATAAAAGTAACTTCAGTTATAATTTATTTAATAATTTTGTAGTGCTTCAAAAGATATATGTATATTAATTTTTTTGTTTTTATCAGTGTCTTTTACTTTATCTCAATCCTATAATATTACTTCGTCAAGAAGTAGGACTATCTTCCCTCACTATGGTATATATTCTACTTCACTTTGCAAGTGAGACAAACACATATAGAATATTTTATGGTATATATATATATATATATATATATATATATATATATATATATATATATATATATATATATATATATATATATATATATATTGTAACCTCTGTCTTCTTCACTTATTCACTTTATTAGATTTATAAATGCCCAGGCGCCAATTCTATACAAGATAGAATAAAATTTATAATTGTAAATTGCTTTTAAACTTATTTAAAAGATTCTTATATTGTAATTACTCTATGGCTTAGCTCAGTTGAGGTTATAGGATATGGTCTTCATATAGGATGCAAATAAGAGTAATAAAACATTTATGGATAACAATTCTGTAACACTAATTTAATCATATGCCACACATTTATTCAATTACAAAACTATTGCAAAATTATCAATTATCATATTTAGTATAGGATAGATAATGATGAGGGTCGGGTACCTTTTATATCCACATCACCATCTATTCTAAGCAAAGTGGAATATATTATTAGCACTGTAATATGGAGATTTATCATCTCCAGACAGATTAAATAAATTGACTTCTACTGGCAAATCTATATATTCTAGGGCTATGTTATGTTAAGCATATGTGTGTGTGTGGAAATGGAGAATCGAACGTATATAATCAAGCAATTCATATGGGCTATTAATTCAATAAAACATTTATTAAAAATAAAAGACAAAATAAATAAAAAAAAAAAAAATATTATTTTATGCACCTTTCTAACCAATTACATTTCTTCTACAGTAAAACCAAAATTGACTAATATTTAATATATGAATCATATATTTTCGAATATGTGTGCTTTTATAATATCATAAATATAATGTATTTTTAAAACATACTTTTTATTAGCTTATTTATAGAACTTGGATGATGCCATAAATCAATCATCTTTTATACATATTATAAAAATTTATACAACACTTATCTGTTATAATCAGTGTATATCATCTAACATTAACTATACAAAAATAAAGAAAGGCAGGGGAAAACAATAACCAAACACTTATACCTATATACGTGAGGGTTAAATAATATCTCCAAACTCAATCTAAATAATCTAATCATCCCTTGACCATTTCTACCTCCAACTACACCCAATACACTTCCTACATAAACAAACTTATAACAGACAAGGTTTTAATTCTTTATTTTTTTAAATAAACTTCATTAACAAAATTAAAGCATAATAAATACAATTTTTAAAAAAATAATAATAATTTATAGCATCACGCACACATCCGAATATCTATAATCACCTATAATATAATTTCTAGATCATACAAAATAATAGATTATCATATTATAATAATAAGAAGTTACATTGTTCTTTTTTTTAAAAGAAAACAAAAAAAAATTGATTGTATATCTATTATAAGCAATAACGAAAAATACTTATCAATATCCAATCATTACATGTTAAGTTTTTTTTTTAAAAATTTGAAAGTTGAAAGAAACATACATATCAATTTCAAAGACAACAGTAAATTATAACATAAAAAAAATGTCTATCCGATTGTTAAAGCATAATTTGTTAAGAATGACAATAGTCTTTTTTTTATCCTAAAATTCCGTGATAGGCATTATAATAACATTTGCATGCATTGGAATTATTTTATTATATATGCGTGAATAGCAAAGTTATACAGTATAAAATTATCCTCTTGATATAAGATTAAATGGATAAACTCTTTCATTTTAAATTTTATTTTGCAGAATATTGATAGAAAATTCTTAAAATTGAAAACACACATCAAGCGTTTAATTATAGCGTTTAATAAGAAAATTTTAGCTAGCTTTATTTTAAACAATTTTGTCATTTTAATATTATTTAGCTTTGGTAATACTTTAAAATAAATCATAATTACTTAGCTTACATAACATCCAGGCATTTTAAAGGTAGTGAATATGGATCATCATTTGACAGAAATTTGGAGCTGGCTTCCCTCTGGGGGGTTTATCTCTTCATTTTTATATTATTCCAGTAGTATAATAGAAAATCCTCCACAGGTATATTATCAGAATCCTCGTGATGTTTTTTTTTATTTGTTCTAATACTCTTAGAGAGTTATTGATTCTTTTAAGCTTTATTTTTTTATAGTTTCTTCCTTGGAATTTTTTTTTATACCTTCCTTCAAGTTTTAAACTCTCTCTCTCTCCACTCATGCCCTCTGTGTTTTTTTCTATTACAATCAACTTTGGAAGTGTGCCAGAATTTTTACTTATAAAACTTTAACAATACAATATTTGAATGGAATAAAACATAATAATAAAAAAATATCAAATATTAATTTACAAATGTTATTCATTAATATACAAATAATCTTTATCATTTTAAATATAAGATTATGAACAATACATAATTAGTAAATAATAAATAAAATATAGAAAAGAAAATTCTAATTAATAATATATCTATGTATCTGCTTATTATGACATGTAAATTTTTCTACTACATATAAACATCCCTGATGTTGTTCATCCTCCTCTTCTACTACCAAACATATATAATCCAAAACTCTACCAATCAGTACACCCAATTAAAGTTTTAATTTTTTTAAATCCTAATTTTAACTAGCAAATTACATCACAATTCATTTTTCTCAGATAACTATCTTTAGCCATTGTTAGCACAAATGTGAACTTCCCACATTTCTTCCTGGTGCCAACCTGGAAGGTCACAATCCTTCCCCCTTATGAAAGAAAAATGAATTGGATAAACAACAATCAATATTAATAGCACATCAAATTTTACATTAAGATCATTCCACAATTAGAAAATTATGTTTGTCGAATAAACATAAAACAATAAAAACATTTAATGCTTTTACAAACACTTGTTCCTATTATATTTTAGCAACATTAAATAAGCAAGAAAAAAAATAACTAAATTCTATATTGAACAATATGTATAACTTTTATTAATCATGTCTTGCAGGACATGGAATCAAACTGCGAGCATTTTAAATAACTTTAAACCTTGCTCGATTATTCTTTATTTCCTTTCTTCTGACAAGTTTATCTCTAAGAGACATTATCTCAACCTTCTTTAGTCTAGTTTTTACCTTTCTATGCTCTATCCTTTTATTTCTGGATGTCTCTAAACCCATAATATTGATCAACTTTCTATTTACTTTCTTTAGTTTGATTTTAGCCTTTCCAACTTCTTTTTCCTCTTTTTTTCTTTTTTTTTCCTTATATAATCTACACCTTTACTAAGATAACTTATCTTAACCTTCTCTCTACTCATCTCTTTGAATTTTACTTTAATTTTCTTCATATGTTTATTGTGATTAATTACCTCTCTCATAAAATCTACTTTAGTTTTCTTCTTACTTTTACATTTAAGCTTTACTTTGGCTTTGCCTAAATCTCTTTTCAGATTAATACCTTTTCTAAGAATATTTACATTAAATATCTTTCTTAATTTATCCTTAAATTTTACCTTAATTTTACTGACTTCTTTATTAATTAATACCACATGTTCTTTGGTTATTTCTACATCTGTACAACTTTTTCTACAGACTGCGCAACTTCTTTGTTTTTTTATCTTAATATCAATTAATTTCACAAGCTCTTTAACCATTTTCTCATCTTCACTAACTATTTCTACAACCAATTCTTGATTTTCTTTATATTGACTCTGCAAAATCAAGTCTACCTCTTTTGACTGATTAGGATCATTTAGTTTTATCACTTTGGAATAACCTTGAAAATTTACACTCATCTCTACTGACTGTTTTTGTGATCTCTCTCGTAATTCCCTATTCTTCTTTATCTCCATTTTACATTTCTCTGACACTTGATTGTATCTCCAAATTTTTAATATCATTTCATCTATCCTTTCTATTCATTGTTGTGCCTCTACCTCCTTTGCCACTACTTCTTTTATCATATTCTGAAAATCTAACTTTACCTCTACACAACTATGATCTTTCTTTTGTATCTCCACATTCACATCTATGTCTTTCTTAATCATTTCAATAGATTCTTTACGCTTTTTCATCTTTTCATCAACCGATTCAAGAATCTTTCTAATTAATTCTTCATTTTTAAAATTTTTCCCATTTACTAAATCTATCAATGGTTTATCTTTTTCCCTATTATCTATCAACTCAACAGATGGTATATTTGCTTCTAGTTCTTTAGTAACCAATTCAACAGATTCCTTTTGAATCTCTATTTCTTCATGAATTAACTCACTATCTGTACTAATTTTTCCAACAGATAACTTGGTTTCTTCACTAGCTAATTCAATAAAAGATTTGTCTTTTCTTAAATCATCTTCTGCTATCTTATCAAATGATACATTATCATTTACATCCTTGTTAACTAATTTAACAGAATCTTTGTTTTCTTCTGCCAAACTACTACATAAGTTAATATCTTCATTAACTATTTTAATTACTTGTGGATTTGCTTTTCTTATTATTTTAACAAGTTGTCTATTTTCTGCCATACTTTTACTAATTAAACTAATAGGTTCTTTATGCTTGTTCAAATCTGTACTAGTTACTTTAACACATCTATCAATTACTTTGAAAGATACTTTCTGATTTGCTATATCCTTATCAATTATCTCAACTGATGGCTTAGATTCAGTTTCTATACTTTTAGATTCAATATTTTGTGATTTATTATTCTCCTCTAATTTATTTTTCAAATTAGCATCCACTATTTTAACATCTTGACTAACTATCTCAACATATTTAGGTTCTTCCTTTTCTATTTGATTTAATTTAAGTTCTTTGTATGCCTTTAATTCTTCCTTGGTTAAACCAATGTTCTTACTAACTAGATTAACAACCTTCTGATTTTCTTTCTTATACAGCACTATCAAATCATCATCAGGTATCTTAATTTTCTGTAGTGAGTTCTTAATATTTGTCTCCAACAATACTGATTTGACTACCTGACCTTTACTATTCTCTTGTATTTCTAGCTTCATTTTGGGTATTTCTAACTTTGCTTCTAGCTTTGTTTCTAGTTTCACTTCTAATTTTATCTCTGACATTTCTGACTTTATTTCAACCATCCTCTCCTGTGATTTCTTTTGACTCAATTTTATTTCTATTGCTATCTCTGATTCCTGACTTTTTACTTTCTCCTCCACAACTTGCATCTGCCTAACTATACTAGCTTTTATTTCTACCATTTCTAACTTCATTTTTGAAACTTTCAATTTTATTTCTTTTAGTTCTGACTTCAATTCTACAAACATCTCTTCTGACTTTTCTCTATCTTCTACTCGACCAGACTTTAGTTCTTCTCTTAATTCTAATTTTAATTTTACTTGACCTGACTTTACTTCTTTTAATTCTGTTAATATATTTCTTAACAACATCGACATATCACCATCTAGAGTTTGAGGGATATTATCTCTTATCCTATTAGATTATCCATATAACATACCTATAACTTCATTTCCTGATTCAAGGTCAGGGGACATCGCAACAATGTCTGGAGATGGTGTCTCTTGAGACCCACCCAAACTATCGTATAAGCTAAACTCTTCCATTTTATAATCTCTTAAAAATTTATTAATACTACTTAAAGAAAATAAGGTTTACCAGCTCCAACCTCCACCAAACCAACAATTCAAATTCACCATCATTACCTAAAATGACATAAAATTTCCACAATTTTATTTTCCCATATAATGTTCGATTTTCCACACACACATAGATAAGAAGACATTAAGTTTTAACTAGATAACATTGATCTAAACATAGCTGAAATTATTAATTAAATTTTACATGATCCACTATAGTTATATTACAAACTACACCCTTTTCAAATTACTGATAAAAGACCAAAAACGATTTAAACATATTCATTTATCTTTATGCTGTGTTGGGTGCATTCAAATATTATAACCAACATTTATAACCCCCCCCCAAAAAAAAAATGAATTTTATAACCAAAATAAAATTAATGATGACATGCATTTACTATGACAACTGATATACAATTTTTAATTAAATATGGAAGATGCTAACCTTTGCATAAGAATATAGAAAATAGCCTTTTAAGAATGAGCTATATATTCAAGTTATACATTCATCCATTCTTCTAAAGATCCAACAGATACTGACAGCCAAAAGAATTATTAGCAGTTCACAATTTTGAAATAGATAAAAGAATTCCATCACTGCTCTTAAAACAGACAATGCTCCATGAACACTCTGATGATCGTCCCACTTTAGTCACTCTAAGCTACCACAACCCATAATATTTTACTACAAACACTATCACAATGCCCTGCTTACATCCAAGTCTTAGGGGCTATTTATAAAATATTGTCTTGCTCATCTTTGGGAGTCTTAGAGACAAATATTACATATATATTAGAAAGAACTATGCCTTGCTCTCTCTGGAGTCTTAGAGGCAAAATCATGGCAGGACTACTGTTAACTGCTTCATGATAACTAACAACTGATATCATAATTTGGGTTGGAGCAGTGAATGAGAACAATCAGTCACCAGTGACATGAATACACCATATCCTTAAGACAATAACAAAAACTCTCCATCCATCACCAAAACTTGCAATACAACCAACAAAACTCCAACAATCAAGTATGCTATTTAACCTTCAAAATTATAGACTTTCTATAACAGAAATGTTCCGAATATGAACAACATTACTACTTTATAATTTAACACCATCAATAATTCTATGCTTATCTGGCATCAATGCTATATTTCATTGACAAGCAAAAAACATATATATATATAAAAAAATGTTATCAACTTTAACATTTACTATAAGTTGTGATATTTATATAGCTCTAAAATTGAAATTAAGCTGTTTCATGGCTGTATTTATTTATTTCACATAAAAAAAATGGTTTTTTTTTTTTAAACTATACATCTGACATTAATACATCTACTACATATCTTTCATGTATTGGCTTATTTTGAACACTAATTGGCTTATTTCAAACCTTAGTTAATGCTCCATTTATCCCTAGTTCCATTTTGTTAAACATTTATATTAATCTTCCAGATTGGTATCAAAAATCCTTGAATAAGAAAACTGCCAACTTGATTCTATTTTGGAATCAATTTTGCAATAACTGTATATTTAAAACAGGAATTAAATAACTCTAAAGTTACTGGATTACTTCTCATCTCAGGTATATGACAATATATATCAACAAAAATATAAATACTCTACAAGATACAAGACTTAAGTAATCAAGATCCTATGATTAGACAACAATTTAAAACCTTGGCAGTTGTGGCCTCTATGTATATATCAAGCCATCCACGTTAGTCACCACTTAAAATAGAATGTATAATATATAATCACCCATAAAGAACAAAATACACATGTAAACAAAGATGAATCAATCACCAATCATTTTTCAGCCATTTATCGATAAATATATTGAGCATTTAACCCATAAATGTCGAGGCCCCACATTGGGCAAGCCACTTAACCCACCCTGTAATCTGTCTTCTTTCTTATTCACTTTATTAGATTTATAAATGCCCAGACACCAATTCTATACAAGATAGAATAAAATTTATAATTGTAAATTGCTTTTAAACTTATTTAAAAGATTCTTTAAAGTTGTAATTATAAATTTTATTAAACACCCATTATTATATTAAGTAATAATTTACTAGAACTGTAACCTTAAAAATAAGCGTCTGAAAAATACGAAGGTAGGGACCTCTATAGGTCTTAAAACACAGCGTAAGCTTGTGTTTTAAGACCTATAGAGGTCCCTACCATCGTATTGTTCAGACGCTTATTTCTAAGGTTACAGCCTTAGTAAATTATTACTTAAAAGATTCTTATATTGTAATTACTCTATGGCTTAGCTCAGTTGAGGTTATAGGATATGGTCTTCATATAGGATGCAAATAAGAGTAATAAAACATTTATGGATAACAATTCTGTAACACTAATTTAATCATATGCCACACATTTATTTAATTACAAAACTATTGCAAAATTATCAATTATCATATTTAGTATAGGATAGATAATGATGAGGGTCAGGTACCTTTTATATCCACATCACCATCTATCTATTCTAAGCAAAGTAAAATATATTATTAGCACTGTAATATGGAGATTTATCATCTCCAGACAGATTAAATAAATTGACTTCTACTGGCAAATCTATATATTCTAGGGCTATGTTATGTTAAGCATATGTGTGTGTGTGTGTGGAAATGGAGAATTGAACCTATATAATCAAGCAATTCATATGGGCTATTAATTCAACAAAACATTTATTAAAAATAAAAGACAAAATAAATAATAAATAAACAAAAAAAATATTATTTTATGCACCTTTCTAACCAATTACATTTCTTCTACAGTAAAACCAAAATTGACTAATATTTAATATATGAATCATATATTTTCGAATATGTGTGCTTTTATAATATCATAAATATAATGTATTTTCAAAACATACTTTTTATTAGCTTATTTGTAGAACTTGGATGATGCCATAAATCAATCATCTTTTATACATATTATAAAAATTTATACAATACTTATCTGTTACAATCAGTGTATATCATCTAACATTAACTATACAAAAATAAAGAAAGGCAGGGGAAAACAATAGCCAAACACTTATACCTATATACGTGAGGGTTAAATAATATCTCCAAACTCAATCTAAATAATCTAATCGTCCCTTGACCATTTCTACCTCCAACTACACCCAATACACTTCCTACATAAACAAACTTATAACAGACAAGGTTTTAATTCTTTATTTTTTTAAATAAAGTTCATTAACAAAATTAAGCATAATAAATACAATTTAAAAAAATAATAATAATTTATAACATCACGCACACATCCGAATATCTATAATCATCTATAATATAATTTCTAGATCATAGAAAATAATAGATTATCATATTATAATAATAAGAAGTTACATTGTTCTTTTTTTTAAAAGAAAACAAAAAAAATTGATTGTATATCTATTATAAGCAATAATGAAAAATACTTATCAATATCAATCATTACATGTTAATTTTTTAAAAATTTGAAAGTTAAAAGAAACATACATATTAATTTCAAAGACAACAGTAAATTATAATAAAAAAAATGTCTATCCGATTGTTAAAGCATAATTTGTTAAGAATGACAATAGTCTTTTTTTTTCCCTAAAATTCCATGATAGGCATTATAATAGCATTTGCATGCATTGGAATTATTTTATTATATATGCGTGAATAGCAAAGTTATACAGTATAAAATTATCCTCTTGATATAAGATTAAATGGATAAACTCTTTCATTTTAAATTTTATTTTGCAGAATATTGATAGAAAATTCTTAAAATTGAAAACACACATCAAGCGTTTAATTATAGTGTTTAATAAGAAAATTTTAGCTAGCTTTATTTTAAACAATTTTGTCATTTTAATATTATTTAGCTTTGGTAATACTTTAAAATAAATCATAATTACTTAGCTTACATAACATCCAGGCATTTTAAAGGTAATGAATATGGATCATCATTTGACAGAAATTTGGAGCTGGCTTCCCTCTGGGGGGGGGGGGTTATCTCCTCATTTTTATATTATTCCAGTAGTATAATAGAAAATTCTCCACAGGTATATTATTAGAATCCTCGTGATGTTTTTTTTATTTGTTCTAATACTCTTAGAGAGTTATTGATTCTTTTAAGCTTTATTTTTTTATAGCTTCTTCCTTGGAATTTTTTTTTATACCTTCCTTCAAGTTTTATACTCTCTGTCTCTCTGCACTCACGTCCGCTGTGTTTTTTTTTATTACAATCAACTTTGGAAGTGTGCCAGAATTTTTACTTATAAAACTTTAACAATACAATATTTGAATGGAATAAAACATAATAATAAAAAAATATATCAAATATTAATTTACAAATGTTATTCACTAATATATAAATAATCTTTCTCATTTTAAATATAAGATTATGAACAATACATAATTAGTAAATAATAAATAAAATATAGAAAAGAAAATTCTAATTAATAATATATCTATGTATCTGCTTATTATGACATGTAAATTTTTCTACTACATATAAACATCCCTGATGTTGTTCATCCTCCTCTTTTACTACCAAATATATATAATCCAAAACTCTACCAATCAGTACACCCAATTAAAGTTTTAATTTTTTAAATCCTAATTTTAACTAGCAAATTACATCACAATTCATTTTTCTCAGATAACTATCTTTAGCCATTGTTAGCACAAATGTGAACTTCCTACATTTCTTCCTGGTCCCAACCTGGAAGGTCACAATATATATATATATATATACTATATATATATATATATATACCATATATATATATATATATATATATATATATAATGGTAATTAACAATTACAGTATATACAGTCTTTCAATCCACAGTTAATTGCTTAACTCTTCTCAACTGCTTAGAATTTAATGGCAGGTGAGGAGGGTTAAGAAATTAATCAAAAGTACTTCTGTGAATTGAAAGACTGTATATAATAGTTAATTACAATTATATTTATTATTTTTATTGTTATTACAATAGTTTTCAATTAGCAAACATTTTATTTGTATTATATATATATAACAGTTAATGCTTAAATAAATCATAAAATCTACAATTTGTTGTCAAGGTAACTGATAGATCATATTAAAACTAACATTACTGCTACACTTCACTTTCTCTTTTATCAATATTCTTGTACAGATAACTCATCTTTAGGAACATTTTCAAAATTTCATTATATTTGTAATGAACAAATTTCAGGGTTTTTTTAGAGCAAATTTAAAGTCTTCTGTAAAAAAAAAAATTAATGTTTAATATTTTTCTTCTATTTCATTGTGTATTTCTGATGTCACATTTGAATCATTTTTACCACTAACAGTAACATATTTTTGACTTTGCGTTCGATGTATGTCAGTGACATCTTTTGCAACAATTGTCTTCTTTTTTGCCAGCTATAAATATTTTTTATGTAAATGAGCCTATATTTTTTAAATAATTGTATTTATTTATTGAGTATTAATTTGTTGTAAATTATACTTTATCATTAATTATAATCATTATAACGTAAAAGTGATTCTTAATTTTAATTTAAAATTAGCTGTATGTTATTTTTTTAATAAAAATTGTAATCTCAACTGTTTTTTGTTGTTGTTGTTGTTGTTGTTTTTTCAATGCGTTTTCTTTCAGTTGATGATTACTTTATCTTTTATAATTTTCTGCTATTCTAAACTGCAATTTAATTTGCCATTTCTCCATTAATGTTTCTACATGGTTTACTACAATTTATTTTTTTATTTAACAAATACGTTTTTCAGTTTTTAAAAATGTCACAAAATTGTTTATATTAGTAAATTTTTTACTTGTAATGTGATTAGATCTTTGTTTTTTTTAAAAAAAGGGTTTTATTCCCTCACTGTAAAGATAGCTAGAAAAAACTTTCCATATCTACTATTTTGATTTTGTTTTGTGCTAAAAGCACAAATAGTTTTTTTTTAAAGCCTAAAATCTATTTCGTTACTTCTGCTATTTTTAGTTATATAATATAGAATAAAAATATATAGAATTCAATACTAGCAAAATATTTTTTTACTAAAAATTATTTCATGTCCACGGTTCATCTACTAACAAATAGACAAAACTCATCAAACATATAACACACATATAGTATATACGTTTTGTGCTTAGTGAATTTTTATTTGAGAAGGGCTATTTGTTAAATAGTAAAATCATGGTTGTGAGAGAACTTTAGTAAAAATTTTATTATTTTGCTAATATTTAATGTTACATGATTTTCTATTTTATTTATTAGTAATACAATGTTAAAAAATATTTAATATATAAAAGGTGATTATCTTGACAACAATTACAAATTGTTGACTGTTAATGATATTGGGATTGTACAAGTAGTTATTTTCAAAGAGGTCAGTATTGACCCCCAGTGATCGTTTTCGACTTTCAGGGGGTCTATGTCAGAGACAAAAAAATTTGGAGATCCACGATATGTAAATGGGGGTCCACCCATCAAAATCATTATTTCAGGAATTTCGTAAACTTTTAAGTAGATATTTTAAATTTAAAATAATTAATTATATGAATATGTATGATAACTTGAATTTTCTTATTCTAATTCTTGCATAGCTCAAAAATTACAATATAGCTTCTAAAAATAAAGACAATAGTAATTTTTACAGTGTTTTTTTATTCTGTAGTGAATAATTTACTTTGCCAATTGATCGTAATATTTATAATACGCTTTAAACATATATGAGTGAAGTTAATAAAAACTTTCACAAATAACACCGTTTAGCTTAGTACTTTCGGAGTATGTTTTTTATTGAAAATTATAATTTTTTGAATTATCATTTCTTGCTGATATTAAACGTAATTTTTCCTGAATATTATTAAAATATGACAAAGTCAAATAATTATTGGTTCACAAGATTATTTAGGTATCTGCTTTGTAATGTTCTACGATTAAGTACAAGTTTCTACATGTTTTCATATAAGCATCGCATCAAGCACCCACGCATAGTGAATAAAGTTTGTTTGGGCTTGTTTAGACCAAAACATTTGCATTGACATGTTAAACTGGGCATTTATAAATAGGAGTGTTAGAATCAAACATTGATCATTTTTATTCTGAATTTTGAGAAGAAAAGTGGTTGAAAAATATTAACTTTATTTAGCACAAAATACAGATGCAAACCAACGTGAATCAAAAACATCTTGATTAGGAGAATATAAAAAAAAGAAAATACAAAGTTTTTTTTCTCAGTGATAAACGTTTATTCATCAAAAAAAAAAAAAAAACAGATGCAGTTAGAAAAATGTTTACGAGGGAGTGATTATATGATAAATTGACATTTTAGGAGCAACATGGTAGGAGGGAAAGGATACATGTGAAAAGGAAATGGGAAGTGGAAAGAGTAAATGGTGTGTAGTCCAGGCTGGTCTGAAAGACATGTCTTCATGATTAAGTCCTGTGACAGAGGCTGAGAGGATAGGAGTTGGAGTATTGCCCAAGTGTCTATGAGGAGTCGAGGTGGGGATAGTTTGATATCTCTGGTTTTGAGAGAGCAAATTAGGTCCAAGAGCTTTTGATTTACTGAGGGTACTTTCTGGTCAAAGATAATAGCACATCGAAGCAACCAGAGAGCATAGATGAGAAAAACTGATAGCTTAATAACTGTGAAGACCCCTGTTTCTATGGATTCTTGGAGGTTGAAGATGGCATTCCTGTGTAAGGAAAGGCAAGAGTTGATGACATTTCTCACACCAAACAGAAAGGGACATTTAAGTAGGAATTGCTGGAGGGTTTCATTGTTAGTTTTACAGAGCTGGCATATGAGAGAGATCTTGGTGAAACCCCTACAGTTGACCAAAAATTGATCTGTGGAAGGGAATCAAGATTGATTTTGAGGAGGAAATCGAGGAATTTTGCCTCAAGGGACCACCTTTTGAATTTGCAGATTAATTGAGCATTGGAAGTTTGAGGAATGTAAGGGACACAATGAAGAAGTCTGTGGTCTGATTGAAAACCTCCCAGTACTTTAGTTTGCTGCTGATGGATGGTATAACAAAGCCAGCCTTTTGTAGGATGTTGATAATGAGTGAGGTCCATGACCAGGGACTGCCACTGGGAGGAGGAGTGTCAGGGGTGTGATAATAATATACACAAGGTTTCAGGAAAGTGACTTAGGAGTGTGAGGATAATAGCTAATCATCCAGATTGTGATCTCAGCTGCATTTTTAGTAAAATATTTCCAAATAAAGATAATGCCTGCTAAAACCTATGACCAAAAATTCTAATTGTATATATTCAACATTTAAATGCCCTGCAGACTTTCATACCAGATTTGATGCTGTTTTAACTATGGAAATACCACACTGGGTTATTGATATACATGGTGCAATTAAAAAATTGGATATCACACTACAAGAAGAACTCATGAATAACTTAAAGTGCAAATCAAACAAGATTATAAGCAATTCTGGCTTTAAAAATGTAACTAATACTTATCCTACATTATGTAGTATTGCAAGAAAATTTTTGATAGCTTTTCAATCTTCATTCATTGTGGAAAGGGTTTTTAGTGCAGTAACTAATTTGCTGACAAAAAAAAAAGATATCATTTGCAAATAACTGAATGAAGAGATTTAAGGCTATACTTAAGTCATTTGACTCCAAATATTAAATTATCAGAGCATTAACACCATTAATTGTTACATTTTTAATTTTGAACCTGAGCTTTATTTTATAGTTTTGTTACTACATTCTGATTTTTGTCCAAAATCCAAATATTTACAATTTTATGATAAATTTTAAAGAGATTTTTAATTTAGCCTTTTTTTTATTTTGAGCTATTAATACTAAATTTTGTTTTATTTCACATAAAAATAAGATTTTTAATTTAATTTGCCTGAAAGTTTGTGATGATGGTATATTATTAGATGTCATATGTTGGACTATTTCCATCATCTACGATTGAGTGTTGAATGTTTTCATCATGTATGAGTGAATGTTGAATGTACAGAAAATTCTAAACTTTAGTTAAAATTTTCAAATACAAACAACTTGTTAGTAATAACACACAATTAGACAACACAGGTTAGTAATTACACAACATTTTGAAGTATTATTCTCCAGTTTTGTTCAGGTGTTGCTGGCTGATATGCACAGTGACAGTATTTACATAGAAGTTGAACATAGATTTTTGAATATTGAATTTAAGGCAAATGCTGTAACCAACTGAGTTATTCTGTCTAAGGCAACAGAGAGTAGAAATTTGATATATTTATATATGAGGGTTGGTTCAAATCCTCCTGGATTCTTCAATTTTTTTCCTTAATCCCTTCAGTTTATTTATTTATTTTTCCTAAGAGCAAGATTAATTAGAGGCTTCAATACATTGTGTATTGCCACACTGGATTGACTTACCATTATCATATGAGCAGCTTCCATGAATTTTCCTCTATGCATTTGTTTCTCTTTATTCAATATTTTTGTATTTTCAATTAAACATATGGGCATTAGTACATATGTGGTCTGCTTCAGTAGATACATCTGTTTTAACCATTAGTTTGTGTTCTTTCAATCCCTGTTTAACAGGGTGACAGAACTCTCCAATATATGTCCTTCCACATTCACATAGAATTTCATAAGAACAGAAAAAATTACAATCCTTGTTCATCATCACTTCCAGTTTAGGCTCAGTAGAAGTAAAAATTCTTTGAAGTGTTGTATAGCTTTGGAAAACAGTTCTAATGTCATATTGACTGCAGATGTTCTTTAATTTGTCTACCATTTCTGTTATGAATAGATACACTACAGTACCAATAATTATTTTTCCTTGTTGAGGATAAAACTAATTCAACATGTGTGTGATCAAGTGTATCAGCAGTATAAGATAGCATGGATGATTGAGGGTCATGTGAAAGTCTGAGTTCAAATCCCTATATATTAAAATAAGAAAATAAATGTATGAATTAAAGTTTATTCCTTAACTTAGAATACGATAAATGTAAAAGGAAATTTTATGTACATCATCTTATCCTATACCTTTGTATTTTAGATAGTAACAATAACGATAATAATGTATCCAATCCAAGTAGATTTATCATAAAATATGACCTTCATTACATAAATATTTAGTGGCGATATTTCTTTAATAATAACAAAATAGAAGTATTAAAAATTAACAATTGCTTTATTATACAATATAAAATAAATTATAAACGAGTAATAATAATCATAATTATAAAAAAATATATATGAAATACCTAATAAATATTAATATTTATTTGTTTAAGTCTAATCTAAGCTTGGGATATAAAAATGTATAATCGTACAATATTACAAGATACTAACACTCAGTCAGAGTAGATTGCATATTATTCAAGCAAAGCCTCAATTTAAATACTGGAGGATAGTAATAATAATAATAATAATAAATATATTTTATATGCTATCCTTAATTAGTTTGTTCTAATATTAATCAACCTCTGCTTCACAACACTGGAAAAGTTTTTCACTCTTTTAAAAGAAACGACGTGAAAATTTTCCTTAGCACTCTCAAATGACATTTAAAACATATAGCTTATTTATTACACCTCTAGATGCTTTATTATATTCATTTAAGGGCTTAATCATTAGGAATAAACTTCTACTAACAAAAATATAATTTGTATCATTAGGAGGATTTATTATACTCTAGCATTTTAAAATTAATACAAAAATATACAAACTATGCATAAAATATTCCTTACAAACCTATTTATCTAACTAAGGATGATTAACTCCTTATAAATTTGAGTTTAAAACTTAAGAACTCATGAAACACACCATAACTCAATATAATGTAAAACATATTTAATGATATCCAGTATTATAAGTAATAAAATTAATAAAATTGTTAATTGTATATTCATATAATAATATCTGGAGAATTTTAATAATTTTTATTAAACTAATTGTAATAATGACTAACTAAATAACAAAGTATAATGAAGTTCATAAAATAATCCATTGATTTATACTCCAATGGTTAAAACGATTGACTATTATCCCAAGAAAATACTTATACTTGCATAGTATTTCAGTGTTTTTAGAAATTCACAGAAACATTTTAATAAAAGTATCAAAGTCGATATGGAACACAATCTATTTTCTTTTGTGATTTAATCCTTATTAGTACTTAATGATATATATATATATATATATATCATAAAAAAAACTCATAACAAGATTTGAGAATATCCTCAACCTCAGACCGGTTTCTGCTTCTGGCATGTGACTTGTTTTTTTTTATCATTTTATTGGTACTTAATATAAAAATGAATAAAATTCCATTAACTACATTTATTAATCCAACATCAATCCATTTTAAGGTTTGTTAATAAATTTGATGTTTATAATATAAAATATTTGATATTTATAATCGGTAAGTGATATTAGAATATTTGGCATTTATAATTCATTATTCATTTCTTCAGGCACTTAAGACAAATTATAGTTTGCTATACAACGCAATTTAAATTGTTTGAATAGACATTATAACTTTATGTCAAAATGTTTGTCATTCGGCACTTCTTTTATTTAAAGTATTTTATTAATTTATTAGTTTATAGATATTTAATCCTTGTTGCTAAATAATTTGGTCATTTATATTATATATGTGACTAAGCAAATAGGCTATAATCCATAAACATATTAATTTCATTGTTTTTTTATTAAAAGTTCAGCAATTCACTACATTATGAAGTTTATGACAGCATATCTGAGTTGAACATCATTACTTAAAATTTTTCTTTCAATAATTCACAATGATTAAACAGGCAAAACTCTTCATCAGTAGTGCCACTCAGTGCAAGCCAGAGTAATTAATGGATGCTAGAAGCATGTAAATGTCTGAAAAGTTTATGCTTTCAAATTGATAGAAATGTGTTTTGTAAGTACTGACTTTTGAATTAGTATTTTAGATCTAGTTTCTAGAGTCCTAGCACTCCACTGAGGTGATCCACAAGCTCAAAACCAATTAATCTGGAGTTATGGGACCCTGATAGAGATTTTGAATTTTTTTCTCTTTCAGCACTTATAAAATAAAAGCTTGATTATATCTATTGGTAAGCTCCATCTAGTAATCATAAAATGCAGGCTTAAAACAAGTTACAAAATTTATGACTTGTATATATATATATATATATATATATATATATATATATATATATATATATATATATATATATATATATATATATATATATATATATATATATATATATATACTGGAATTTGTCTAGGCTCTATATAGATATAAAATAATTTAGCAAAAGCATTATCTTAATGGTAGCAAGTAAAATAATAAAATGGATACCTTTATTCTTTATGTTTTCAATAATAAATTAGCTTACTAACTGTGATAAAATTTCAGAAAAGAAATAATATTCATGGTTATTGAAAATATTTTCACTCTGAAATTTTGTCATGGTTAGTAAACATAAATTATTTACAAACATGCTTCCCCAATTTTTTTATCAATTCAAAAGAGAACTATAAGTATCAAATAAGCGTAAATTTATTAATTTACAGTTTGGAAATTGCTGTATCAACTAAAGTGATTACCATGTAACACATTGCCACATTCACCTTGAGATTGGAGGAGTTTAATATTGAGGAAATTTAGGGAAGGTTAAACTTGACATATAGATGTTTCTTTTTATAGAGATGGGACCCTAATCTTCAGTATGTCAGATATATTAAAAATAAATAATATCTGAAGTGATAGGAACATTACAAAATAGAATATAATACATAAAGTAGAATCTTTTCCTAACTGTATACCACTGGTACCATATGCAATACCCAACTTTATACTTACACATCTCAGTCACTTCACAATATCTATTATCTAAAATGTCTGGTAAAAGAAAGGTAGTTTTTTTAATAATAATTAGCTTTATTAGTACCTAGCATGTTTTCAATATATTTTTACTATATCATATTTGTGGCATGTAAGGTGTGATTAAATGGTTCTTTATATTAATATTTAATTATCTGGCATTCAATTTTAATTTCAAATTTAAATTTGAATATTTAATAGCCCATTTTGGGTACACTTGTTACTTTTTGTTAATAGAAAAATGATCATCAGCTATTGCATACACTTCTAAACTATTTTTCAGATCAAATCTATAGCATGGACTAGCTGTATCCTGTCTCAATGGTTTCTTTTCTTTAAAAAAATGACATCCCATTACCATTTAATAATCTTCAACCCATTTTAATGATCCCCATTCTAATTAAAACTATCATTTCCCAATCTATCAAGGTTCCAATTTGCCAAAAAAAGGTTGTTCCACTTCCACTACCAATTATCATTTTTAAAATGACTATAGATGATACAGACATTCTAAAAATCAAGAACTGTTGCAATGCATCTTGATATCACTGCAGTCTTTGATTCAATTGCTATTGACAAGATTCTACAAATCATTAAACAACATAATGTATCTACTTATATTATCTACATATTAGCAAACTTACTCAACAACAGCCAAATTCACACTACTTTAAATGGACAAACCTCTCCCAGTTTCTCTCCATCCCACTCAATACCATAGAGTTCTTTCCTAAGCTAACTTCTTTTTCTGAATTATATTATTCCATTATTATCAAGCTTTTAAATGAACTATTAGGAACTTAAAGCAATTTTATATATCAAATAATCACATAGAAAATGTGTAACTTATTCATCTCATCATTGTCAAAAAAACAATTTCTCTGTCAACTAATTCACATCCTAAATAATTTTTCAGAAAAGTACTATCTTATATTCAACAATGAAAAACCCTCTTCTTAGAACATTCTGCCAGGTAATAAGTTAAATATTCCTTTCACAGTTTCACTATGTTAATTATTAGATTTCACCATTTATCTTTCTGAAAATGCTATGAGATCTGAAATCCAAAGTAAACTTCTCACTTCTATAGAAAATACAATTTGTTATTTAAAGCATATATATATATATATATATATATATATATATTCATGCTTGCAAACTGATAGAAACTTGTTGCATAAATGCTTGGAGTTAGTGTTTAGATCTAGTTTCTGGCCCTACCCTTCACTGATGATAACAAATTAGCTTGAAATCAGCTGATCTGAAGGTGAAGCCAATGAAAGAGATAGTGAATTCTGACTCATTTGATGTTTATGTAAACAAAATACGCTTGTATGGAGGTTTTGGTAAAGCTCCATCTATTGATCATAAATGCAAGTGATAGCAAGTTATGTGATTTATAACTCGTTTTTGTTTTTCATATATATATATATCCATACACGAAAAAGTATCATCAATATTTTGATCTTTTCAACAACTTCTTATTATATGCCTACCAACAAATACATTATATCGTTTATCAAAAAGATAAATTTATTAACTAGCAAATTCATCTGTAACAATAAAATTGTATCAATTAATACCATATCAAAGAAAAATCATGCCAAACACAATGGGTTCCCATTACACTACATCTCTATATACTATTTTCTGAGAGCAATAAATGAGATCATCAGGTTATAAACTTGTATTCTGAGGCATTAAGCTTTATTTTGATTAATCCATCAAATTCACAACCAATAAAAAAAAATCCTTTTGTTAAAGGATTAATCATATCCATAGTTAAATATATAACACCAGATCAAAAATTCTTTTCAACAAAAATTAAATGCTGGGATATATTTTATTTAAATTTTGATATTTGGAGCTGAAATATTTGGATTTCTTAATTAAAATCAATCTTAAGATTCTTCATACTAATGTCTTTCTAATCAAAAAGAAATTATTATTTTTATGACATAAGAAAGAAGAAACTGTGGAGTACTCCTTAACAATTATCCAGCATTACAAAAACATCAAATCATAATAATTTTAATTAGTAGTTTTCAAATCTCTTCTCTCATCTCTTTAATAAGCAATAAAAGTAGAGAACTTTCCCCTAACATACATTTATACTTTTTACCCTATGATTTTTGAAGTGCCATTTTTGATTTAATCAGACCTCTCAGAAGTTTCATTCACTTTTCCATAACAAATTAGCTAAAATAAAGAACAAGGAAATAGCACTCTCTCTGCCTGATATCTTTTCAGCTTTACAAGTTTAGTCAAGCTATCAACACCACTGTAATTGTTAGATCATTCTTTTAAAAAAAAAATCTTCTTTATACTGTAAAATATATACTCATGTAAAATGTTCTTTCTGTAAATTCATATAGATATTCAACACTTTGGTTTTAATTTTATATTTAATGTATCTTCTGGATATGAAAACACATAATGTAAGTCCTTATCTCTGTATCATCATCATCAACCATTATTAATCCACTGCAAGATGGTCTCTCCAAGTTTAATCCAACTTCTCCGATCTTTAGCTTCTCTTCTCCACATCACCCCTGCATACTTTCTTATTTCATCCATCCATCTCACATGTGGTCTCTTTCTGGGTCTTTTAAAATCTCTTGGAATCCCGTTTAAAATTTCAATTGTCCATCTATTATCATCTCTGTATACCATATTTAAATATATATCATGTGATATAACCTTTTATTTACAATAAAGTATGCTTTAAACTAATTATGTCATAGTGGATTTTGAGATATAAAAGGAATGGGGGAAAACTTATAATTAAAAAATTGCTTGTTTGCATATGGTTGTAATGCTTTACTAATTGTTATATTTACTATTGAAGTAACACTTATTGTTCTACAAAGTTTTGTGAATCAAAAGTTATAATTTCAAACTCATACAAGAGCGATATAATGAGAAATGCGCAAAAACATCGACCTCTTATTGGTTATATGTTTCTACAATGCAATAGTTAATTATACACACACACACATACACATATATATATAGAACCATTGTCATTGTACATATATATATAATAATGGCAAAAATGTCAACTACCATTAACGTCGATTATATATTGTTTAGTCAAAATCTTCTTTTATTTTCAAACAAAGAACCTAGTCCACAGTATCCACGTACATATCTTCTTTTTCTAGCATCGAATTTTGTTTTTTCTATTCTTATTCAGTTCTACCATTATTTGTTTAATATAATTTCATTTTAGATTTGTATATGGGAAGTTACATAACTAACAGTAATCCACACTATAGTTTAAACTTATAAATTTCTTTGATGTTTTCACCAGCTACTTCAAGTTGTGAAGTATCAAAACTTTGATTAAAGATTTAGGTTTGTCCTACTTAGATTCTTTAAGCTTGTTTTTTTTTTTAAAAAAGTTTTTCTTTCGTTCATAAAACCTTTTTCTAAGTCACAACCCGACGCTTAGATTCATTTTTTTAATCTTTTAAATAAAATATGTTTTTAAAGTGACATTAAAATGATTGATTATTTTTTCTCGAAAAAAAATACTCATAATTCTGTTTTATTATGAATGTCAAAAAAGTATATATTTAAGCGGTTAATCCGATTTAAAAACTATAAAAATTTGGACAAAAGAGGGCGAAAAATGTATGAATAAAAAAATTTAAATATTTTCAGTAAAAAAAAAATAAATTATTCTTTGTAACTTTGAAAATCTTATAAGTTTATTTTTTATATATATATTAATAATATTGAATTTGAAATTTTAAATGTAACAAAGAAATTCGTTTTTAAAAAATATATCAGTTGACAATGGCTACCTAAAACAAATAGTGTAGTCATTTAACGACTAATTTATGCAAAATAATCCAACGTCAGTTCTGAGATACCATACCAGATAAAATACGTGAAGTGTTCTTAGGTTCTGTGATTGTCAAGCATTGGTGGTCGAGAGGTCAGTGACAGTAGCTTTACAGGCAGTTGTCCCGGGTTGGCGGGTTCGCTTCCCGGTTGATGCAATGACACATGAGAAAAAAAAACACCCCTGTGATCTCTCAATTTTTTAACCAGGAATATCATGATCAAAACTTGACAATCAACAATCTATCTCAGCTGTGCTCTCTCATAGCTTAAACCTTTATCAAACACTTCTTATCAGATTTTACTCTTGAAAATAAATATCTGGACTCTTCTTCAGTTTAATTATCATGATTATGCAATATTAGAATATATCACTCTTCAAATTTGGATCCCATTTCATGTGAAGTTAAACAACTTATTGCATTGCCTGTATTTTATCATATTTTTATCGTATTTTTTTCATATGTGATATAAACTTATTGTATTGTAAATACCGTATTTGCTGGCACATAGAACGCATCCCTTCAAAATACGGCTAAAATATGGGGTGGAATCAAAATCTATGAGTTAAAATGTCAGTTAATATAAAACTTCTAGTTTATATTAATGTACAGGTATGAGTATTCCAATGCATTTTGTTCTTTATGAAAACAACAAAATATTTACAATTATTTCCAAATATACATGTATATAATCGTACATGTAAACTACGTACACAACAATCATTTTAATATATATATAATCATAATTATATCAATATCAGAGCAAAACATTCAAAATAATTTAACATTCTGATTTTTTTTTAATTATTTTAAAATTAAATGTTAAAATATATATAAAAAAGTTATTTCATAAATATAAATCTATCCACAAGATAAATAACATACAGTTAAGAAAAGAGATAATCTTCAAAATGTTTATCTCTGGAGATAAATTTCTAGCTTTTGCGGATCTATATTTAAAAGTGCCTAATTATTTTATCTTTTTTGTACACATAAATAACTATAAAATTAATAAAGTAAGTCATTATGGAAATTCATAAAAAAAATGTAGAAAATTATTTTTTTCTTAAAAGTGTTTTATAAGGGGGGGTGCTTCTTATACGACGTTGCATTCTGTACACGAGTAAATACAGCATGTTAATATTCGCATAGTTTATCAATATAAAAAAAATTAATAAATTAAAAAATTAAAGAGTTTTTAAATTATTGGTAATTGCTTTTCCAAGTTATTGAGTTTAATTTGTGCATATGAAATATAAAGTAGATTTTCTGACTAATACTCTTAAAAATACATCACTTGCCGAATATTTTGATAAAAGTAATATTAAATATATATATATTGCTAAGCTAAAATTAATAATTTTCATTTTAAAAAATGGTGACTTCAAGTTGCCTTCCTACACGATATGTCTTCCAGACAATGCTAATCTGGGTAATGGAAAATTGAAAATAAATAAAACTAATGATTTTATGAAAGTAAAGCTGTGGGTTAAACTGAATTTGTTTTTCTACTCATCGATAAATAATATGATTTCAAGGACATTTCGATTTTGGCAGTTACTGAAAGATTTTATGAATTGTGAATTCACATCCAAATTGTAAATAAACAAATAAAGACCTCTTTGTTTTTATGTCAAGTAAAAATTACTTGAGGGAAAAGATCAAAAACAAAAAACAAATTGGAATAACTGGTCTCTGAATATCTGGATGAGATTATTTTTTACAAGATGGTGATGAAGTTCTTCCACTATGAAGCTTGAACAACTTTTGATACAAGAAATAAAGCTGTTAAGAAAGTGTGTTTAAGTGAATAGTTAAGTCATACCTACAAAGATATTTTCTAAATTTAAAGATGACATTGTTCTTTAACAATCTTTATGTTATCTTGAAAACAAAATAAATGACTTTTTTTTTTGAAAAAAAAAATACAATTTAATTGGATCAAAGATTATGAAAGTATATATATATGAGGAGTGTGCACTTTTATTTCTTGTGACAGTTATGTTATTTGTGCAATTTTACTTTTTTTATTTGGTATATGGAATTTTGGAAAGACAATTAACTAACTACTTAAAAATATTATAAAGGAATTTCTAAAGATTTTAGCCAAGAAATAAATTCATTACTAAGTCTGTCATCATTAAATGTGTCACATTATAGATTTAACAACCATTAGTGTTTGTCTGAAATTTTGTGATGATATTAACTATTTGTTGGACTATTATAAACTGAGTGTCTTTAGAAAAATTTTAAACTTTATTTAAACTTTCTGAATACATCCACCTATTAGTATTTAACACTATGTTTTGAGTGGTATTACTATTCCCTCTTCTGATAAGTAGCAGCACTAGGATAGGAGTCAAAGATGGACCAGATTCTTGAATATTAAATTTTAAGGTAACACTAACCAACTTGGCAGAATAGAGCAGTTGATTAGAGCATTACATTAATTCAATATTCAAAATCTAAAGTTTCATGTTCAAATCCCATGCTAGTGTTATCACTTGTCAAGCCAGCAACACCTGAAGAAGAGAGAACAATACCATTTAAAACATTGTGTCTATACTAACTGGTGTTCTATTACTAACAGCGAATGTATTTAGAAAGTTTAAATTGACTTTGAAGTTTTTCTAAAGATATTCAATTCTTAATAGTAGATGATGGAAATAGTTTGCCCTATAATTAATATTAGCAATTATTAATTGTGTAATTCATAGCTTATGTTTATCTACAATAACATAAATCAAAGACCATTAATTTCCATCTCTAAATCAAATAAGCACAGTGAGCAATGGTATTTCTAAATGTGTTGAGACTCTAGTAAGATTTAAATATCAAATTCAGTTAAAATTGTTATTGCATCTGAAAAAAAGAATTTAAATGAGGCATCACATAAAGACAGTTTATATATCATTAATGTACAGAAACATGTTCAGTGCATTTTGGGGGGAACATCAGAAGTAGAATTGTAAGTTAAAACTACACAGAAGCAAAATTCTCCATGCAATAGCACTACTCAATGCAATCCAGAATATTCTATGGATGCAGAAAGGTTTGGGCATAAAATCCTTATCTAGTGCCTACTCATTTAACATTCACAGACTAGTTACTATCTTATAATATAATCTTCAATAACTTCTCTTCCTCTTTCTTCTTTATTTTTGCTTTTCTAATATATAACATATAATAACCACATTCCACTCTTTTTACACTTTGAAGCAAAATATATTTATTTATTAATATTACAGTTTTGACTGTTCCTAGCAGTCTTCGTCAGATCTACAAAAATTTAAACATTATATTAATACAACCATATTTCATACATATATCTATTAAATTTTTACAATTTTACCAACTTAATTATTACCATAAGTTTATTCATAAAACTTACTATTATATAACTTTAAAATCTACTTTACCCTTTATTTCTATTCTTAGTTATTATTATACTAATATTTATTCACCTTTTTTTCTTTTGCCATAATTTTATAATTTCAATGTAATATTATTATATTACTATATTCATAATTTAACCTTATTTTACATATTACTTTATTCACAAATTTAACTTTATTTTACATTTCACCTATTATCCTAATTTTTAATTATTTTATTCCATTCCTTAATTCCATTTTACCCATATTTTATTCCTGCCTCTTCCATTTACTTATCTCTTATAAAATTATTTTAATTATTTAATTCTTATATGTATTTTTATTTTATATCTTACCTTAATATCTACTAAACTCTCTCTACTCCACCATTTTCTATCCCATAATATACTCTAATTTCTTTTAATCTATATACAGCTCCCTCTATTATCTATTATACAAACTACTTATTTTAATTCTTATTAGTTTTCACTGTTTATTTTATTTATTTTTTATACTAAGATAGTTTTTAAACCACTTTCTCTATTAATATTTGGATTTATCTTCTTTATTAAAATTGCCTCCCTTATTTTTCTATCCCTCCTACTACTTGCATAACTTATCATTCTAATATTCTCTTTTTCTAGTTTATGACCTGTCTCCATAAAATGCATATATACCAGTGATCCTCTATCATATTTATGTTGCTTTAACCTAGTATATATTGAATTTTTCGTCTCACCAACATATTTATTCATAATCCCTTTATCCCTACATTTTCTGCATTCTATCTCATAAACCCCATTTATATATTTCTTCTCTCCACTTATATACCTATTATCTAAAATATCCATTATATTTTTCTTTCTTTTATTCACTACTTTATATTTAATATCATTTTTAAAATCTTTATTAATTTTTTTAATAATATTATTAATTCCCCTTACTATACTACTATCATTAACTTTTATTCCTATGTATTCCTTCTTTTCTTTTCATTTCCCTTCATCCTTTCCTTCTTTTTTATATAACTCTTCTATCTTTTTATATTGTTTTTTATTACCTTTTCTGGATATTCATTTTTAAATTTTCCTTTATTCTATTTATTTCCTTATCATATTACTCTCCTTCATCACATTTTACAATAGAATGAGAGAATGATAATAGATTGGCATATCTAGATATAATGATAAAAAAGGAATATTATGAGAAAAAGTAAAAACAGAAGTGTTTAGAAAAATGGGTATTACAAACACACAAAATTGGGGTTCTAATATGGATATTAAGCATAAGATTGGTTCTATAAGTTCTAAGGCATATAGAGCAAAATATTATTGTGATGAAGGAGAGGAATATGATAAGGAAATAAATAGAATAAAGGAAGATTTTAAGAAAAATGAATATCCAGAAAAGGTAATAAAAAACATATAAAAAAGATAGAAGAGTTATATAAAAAAAGAGGGAAAGGATGAAGGGAAATGAAAAGAAAAGAAGGAATACATAGGAATAAAAGTTAATGATAGTAGTATAGTAAGGGGAATTAATAATATTATTAAAAAAATTAATAAAGATTTTAAAAATGATATTAAATATAAAGTAGTGAATAAAAGAAAGAAAAATATAATGGATATTTTAGATAATAGGTATATAAGTGGAGAGAAGAAATATATAAATGGGGTTTATGAGATAGAATGCAGAAAATGTAGGGATAAAGGGATTATGAATAAATATGTTGGTGAGACGAAAAATTCAATATATACTAGGTTAAAGCAACATAAATATGATAGAGGATCACCGGTATATATGCATTTTATGGAGACAGGTCATAAACTAGAAAAAGAGAATATTAGAATGATAAGTTATGCAAGTAGTAGGAGGGATAGAAAAATAAGGGAGGCAATTTTAATAAAGAAGATAAATCCAAATATTAATAGAGAAAGTGGTTTAAAAACTATCTTAGTATAAAAAATAAATAAAATAAACAGTGAAAACTAATAAGAATTAAAATAAGTAGTTTGTATAATAGATAATAGAGGGAGCTGTATATAGATTAAAAGAAATTAGAGTATATTATGGGATAGAAAATGGTGGAGTAGAGAGAGTTTAGTAGATATTAAGGTAAGATATAAAATAAAAATACATATAAGAATTAAAATAATTAAAATAATTTTATAAGAGATAAGTAAATGGAAGAGGCAGGAATAAAATATGGGTAAAATGGAATTAAGGAATGGAATAAAATAATTAAAAATTAGGATAATAGGTGAAATGTAAAATAAAGTTAAATTTGTGAATAAAGTAATATGTAAAATAAGGTTAAATTATGAATATAGTAATATAATAATATTACATTGAAATTATAAAATTATGGCAAAAGAAAAAAAGGTGAATAAATATTAGTATAATAATAACTAAGAATATAAATAAAGGGTAAAGTAGATTTTAAAGTTATATATAAGTAAGTTTTATGAATAAACTTATGATAATAATTAAGTTGGTAAAATTGTAAGATTTAATAGATATATGTATGAAATATGGTTGTATTAATATAATGTTTAAATTTTTGTAAATCTGATGAAGACTGCTAGGAACAGTCGAAACTGTAATATTAATAAATAAATATATTTTGCTTCAAAGTGTAAAAAGAGTGGAGTGTGGTTATTATATGTTATAGTTACTATCTTGTGACTTTTATCAGTGATGAGCCTTGGATCTTAAAGCATTGTACCTAAATCTTAAAAGCAATCCTCTAGCAGCTAGCTTTTACCTTATTAGATAATTGTATTACATTCAAATATCAGCCTTTCAAGCTAATATGTGCACGTGCTTTGCGAGTGGTAAATAATAAATGAATACTTTTTTTTTCCAATACAAGATATAGTATTTATGCAGGAATAAAATGAATCCACTTATTCCTACAACTCAAATGCTTATATATGAGCAAATCTGAAGTACTGGCAAGGAAAGTGTGTGCACAATTAGCTTGAAAGGCTGATATTTGAATGTAATACAATTGTAAACATGCACTATATAAAAATAAATGCTTATTAGTTAATTATAAAACTTTGACTCCAAAATGAAAACACAATAATGTTTTCAATTCAAGCTCATTAGCTTGTATAGATCTGAGCTCAAGGAGCGACCATACTTTTTGATATCTTTTATTTTTTTAATAACCACAGTCACCATAATTTTACTGAGCTGGATTGGTATTAGAACACTATGCATCACATGGTCACCATGCTTTATGCCTCTGTGCAAACAGCTTGCATAAGCATAAAGAATTGCGATCATGTGATATTTAGTGGTTTAAATTAGAACTACTTGATAGCTTTTAATACATGTTTTGAGACAATTTGTTTTCTGATATCTAACAGAAAATATATTAAAAAGATAAAATGACAGTGGAACAGAATAGACTTGAGTATATTAGTAGTATTCTGTATCGTAATACCTAATTGTGTCACACAATAACCATAATATTAAACAAGGCAAAACTCTTCATACAGTAGTGCCATCTTGTGCCAACCAAAGTAATCAATTGATGCCAGAAGGCTTGTGCATAAAATCCCTATCTAGTGCCTACTCATCCAATATCCCCAGACTAGTTTCTGGTCTTTGTCAGTGAGGAGTCTTGGATCTGAGATCTAGATGCAGTGCTCTCAGATCCAAGGCTCCTCACTGATGAAGGTGAAAAACTAGTCTGGGGATATTGAATGAGTAGGCACTAGATAGGGATTTTATGCACAAGCCTTCTGGTATCCATTGATTACTCTGGTTGCACAAGATGGCACTATTGTATGGAGAGTTTTGCCTTGTTTAATAACAATTATGAGCTAGTATGAGATAGTGGTCATGTGATGTTTAGTGGTTAAACATAATATTCACCAGTAAAATATTCTGTGATTAGAAGCTATCCTTAATAAATTGTTATTAGAACCACAAGTCAGCCAACTTTCCAAAAACATTATAAACCGAGCACTGATTATATATACATGTGGGCAATAATGGTCTGGACCAATTGATGAATGCTGGTTCAGCATGAAATACATATATTGTAGATTATACATCTTTTTCACATGTGTGTGGTCATGTGTATCATTTGTATGAGATAGACTGAATTGCAGAAGGGAACTAAAGTCTGGGTTTAAATCCTCTATATTTACATTTAAACTCTGGGTATATAAAGTATACCTGTATTTATATAATCTTATTAATTATTTTCATTTTAACTTCAAATAAAAAATAAGGCTATATTTTTTTACTATTTATAATATTCAATAAACGATAATGCATACTAAGCATATTCTAAGTAAAGCTTGTTTAATGCTTTGAATACATATATGCTAAATATATATAAATATTCTAGATATATGTAAATAGTATGCAAATCATTCTTTTGACTAAGTGGTAGTCATAATCATAGCAATGAGTGTCCAAGAAGATTACTGGCTTTATAGAAGTGATGTTTTACGGAAGTGATGATCTGCATTAATTTGAATAAATATAAATTTAGATAGGCTATTTTTTGACAGGGGTACTTGTTAATACTATTTTATTGGCAATGTGTCAGGCCTCTTTAATTTTGTGTTTAGCATCATTTCTCTCAGAGCAGACAATAAAATGTAGATTCATATATGTGATCATGCTTGGATTCACATTTAAAAAAGATAGATTTAACTTCTGTATTAATTTTGGCTCTACTCTATTTGTATCTATGTTGTGCAACTTTTGTAAATAAATTAACCTGAGATTCTTCCAAATAAATCATGTTGCAGTTTGTGTTGTTGTGTATAAAATTATACACAACTTGGAAAACCAAAAGTGGGGCGGCTTATTTTTTGTATTACTAATCACTTAGCTTGAGAACGAAGGGGTGTGAAGATTGACATTATATGTTTTTGTACAGACTTTATTTATGCTGTGGTTTGACCCAAGTATGTAATGGTAGTGATATCCATGGTTTTTGATCAGCCAATGTAGGTCTGTTTATGATTTTGACATAGAATGACCATTGAGGATTTGTATCCAATATTGCATATATATTTAATATATATCTCAATATTAGTTTTACAGTCAGATTCAAATTTACTTAGATTATAATGTCTATGTGAAAACACTTTGAGGCCTGCAAATTCATTTTGTAATTTAATTGACTGCTGTAGTGCTGAATATTTATCTATAAACTTCTTCATTCATATTTAAAATATTGTTAACAATGGTAAATTTTTAATCTCTATTTTCCAATCTTCAAATGCAACAAAGTTTTTACACACATATCTTCAATGTCTTCTAATATGACAAGCTTATCTATTTTAAATTAATGAAAATGTTGTTTTCATTTTCTCTATATTTTTTTTCCATAATTACATTTTGATCACTTTTTGGTTTTGTTTTTTGCTGCATTTTTACTTTTTCATAATAAAATTTCATTTATTTTTGCTAAGGCTTTATTAATCTAAATTCTTTTGTCTCCATTATATTGATTGGTCAAGTTATTATAAATGGCTTTATTTTTTCAAATAATACTCTTTTTATTCAGTCATCTTTTAGCATAACTAATATCTTTAAATTTTTAGGAATTCTTAATTTAATCTCCAATCTTGGAGTTTAGTTGTTGTTGTTTTTTACATTCCACACATTTTTGATCTTTTCTATTGATGCTTCTTATATTTTGTAAGTTGATCCTTTAAATGTGGAACAAGTGAAATAAAAGGAACAGTGATGAAGGCCATTATAAAATATAAAATCCCTTGCATCTCCAAATAATAGATAATATGAATTATAATTAGCTACTCATATGTTTCCAAAAGCATTTCTCTTCATCAACATGGTTACCCGATAAATAGCAGGTAGAACAGAGGCAAAACTCTCCATACAGTAGCAACACTCAGTGCAAACCAGAATAATCAATAGATTTGCATAAAATCCCTAATTAGTGCCTACTCATCCAATATCTCTAGACTAGTTTCTACCTTGCAGCTTTTATTAGAGAAGAGCTTTGGATCTGAGAGCACTGTATCTGGATCTTAGGATCTAATATAACCTTTCAGCAGCCATCTTTTACTTTATTAGCTAACTATAAAACTTTGAGTCCAAAATGAAAACAAACCTTCCTGCATACATTGACTACTCTGGCTTGCTCTGAGTGGTGCTACTGTTGGAAAGTTTTGCCTCTGTTTAAACAGCATGTGTAAGCATAAAGAATGGTGACCATGTGAAGTTTGGTGGTTTAAATACCAGGTAGTAAAGTGCTATAATACCCACATTTCCACACTTATTTCTGGCATTTATCTTCATCACTACCAATCAATATCTAATAATAAAACTGATGCTCTCGTGCATCTGGCAATTATCAGTAACGTTTCCATATTATTCAATCTGATATCTTGAAATTGATAAAGTCCTTGGATTAACTTATATATAGATCTGATATCATATTATTTTATATGTTTTATTGATCTCAAATCTATGCCCATTATAGACCCTTATTTAATACTCTGTAGATATGAATATTATAGCACTAAACCATCTGCTATTAGAGTAAAGAAAATTAATTTTGAAAATTATATAATTAGAAATGTGTGTACATCATATGATAATGTTGTTGTATTATCCATCCTAGATTAATAGTAGAATGGGCTAGCAGTTAACATAAAATATTAAAATGAGTTAGTCTGGATTCAAAATCTTAGGAATTTTTGAATTTCAGATTATCAGTTTAAATATTATAAAAGAATAAATAATGTCTGTTAATTTCAGAAATGTAGTTGGTTCCATCTTGGAATTCTAATTCTTATTGATGATGGCAAAATCTGAAAGTGCTCTTAAGATAGAAATATTATAGCACTGCACTATCTGATGTTTATCGATTACTCAAATTTAACAGAATAGCTTTAGAGAAGATTAAGAGAACTGGTCTTAAAAATATTTTTCAGCAGTTTACAACTTTTTACATGCAACAGAGGGTGGTTTATGTTAACTGAAACGTTAGTCAGTATCATAAAATTCAAAAAGAATACACTCCATGAATCCATAAAGTTATTCATATTTTTGAAGGGGTGCTGTATTTGTCTTTAAGAGCTTTAAGATCTAAATCACATCATGTAATCATTAAGAATTCTTATGTTAACAAGAGGTTTGTGTGTATTTGTCTTTAAGAGCTTTCAGATCTAAATCACATCATGTAATCATTAAGAATTCTTATGTTAACAAGAGGTTTGTGTCCAAAAATAAATTTGCATTGGTAAACTGCTATTTTTTTTCATGTGTCAAAGCATCAGCTGGGAAGCAAACTCATGAACCTGGGACAACTGCTTGTAAAGGCAGCTGTGCTCACCACTCGACCACCAATCCTTGTCTGCTATTTTTAATGTGTCTCTATAAGCATTAAAATAAATGAAATTATTTTTCTTATCTACTAGAGATTTGTAACCCCCCCCCCCAGTATTTAGAGTAACACTATGTTGTTTCATTGGGTGTTCAAAGTCTTCTGGATATTTAGTACAAAAAGTTATGTATTGTATATGTCTAATATAATTCCTCCCTTTATGAATACACTAGATTTATTATAGTACTAGTATTGTCAATTAATCTAGCTTGATCATAAAAGAAGTAATAATAAAAACTGACTTTCAATGCAGGTCTCAATTTCATACACATAATGTAAATCATTTAATTAACTTCATCTATAAATTCATTTTGTAAAGTGATGAATTTATCAATAAATATATGATATGATATAACAAGAAATATTAAAGATAGTGTAGTTAGAATTGTAGTAGCAAAGGCTTTGTTTGGAAAAAGAAATGAAATTGTTTGACTAATTTAGACTTAATGCAAATAATGACAGTAAGTTTATAACTACACTTCAACATAATTCCTTAATAAGGGTGTTGATATGGTTTAGATCAACATGGATTAAATAAATCCAGAGTTCAAGAGAGACAGGCTAGAATTTTGAGTAAAGGCATATGTTACTAAAATCAATAAAATTGTCCCTCTCCCAAGATGGAAGACATTTTCATAGGGACTATGAAGAAAATCCAAAATAGGATGAAGTCCTTGCTTCAAAATTTATTATAGAAAACACCTGGAATCTCTTCAACTTCCCAAACATACATATCCAAGTGTGAATAACTAATTGTTCCAGCAGACTTACAGTGACTTTCATAACAGACCAAATTTGACAAGATTTCCTGTTTTTCTCATTGTGTAACAAAATGTAATAAATTTAACAATAAATAATTTTTATTAAAAAAAATAAATAAATAAAGTAAAAAATAGAAATTGTTATATGTGAAAGTTAAAGCACATAAAATAAAGAATGTTCAAATATCTTTGAAGATCTTAATCTAAATGTAAAAGACAATTTGTATTTAATTGGAATAAAATAAAAATTTTATATGAAAAGAAGAATTATAAAATAAGAAATATAAAAGACTATTTTTATTAATAAAGAAAATAATAAAATTGATTTGATATAGTAGTATTGTGATCATTTATGAAACATGGAGTGCTAGTGCATTACCTGTTTAGTGCAATATAAAACTAATATTTCTTCCTTTGTTATTCTTGAAAAAGTAAATTATGAAAGACAAAAGCACTGTGCTTCAATCTGTAAATTTAGAAAATCATCCATTTCACTTTTTATATCCCTCAATATTATCAGCCATAATTTAAAAATTAGCAGTATTTTATTTTAATACGTTGAATGTCATATAAAAGTATTGAACACATAAGCAAACACACAAAGATATTTTTGAATAGGTGTAAATTTAATTAATTAAATTTTTTTATATAAACCTGTGATGTTTCACTTTGTTTGAGATCCACTGAAAATTTCATATTTTATCTAATATTTAAATAAATAAAATGGGCATTCTTTATTTATTTATAAAATAATAAATTATTATTAATTATTTGTTGGAGTATTGTTATCTAATATTAAGAACTGAATGTCTTTAGAAAAATTTTGCTTTCAAAATATCTTTAACTATTAATAATATCACACAGATTAGTATTTAGCACAATGTTTCAAGCAGTATAACTCCTCTCTTCTTCAGATATTGATGGCCTGACCAGTGATATTACTAGTACAGGGATTGAAGCTGAACCTTTAGATTCTTGAATATTGGAATTTTAGCTCAGTTGATATCAGAATTATCTTTAAATTCAATATTCAAAATCTAACATACTGGGTTTGATTGCCATGTGAGTACTGCCATTGGGCAGGTCAGCAACACCTGAAGAAGAGAGGAGAATAAAACCACATGAAACATTGTGTTAAATACTAATATGTATGCAATTATTAACTGTTGAATGCATTTAAAAAGTTTAAATAAAGTTTTGAAATTTTTCTAAAGACAATCCGTTCATAATATTAGATAATGGCAGCAGACCAATACTAAAATGTCTTCATCACAAACATTCAGACACACACTAATAAATTATTACTTTTAAACTATTTAATTTTTGTCAGTGCACATCTGAACTACCTTATTTCACAACCATCCACCTGGTAGCATTGAGATAAGATAATTATTGATTAAAAAATAATAATTTATTGTGAGTATATATTTAACTATACTGAAAATATACTTACAGTGTTTTCCTGAAGGTTTGTGATGATGATGTTCTAGTTGTATTTTTATCTTGGACTATTTCGATCATCTAATATGTGTATTGAATGTCTTTAGAAAAATTTAACTTTATTTAAATATTCAAAATACATTCAACTGTTAATAATAGCACATCAAACAGGTTAGTATATGCACAATGTTTCAAGAGGTATTATTCTCCCCCCTTTTTCATGTTTTGCTGGCCTGACCAGTGACAGTACCAGCATGAGATTTGAACTTGGACCTTCTACTAATTGTTGCCTTTCACCAGATGGCTCAGTTGGTCAGAGCATTATCTTAAAATTCAATACTCAAGAATCTAAAGGTCCAGGTTCGAATCCCATGCTAGTATTGTCACTGGTCAGGCCAACAACACCTGAAGAAGAGAGAAGAATAATACCTCTCAAAACATTGTGCATATACTAACCTGTTTGATGTGCTATTACTAACAGTTGAATGTATTTTGAATATTTAAATAAAAGTTAAGTTTTTTTAAAGACATTCAATACTCATATTAGATGATGGAAATAGTCCAATATAAAAATACAACTATACTTACAGTGATTTAAGATATCTCATAGATTGGATCATATTTTGTAATTTCTCTACAATAAATGTCACTTAAATTAAGCAAAGTGTTGAAGTTTTTTGCCGAGAAATGTTTTCTAAAAAAGTGATTAAAAGATATCATGCAAATAGAACTTCGTGTAATGTATGATGAGTGTATTTTTGTTGCAGCAATTGTTTACATTGATTTATATAATAATTTAAATGTCATTGTCCCTTTTTTTCTGGAGTTACAAAGATTATTCGTTTATAAATGTCAGTTAATGGTGATCATAATTAATTGCAAATTAAATATAAATTAATAAATTTAGTTATTTTTTAAATGCAAATCATTATTTATTTATAATAATAGTAAAATTAATTTTAACGTGCGTGAAATTTTAAACATTAATTAAGTCACTTCAAACTGATAAAAGTTTGATTATACTGAACCATCACAAGAAAGAAAATGTCAAACCTTATAATAAAATACTATCTAAAAGGCGTTTTGACAAATCCTGATCCGAATCATGTATAAGGTTCAATTAAACATGTTTTCAACTAAAGATAATCAAATCTAAGTTTAGCTGACAAGAAATGCTAGCTTTGACAGTTGAGTTAATAATCATTCTTTTTAAATAAATGGACTTTTCTACATACGTTTATAATGATATGATATACTAACCCTGATTGTATATACATTGAAACTTCTTATGGCATCATGGATAGCATACCCACTTACCGTAATCATAACTGAAACAAGAAATATGTTCAGGTTTGAAACATGATTACAATTCAGATAGACAGCCTATAGGTAATAAATTAAATATATAGTTCATTATGGTTATCTAGCTATTTTTTCCCCATGTGTCAAAGCGTTGACCATGAAGTGAACCTGGATCAGCTGCCTGGAAGGCAGCTATGCCAGCCATGAGGCCATCAGCATTCTCTAACTTAACAGTTAATTAATATGATAAATAATGATTTTTTCTTTATGTGTCCTGTGCAGTGTAACCCAGTTGATTGACCACCTGATTGGTATAGGCTGGTCCCAAAATTCATTCTGGCCCTCATAGGTCTGTTTCTTGAACTTCTTATGAACTCCATAGAAATAAAGTCATTATCATTTTTGTTCTTATTTAGACTTTTGAAGGACATCTAGAACAGGATTTTCTTGACAATTGGCTGTTTAAAGACCGTTTTGCTTAATTTCCTATGATATTAACAAAATAATGACATTGATACTCATAAAAAATGTTATTGGTTTCTCATATTGAAGTGAATGTCATTAATTTTTAAGGTCTTATATGTAAGCAAATTATTCATTGTTATTTCTTAGGGATGAAATATTTTATTAGTAGCACTCTTAGCAAAGCCTCAATCTAATTAAGTCAAAGTTTTCAATCACAGTGTAATCATAAGTTCTAATTATTTTAATAACCAATAACCCTTTATACAAAGGCTGCCTAGCTCTGAGAATACAGATTATTTATGAAATAACATTCGTCATATACATATATTACACATATTCTTTGCAAGTCAGACATATTAGAGCCACTTTAATCACTTACAAATATTATCCTTTTGTATGAACCTACTAACCAGATAAAAGTCAATTTACTTACTCTGGTTCCCAGGAACTTACATTACCATTGATATTTTGTTGGTATAAAATGTTATAAAGATGTTGGAGCTCATATCAGTATATATTCATATTTTATAAATTAGTAGATTACCACCAGAGAGTACTAATTGTAAGTTTATTAAAAGTGATCCTAGAAAGTTTAACTTGTAAAATAGACTAGTTTCCAGCTTGTGGCTTTCATCTGTAAGGAGACTTTATGCACAACCTTCCTGCATCTATTGATCACTCTGACTTGTACTGAGCGATGCTACTGTGTGAAGAGTTTTACCTCTGTGAAACAGTTTGTGTAAACATATACAATGGTGATCATGTGATATTTATATTTACTTAGTGTGCACAAAACATATTGAATCATAATTAGAAATTGATAGATTGATGTTTTATTTCATGTTTTTGATAATTAATAAATCATTTAATGCAAGCATTCAATTATTTTAAATATTTTCTATACATGAAATTCATAAGACGATGTGTATAAAAATAATAAGAAAATGAGGTAAGATTATTAATTATTTACTTATTAATTATTTATTTAATCATTATATTATTATAATACTTGTTTTTGTTTATTCTTTATTTTATAATAAATAAATTTATTGTTTTTATTATTAACTTTGCATTTAAGTGGTATTTTATATTATCTCTAATTGTATTTTTATATGCTAACAACAAATCAAATTTGTTTAACAAGATAAATATTACCATAAAATGAATGGGGAAGGATATTTGTGAGTTGCTCAAATATATAAAGAGAAATAGTTGTTGTGTGTATATTATTAATTTGTATTAGTAATTCATTAGATTAGAGATTATTCATAATATTTATGTAGCGTAATTTTCACTACACCATTCTCATGCAAGCTAGGGTCTGGTTTCTATCTGCTTTTAACACCTTGTGGAGAGATGTAATCCGAGATCTATGACCAGGGATATTAAAATCATCTATGATTATCAAAATGCACATTTAATGCTGCAGCATCACTCCCCAGTTGGCTCAGATCACAATTTCTTGCACATATATTTATCAATGTTCAATATATATAGATAGCCTATTATAACAATTTAATTGATATCCCGGGGGGAACCTCCCAAAAAATTTTGTGAAAAGCGAAAATTAGGGCCCCCACAGGTCTTAACCACAAGCTTATAAGGGTCAAACTTATCACCCCCACCACTTTTCCACAAACCACTTAATCAAAGTATATTAACAATTTTTATTAGTCATTCATTAGAGTAGAGATTATCCACTTAATGAATAATATTTCTGTAGTGTAATTTTTATTACACCACTCTCACCCAAGGTAGGGACTGTTTTCTATCTGTTTTTAATATCATGTAGATAGATGTAATAATAAACAATTGTACTTCATATATTTAACTTTAATAAAAGATTTAAGTATATTTATCTACAGATGTATTTAAAATTTCTATTCCATGACACATTCCTGAAACATGAATTAATGATAATCTCTAATCAATTTCATGAAGATTGGAATTCAAAATATTTTGCTTCCTTAAATATCATATGTACATATAGTTTTTTCCTAGTAAATAAATCATCCATTGACTAGTGTACTTATTTTAATAGATGTATATTTGCTGGGATTAGATACGATTGTTATTTTGCAAAATCCTCTATCATTAAAGTCATGTCAATTATAAATGAAAAATTAATATTACTGTTTTATGTTGTAGTTATTATTTTTCTAATGTATGATTATTGTAAGAACTTGAAAAGAAGATGAAAACAGATTCATTTTTTGTTTGCAGTGTGATTGAGTTGCATACTAAAGAGTTACATTAATATCGCAATTGTTTCAGAAAATATATTAGACTAAGTTTTACATCCTTGTTATTGCAATGTAAAAGTAGCATAGATGAGCAAAATAATAAAATAAATAATTGAAGGGTTTATTGCTCAGGAAATCATAAGAAATTTTAATGCCAGAAAAGATTGAGCAGGAGCAATAATTCATGGACATAGAACATCAGACTCTGCCACTTTGCTATGATACTAAACCATAAAGAGCTATGAATATGATAACAAATTATGACTGATAAAAATAATGCCATTGCATATTATATAATATTCTGATTTATAAGAATAGTTTTTTTTATTGAGTGGCATGAAAGTGGCCTAGAAGAAAGATCTTGGTTACATTTATTATCAAATAGTTCAAGATAGTCAATTGATAGCAAATCCGTTCCTGGTATAGTTTATAAAATTACTTGCAGTTGTCATAAAATTTATATAGGTCAAAGTAAATTAAGACTTTATGAAAGAGTTAAAATGCATGAAATCAGAGTTGAAAATAAATATCATAGATCAGCTTTGTATATCCATGAATTGAATACTGGTCATAAAATATTATTTAACAAAGCAGAGCTTATCTTTTATGAAAGAAGTGAAATAAAAACAAAAGTAAAAAGTTTCTTAAATCTGAAGCTATCTATTTCATGAAGATATCTTTTGATGTTAAAGGAAATTATTGAAGTGAATGATGGGAAGGTTATTTTGTTTTATATGCATATGTGTATGTATATTGTGAGTTTCATTTGAAAAAGTCTATTTAATAATAGATGAAACCATGTTTGTGAAACAATTTTAGTAAAGCTTTTGTTTGTTATTTTGACTAATATTGTAATGTTATATGATTTTTTTATTTTATTTATAATTAATAGTATAGCAGTAGGCAATATTTAATTTTTTAATATTCTTTTTGTATGTAAGAAAATGACAAAATATAAATTGCTTAAAAACAATTGCCAAAATTAAATAAAATCTTAATTTTGATAATAAACCTAAGACAATGAAATATACATCAGGTACCATGTAGTATATGTTATTTTGGAAAAGAATAATGCAATTTTATTTATCTCACACCTAATTCATACTCTCTAACCCAACAATGATGAAATTTTAATTTAGACATAAATAGATAATCTTTTAGTGATTTTTCATTTTATCAACTTTTTTAATTTTACACATATGTTATTTTTGCATTCTCTTACTTCAAATTTATTTTTCTATTTGTGTAAATGAAATCAAAATTTAGCAAATAATTTGTACATAATTACAATAATTTTACTATAGATTTTTAATGATTTTTTCTTTATGATATACCAAACTTTTTTTTTCACAACCAGATCAGGTTTTTTTAATTTGAATTATTTTATATTATCTTTTTCTCAAGAGCTATTGTCTTGTTTTTGGCCATTATTATCAATATTCTTAATTTCATTGCTTTCTTTACTAGTATTTTAAAATCGATTGCAGCAATTTTTAATTTTTTTTAACTATTTCTGTTATCTAAATATCATAAAGGCCAAAATCTCCATACAGTAGTGCCACTCCGTGCAAGCCAAAGTAATCAATGGATGCAAGGTTTGTGCATAAATCCCTATCTAGTTCCTATCCATCCAATATCCCCAAGACAAGTTTCTAGCCTGTGGCTTTTATCAGTGAGGAGCCTTGGATCTGAGAGTACTGCACTTAGACCTTATGACCTAATACAACCCTCCAGCAGCCATCTTTTACCTTATTAGCTAACCATAAAGTTTTAAGCTCAAAATGAAAACACAATAATGTTTTCAATTCAAGCTCAGTAGCTTGTATGGTTGTATAGATCGGAACTCAGTTCAGCATCCAAACGTTTTGATGTTATTGGTTCTTTCATAACCACAGTCTCCATAATCCTATTAGGAAAGATTGATATTAAACCACTAAACATCACATGATCACCATTCTTTATGCCTACACAAGATGTTTATGCAGACGCTATATGTAGCTTCTTATATTCAAATGAGATCCAGTTTTCAATGTATATTCTCATAACTGCATTTAAATAATTTTAGTTATTCTTTAGATACATTATTAAATTTTTATCTGCATATATGATTTAAGTTTTTCTATTTCATTCTTTTTTAAAAACTACCAATGACTTCTAAAAATTAACAAATCTGGATTTTTTGTAATGAGTCAGATTAGTAATAAATAGTTTGTCATTATTTAACTGGAACTTTTAAGTTGTTTCTAAATTGGTTAAAATTCTAATTAGTGCATTTGTAACATTATGTAGTAAACAATATTTTTTCCAACTATTTGGATATATATCTTCTTTGCTTGTAATATTTACGGAATTTCCTGAAATAAATTTTGCACTACATATGTTACTGTCACTAACAATTTTATTTTCAGAATAGTTTTTCTTTTTATGCACTACTTCTTAAACTTCTTCCAGTAAAATGTTTTTTTTTTTCAAATAGATGGTCCAAACTTATGTTCTTTTACTTAATTTTTTAGATATTTTTATATATCCATTTATTTCAAAATTTTACCTTTTTAATTAGCATTTTTCAATGTTTATTTATTATTTATTATTTTGGCTATTGTTTGTTATATTAATTTATTTATATTTATAAGTCTCTGCATTGAATTTCTGGCCATTTTAAAGTATGAAGATTGGCTATCTTAATATAAGCTGAGCTTTAATTGTATATATGTGTGGAGATGATAATCTGGACCAACTGATGAGTGCTAGTTTAGCACAAAATACGGATATTGATGATTATTTATCTTTTAGATATGTGTGTGATCAAATGTATCAGTGGTATGAGATAGCCTGAATGATTGAGGGTGATGTGAAAGTCTGAGTTCAAATCCCCTATATATTACATGTATAAGAGCAGGTACGAAAAAGGCTGTTCTGTAGAAAAAAAAATCCACATTTTAAAATATCTTATTCAACTTATTTCATTCTTACCTGTATTGATGTTCTGCAATTTTGAGTTTATTTTTATTTTTATTATTTTATGGCAGCTTCAATTTTGTTTTTAATATAATATAATCTTTCGTTAATCATTTCTTCCTTGGATTTAGCATTAAAAGGAATCTTCATCAAAACCTTATTGATCTGTGCATTTTCTTTTCATGTTTTAGATAATGTCTGGAATTTTTTTATCATTTATGTTTTTCTTCTTTTGATCAAACTTTATAATTTCTAAAAATCAGTCTTAATTGTTTAAGTTTTAACTTGATGTTATTAAAAACTAAATTATGAGATAAACATCATTTTAAACCTTTTTTAATGTCTGAGTATTACAGTGATGTTGGTTATCTTTTTATTAATATCATTTGGATTGTGGTATTTTTTATCTTTTCATCACTACTTTTCATAATCATTATCTTTAGTTCATCTTCTGAAATAAAAATGAATGCATGGATGCATTACTCTAAACCAAGAGTTCCCATAGTGGTTGATATTAATTATTTGGGATTGATTTGAACTTTCTAGGGGTTGATAAATTAATAAAAAAATTTGGAGATCCATGACAACAAAAATAGACCCCTTTACTACTGCTATTTGTTAGTTACTTAAAAATATCTATGATTCCAATAGGTGCCTAATTAAGAGGTAAAATAATTAAAAAGGATTTTTTTTGATAAAACACATTACATACCAAACTTATAAAGGAAAAGGTAAAATGTGTCATTAAAAGACTCACATGTAAGAATGGATGAAAATACATGTCTGCGCATTGTCTTATCAAATATATCAAAGCAAGTGCAGACAGGAAAAACCATTGCATGTCCCCACTTGTTCATGGTGGGACAAGATGATATTCAATATTAGCAAAATCTATCAGTCTTGTATGGTCATGCTTTCATAAAACATTATAAATTGTAATTTGTCTGTCTAAATATGTTGATTTTTTCACTTCATTTTTATGTTTAATAAAATGATTTTAATATTCGTACTTCTTTTGAATTCACATATTTATTTTATAAATGTGAAAAATTAAAAAAAAGGTCTGCTCATATTTATTTGATTTATTTTTCATTACTGCATGTTTTGATATTAAATGTTGCACAAGATAATACCATATTCCGTAGTTCTTTTGTCTTTTTCAATCATTAATTAAAAGTGATTAAAATGAAAAGTTTGATATCTAGAGAAATATTTAATATTGGGTACTGTAGAAATTTGTTAATTTGAGTAAGTAAAGAAATGATTAGGGGTGGTGGGGGTAATGGTTTTCAAAGATTTTGGTAAAGGGATTTGTGGCTGAAAAAGTTTGGGAACTCTTGTACTAGATGATTGAACAAAATGCAATAATAATTTTGATATTTAAAAAAAAGTAATAAAGAAAATATTAGCAATAATGAATCTATTAGGTTTTCATCAGCTCTATACAAATATTTACCAAGATAATTATAATCTTCTACAGCAAATTTTAGATTTTAACCAATCAAAAGAACAAGCAGAATTTATAAGTAATTGTAGAACAATCAATAAATTTGAGTTGTCTTTATGCATTGGATTTGTAGATTATGAAAAGGTATTTCATTTAGTGATTAAAGCATTAGATCACCAAAGTATAAATCCAAGATATTATCATATTCTGAAGAATGGTTCTCAAAATGCAACAATAATGATCACCAAGCATAGTGATTCTATGAAGATCAATATTGAGAACCATGTATCACAGGATGTCCCCACAATTCCAAAACATTTGACTGCAGGTTTGTGATGATGATGTTTTAGTTGTATTTTTATATTGGACTATTTCCATCATCTAATATAAGTATTGAATGTATTTATTTAAATATTACAAATACATTCAAATGTTATTACTAGCACATCAAGCAGGTTCAAAAATGCACAATGTTTTGAGAGGTATTATTCTCCCCTTTTCTTTAGATGTTGGTGCCTTGACCAGTGACAGTATGAACATAGGATTTGAACCTGGACCATTAGAGTATTGAGTATTGAATTTTAAGGTAGCACTCTAACCACTTGAGTCAACTAGTCTGGAGATATTGGATGAGTAGGCACTAGATAGGTATTTTATGCATAAACCTTCTGGCATTTATTGATTACTCTGGTTGGCACAGGGTGGCACTACTGTATGGAGAGTTTTGCCCTTGTTTAAATTACTTTTTATAAAGACATTCAGCAGTCATATTAGATTGTGGAAATAGTCCAATATAAAAGTACAATTTGACTGTATTTTTAAAAAAAGGATTTTATGGATTAAAACCATAAGCTAAAGTAACTGTTTAAGAAAATGTTGCAAGAGTTATCAGATAAAAGTAAAATTAACACTAAAAAGAGTAGTTACATTTCATGGATTTTTTTAAAAGAAGAAAATAAAGATTGATAATAATGATGTAGAAAAAGTTAAGTATAAATTACCTTAGTGAAATTATTAATACATATAGAAACATAATGGATGAAATTAGTCATATAATTAAACTTGATTGGTGTGATTTTGAAAAATATAGCATAATATTTCAAAAAAATAAGCCTATGTGCTTAAAAAAAGTTTTTAATGGGTTTTACCAGTTCTTACTTATGGATCAGAGACTTGGACACTTAATAGAAGAGTGGTACATAGACTTCAGACTATTCAATGAAATATGGAGATATGTATGTTAAGAGCAACAAAAAGGGATCAAAAATTAAATACAAGGGTGAGAAAATAAATAGGTATTATTGATATCATTGAAATAATTAAGAGACTGAAGAGGAGCTGAGCTGGACATATTTCTATCAGAGACAATAATATATAGACAGTGAAAAACTTAATTCCAAATGATTATAAAAACTTAGGATGAGACCATGTATGATATGGATAGATGACATAAGGAGGTTTGCTGGTATGATATGCAAACTAAATACTGGACCTCAGAAAAACTGGATGCAAACTTTCAGAGATGTCTGCCCTTGTATATGTGTGTAATTACTTAATTTACACACTTTTATAATACATTATCAATATAATTTTGTAATAGTATTATTCTCTTATATAACTATGCATAATTTTAAAAGAAATATTAGGGTATTGTTTTGCTGTGAAATCAAAAAAATCAAACACCCAAGTGACAGAATTTTTTCAGTATTTGAATTCAGTTGACCAAATGTAGGGTTTTATTTTTTTTGGCTAGGACTTGATCCAAAAGTCTTAGTTCTTATCCCCCCACCACAACACACCCACATCAATACACTTAATTGTGCAGAACCAATATTTTTTAGCTAAATATTTTAGTATATTCTCCTATTATGATATTTTTAAGTAACAAAGCCTGTATATTTTAAAATATATAGAATAATGTCTTTGGATATTGAACTAATTTATATATTTATTTACAGATTGTACTGTCTATTTCTGCATCTAAGTTAGCACATAGATGTGTTACTTTATCTAATTTTGTTTTTTTTTGCATAGAAGTAACAGTTGGGTATCTGACTATACTATATAGATATTAAATGTTTTATTCGTGTTTGCTCTTAAGAATTTTGAAAATACAATTACAGAATTGTAAAATCAAATATTAAATTCTTCAACTTGCTGATTTGATGCTATAGAATTCATTATTATAAATCACATTTTTATTGTATTGGATATCAAAATGAAGGAATAATGTAAGCTATTAGAAAATTTTATAGTAAAGTTTGAGCATCATTTACATGGTCATGTTAGACCTCACTTACATTATAAGAATTATTTCAAAGATATTCTAAAGAAGTGTAATGTTAAATGTTTCTATTGGAAAGATATGGTAAAGATTAAATATGGTGCTGAAGTATTTCAAAAAGAAATATTTTCTTAAGTTACAAAATAACATCACAAAATATCAAAAAAATTAAAACTGAATCACCATGTTCTATGTGCAGATGTGTTTGTGATTTACATATTAGTTTATATATTCATTGCAAACCTCGTAAGAGTTTTCTTTTTTCCCTTTTTAGTTAGAGTGCCCACACTTAGTTATGAATGACTGCTGTATATATACACACAGTTTATAACAATATTTATCAACCAAGATAGTCAGTTATGTAAATAAGTAGGAAAAGAAAATAAGGGCAATAAAAAAATACTGATAAACAATCAAAACTACAAGTTAATTAAAGTAGCATAAAAATACACAGGGGGGGTAAGTATAATTCAAGTGATTTTTTTTCTATTTGAATGCTAATAATTATAAAATTTGACATATTAGTGATATATTTCATTTAAGTTCATTTTATAAAATTCCAGCTTTAATTCAGTTCATATAACTATATATTTATCATTTCATAAGCATTAAAAATTATACTTTTATAAATATTAATTATTATTTTTATAATTTATTTAATTTACACTTTTTTTCATGTGTCAAAGCATCATCCTGGAAGTGAACCCACGAAACCAGGACATCTGCTTGTAAGGCAGATGTGCTGATCACTTGGCTGCCAATGCTTGACTTTATATTTAATTGTCTTTGTTATGATTAGGTTGACAAAGTACATTTTCCAAGATATCTTTTATCACTATTTAAAGTTAATTAAATGCTTTAATATTAATTTTCTCTATGTATGTTTCTGTATGTATGACCACATTTTTGAATTCTTAACAATAGAAAAAAGTCCATTCTCATTTGAATTTGAACTCATATCCTTATGCTTCTCAAGATAACTTCTTAATGACTGTGCTAACAGAAATATTAATAGAATAAAATTTTGTTTATATTAATTTAACTCATACTCAATTATTTAAATTAATTAAAATAATATATATATATATCTGAAAAAAACATAACATTTATAGAATAAAAGTTTGTTAATATTGATTTATCCCATAATTAATTTAAAAGCCAACACAAATATTTTAAATAGTAGATGATCACATAATAATTAAATTTAGAATTCATTTGTTAGAAGGTGTATTTTATATTTCCATATCTTATTATTAAATTGTAATTTTTGTCAGATTTTTTTTATTGTTTTAACTATTTTTTAGAATAATATGTAAATATTATTAAAAAATAGAAAAACAATATGTAAAAAAAATCTTTTTTTAAATAATGCTTTTATGTAAACAGCTGATTAAATAATAAAATAATATGGCTAAAAAACATTTTGGGTCATTTTATAAAAGCATTTGAGGCCATACAATTCAAAAAAGCCTCAAATGCTTTTATGAAATAACACATGTCGAATTACTTTATTTTTCTACTTTTTAGTTCATTGTTTATAATAAAAGCTTTTTTTTACATATTATTTTCAATTACATATATGATTATATTTTTTATCTTTAGCCTTTGTATTTATTGTTGCATCAGTAGTAAAATTAATAAACTCAGGGATGAATGATGTTTGAATCAATTTTCACTTGAAAAAAAGTATAAAAAAATGTTTGGTTACTTAAATGAAAGTGTTGTTCTCCATTGTTATTTTAGATTTCAAATATTACTTCACCCCTTAAGAAATTTATTATATGATTATTTACTTACTATCAACCCATTATTTATTATTTTTAATGTAATCATATTATTATTAGCTTTAATAATGTTGCAATGTAAAAAAAATCATGTCATTCTTTAAAAGCTTCAGTTTATTTTAGTGATATCTATAATAAGCTCAAGTAATCTATGATTTTCTTATGATAATCCAATTAAATCTACATCCTCAGATTGACTTCTGGATTTTGTGTTTATCATAAACTGAATTTGTTTCAGCTTTAAATCCCAAACATTATTGATAAAGATGAACATTAAAAGTTGATCTGGATATAAAGATTTAAATGCATTACCACTTGGTAATAAGTGATTACTTAAGCTTGTTATAGATCAGAGGTGGCCAAAACATAGAACACAATTGACCAATAGACTGCAAGATCTCTGGAAGTCAACCATGAAGCTGACATAAACATTGACAAATTATAGTGATAAATACAGAACTGATTTGAATATAAAAAAATAATAAAAAAAGAGAAAATTCAAAATTATTCTCATTTAAAAATAGTTACATTTAAAATAATACTTGTTATTATTGTCGATTTCAAAATAAACCCAGGTTGGAAATAGTTGAAAAGAATTAAATTATTTTTATTTAATGCTAGATCTAAAATTCTTAAAAATATTTAATTGCCATTTTCCCCAGGGAGAAATGAAAATAACTTGTCCTGGAGAAACAATGATTTTAATGAACTGATTTTAAAACAAAGAAATTGTGAACTTTCCAAAACACTTTGTCTAGCTAGTAAATAATTTCCAAGGAGGTTTAAAAAGAAAACAAGACTTTGAACCATTATGTTTTTCCATTCTGGTTTTCATTCCAGAAAAACTAATATTTATTTTCTGGTTTCTAGTTTGGAGCCCTGAAAAAATGTAGTTGCCCTCAGGTACACATTTACTAAAAAATTCACCCCCAATGTCTAAACATTTGACCATCCCTGCTATATATGGTGCTAGTGTTAGAGATCTTTTTATTTTATCCAGTATTGCATTTTTATAAGTATTTTCTCATTACTCAGTATTATTATGCTGCATAGTCACATTACATTCAACTTTATATATATTTGCCATCTTGTATCTTTATTTAACACTAGAAACATTATGTTATAATTTTATCTAATTATTTTTTTAAATTATCATCTTATATTCACTTTGTTATGTCCTTTGAACTTTCACTATTAAGCTTATAGATGTAATGTTATTAAAATGTTATATCCTTGAAAAATATTTTCAGTGGGGTTTATACTTTTATTAACTTTATATGATACTAAACATCACATGATCACCATCTTTTATACTAGCACATAATTGTTATTAAACAAAGGCAAACATTTATTGATTACTCTGGTTGGAGAGTTTTGCCCTGTTTTATATGAAACTATTAAAGATTCTTGAATTTTGAGAATCTTATTTTTGCTATCAGGTCATTGTTCATTATTATCAATGTCATCATATTATGATTAGCATTAATATTAACTGTCTTGCATTACAAAAAGTGATTTAATTCCTGAAAGCAAATCTCTATTCTAATATCATCTATACTAAGCTTGAATAATCAGTGGGTACCAGATAATAATGTAAATAAATCCACATCCTTAGACTGCTTTCTGGATTTTGCCTTTATCATTAACTATATTACTTCCGATTCTTTAAATCCCAAGTCTTACTAATAAAGATGAGCAGAAACTTGGGGAGGGGGGTGACGATTTAAATACATTTTCATCTGATAATCACTGTTCACTCAAGCATAATATACATGGTACTAGAGTAGATGTTCTGATCTTGTTCCATTAAGTACTGTACTCTCATAGGCATTGACAATCTTACATGATTTATTACCAAACTTGTTTTATTGTTCCATTTTCATTTAAAGTAACTGGCAATAATTATATGGACAAATGTAAATAATTAAATTCATATGCACATATCTATATTTTAAAAAATATTCATATTGTGATTGACATTACATTTATCAAAAAATATTTTTCCACCATAATATTGCAAATATCAGCTTTATTGATTTTTTTTTATTTTTTGCAAAATAAATATTTTAAATTGATTATTTTTGAACATAAAATATTCGCCCCGAGTGTGAGATTTCGAAACATTAGTAAATATTTAATTTTATAAATATATAAGAGTACATATTAGCTAGCTGAAATATAGTATTCAGTAATTATTAGACTAATAATCAACTATACTAGACTACAGATAAAAAAATTTCTTTTAATTATTAAAATAATTTAATGAATAGGTAATTAAGAAGAGAAAAACATTCATTAGGCTATGGATAAATAGCACTCAGTATGTTGACAAAAGAATCGATATAAAAATTGCTATTTATCTATAGCTTGAGGGAGAATAATTTTCTCCTATTAATTACATATATATTAAGCTCTGCTAATTTCAAAAGCACGTTTTTGTATATATATATATAACCATAATATCAATAATATTTAATATCAGACATAAAGGATTACTAAATAACTTTTAGATTATATATATATAGATGGAGCTTTACCAAAACCTCCAAAACAAGCATATTCTGTTTACATAAATGTCAGAGTCAATATTCACTGTCTCTTTCATTTTGCTCCAGCCTCAGATCAATGGATTTCAAGCTGATTTGCTCTCATCAGTGAAGGACAGGAGTTAGAAACTAGACCTAAACATTAACTTCAAGTGTTTATGCAAAACGTTTCTATCAGTTTGCAAGCATGAATTTTTTAGACACGTTAATGTCTTCAAACTCAGCCTACCAAACCAGATAGCTATATGGGTCTGATATCAGTTCAGTTTCTCCACATAGTCAAAGCTTCTGCAATCTATATCATTGCAAGAAAACTTTAAAGGTACATTTTTGAAAAACAAACACAAGTTTTATATACGTAAAACCTGCTATCGCTTGTATTAATGATCAATAGATGGAGCTTTACCAAAACCTCCAAAACAAGTGTATTCTGTTTACAAAAACGTCAGAGTCAATATTCACTGTCTCTTTCATTTTGCTCCACCCTCAGATCAATGGATTTCAAGCTGATTTGCTCTCATCAGTGAAGGGCAGGAGTTAGAAACTAGACCTAAACATTAACTCCAAGTGTTTATGCAAAACGTTTCTATCAGTTTGCAAGCATGAATTTTTTTGCATAAACGCTTGGAGTTAATGTTTAGGTCTAGTTTCTAACTCCTGTCCTTCACTGATGAGAGCAAATCAGCTTGAAATCAGCTGATCTGAGGGTGGAGCAAAATGAAAGAGACAGTGAATATTGACTCTGACATTTATGTAAACAGAATACGCTTGTTTTGGAGGTTTTGGTAAAGCTCCATCTATTGATCATTAATACAAGCGATAGCAGGTTTTACGTATATAAAACTTGTGTTTGTTTTTCATAAATGTACCTTTAAAGTTTTCTTGCAATGATATAGATTGCAGAAGCTTTGACTATGTGGAGAAACTGAACTGATATCAGACCCATATAGCTATCTGGTTTGGTAGGCTGAGTTTGAAGACATTAACGTGTCTAAAAAATTCATGCTTGCAAACTGATAGAAACGTTTTGCATAAACGCTTGGAGTTAATGTTTAGGTCTAGTTTCTAACTCCTGTCCTTCACTGATGAGAGCAAATCAGCTTGAAATCAGCTGATCTGAGGGTGGAGCAAAATGAAAGAGACAGTGAATATTGACTCTGACGTTTATGTAAACAGAATACACTTGTTTTGGAGGTTTTGGTAAAGCTCCATCTATTGATCATTAATACAAGCGATAGCAGGTTTTATGTATATAAAACTTGTGTTTGTTTTTCATATATATATATATATACCAATGCTTATATAAATAATAAAAAATGATCTTATATAATATATATGAAAAGACTTTTTCGACACATGGTTTATATCTTTGTCAAATGTTAGCATTTATTTTAACCGTTATTATTGCATACAAAGCATTATCTATGGTTTATAAAAGAAGTAAACAGTAACAATAAATAAAACCTGAATATAACAAAATATCATTATGTCATTGTAATTTAAATTGTTAGATTCATTAAAGCTTGAAACAAATTAACTATATAATAGTCATTCACCATCAACATCATTTTCGACCATTATCGATCCACTGAAAAATGAAGTTCTCTCCAAGTTCAATTCATCTTCCTTAATCTGTAGCCTCTCTTTTTCACATTATTCCAGCATATTTCCTTATTTTTTCCATCCATATCATATGTAGTCTCTTTCTAGGTCTTTTACAATCTCTTGGTATTCAGTTTAAGGTTTCAACTGACTATTTACTATCATCCCATCAGTAATACCTGTTTATTCTCCCACCCTTATATTTCATTGTTGATCTTTTTTTATTCCTGACATGCATCCCTCTATACATTGGTGAATGGTCTAAACTCTCTATATTGTTCTTTAGTTAAGTATTCAAGTCTCAATTCATAAATAAAAACTGATAAAATACATTTGGTAAAAACCTTGTTTTTTTAATATAGTATTCTAAAGCCTCAAGTTGGGTCAGTAACACAGGCTGACTTGAATTTTGAAAAGGCATTGGCAATTCTCACAGAATATTTCTCCCCAAAACTCTTTTTAATATTAAGTTTTTCTGCCATAAGCATTCCAATCAAGTTTAATTCTATGCTCAATTTCATCCATTATTTGTTCATCTAAAGTAATAATCTGACCAAGGTATATGTTGTTGTTAACTTCTAACTCATCATTATCAAGTTTTATTTTCTTCTTTTGAGAAAATCCTTTGAACATTGCTTTACCCTTTTTAATATTATATTTAGTCTAACCTTCTTACTGTCATCTGGTAACTATTATATTTCTTGTGACTCTGAAAGATTATTGAAAAAACACCCATATCAGTTGCAAAATCTAGATTTCTTAAATAATCTCCATTTATGTTTTCTCTTTCAGATTTTAATTTTAATCCTCAAAATACTTCTTGCAAAACTGCTATAAAAAGTTTTGGAGATATGGAGTCACTCTATCTTACATAAAATAAATAAAAAATATCCACAATACAAATTTATACATATTATCTTATTATATATTTTCCCATTTATTTTTTATTGATCATAATTTTCTTATCCAAGTTTATGAGAATATTTGTTATTGAAGTAATGGAATCTTTATGACATCACTTTATATGCTAATTACTTTATTAATATATTTTATCTAGTATTTTCAAACAATGCTATTGGATACAGGACTTTACTAATTTTTTAAATCATAAAGAATAACACATTGGCTGTCTGTTATTTATAGCATCTTCTACATTTTATTTTTTAATAGATTAAAGTCTATTATTTGTATGTATTAATATCATTCCTTGGAGAAAAGTGTGTCTATTTTTTTTGTAATATGATTTGTCTAAAAATTATTATCAAGTTCAAAGCTGCACTAATCTTCAAAACAAATATCAAAATCAATATCTGATTTATCAATACTATAACACTCTCCAATGAATATTTACTAAACCTATATAGGAAATATCTAAGAACTTATTCAGAAGTTATTTTTAATGTTTTTATTATTGGTATTATGATATTCATAGATATATGTTTGGATAAAAAATACATGTACTATGTCATAGAAACAAGTATACACTATAACTTAATTTCACTGAGAATAAATCTCTCATATATTTCAGAAAATATGATTACATTAAATGTGCAAAATATATTGTCCATGTTAAGTACTACTAATGGTATATTTTGTGCAAGGCTTTCCCAGCTTATTATAAGATGGAATATTTCACAAATCCTGAAATCTAAATTGAATACCTTGATTATTTTATAGGATAGATAGATAGATATTAATAATAAATAAATTAAGCAAGTAAATACATGAATTTAAAAAACAAATATTTTTTTCTCAAGTTTTAATTATGTAAAACAAAACATGAAAATAATAAAATAAATTAGCATACATATAATAAATTATGTTCATAATGACTTTGATGCTTTCAGGTCTTTTAATTACAATTTTTTTTAATATCAGAATGAATATTAAAAAGTTGAGTTTTCATATCCAGTAGAGTATTGTGACTGTTTCTATACTATGATTTGGTTGTAATATAAAATGGCAATCCTGTCTTGCATGAATATGATGTTGTAAAAGGAATCAGCAGAAGAAAAAGAAGATGCCAGATGTTACAAGAATTAGGTCATATCTATCAATCTATGAAGTTGAGTTTTATATTAAACTGTTTATTAAGACTGTAATGATTAAACTTGATATCCACCTCTGTATCCAAAACTAGTAGCAGAATTTGTAATTTATATATATATATATATATATATATATATATATATATATAAATTACAAATTCTGCTATAGATATATATATATATATATATATATATATATATATATATATCTTGAAACCTGATTATTGTAATTTTTGAAAATAAGCCACATGTAAACCTGTACAACATGATTGCACCTGTAACCCTACAATCAATGTTATGTAATGCTATGCAACCCAGAGAATTAATAAAGATTATTCTTGAAATATAATTCAATTCAATTCAATTTATTCATAAATAAACAGGTCAAAAGTAGCCACAAGCATTTACAGAGTAGTACATGTCTGTATTATAAAATTGCATAGATATGTTTAAAATTACTATTTACATTAATACTATTAATGTTAGATTGATTTTATTCTGTCCTTGAATTGTGTATAGTTTAAAGATAAACTATCAATATCTGGAAACTTTTTTATTATATTATAGTTGCAATCTATACAATGGTGAATTAATGCAATGTCTCAACATATGTAAATAAAACAATTCATGACATTTAGAATTATAAGTTGGACTCCTAATCAAAATTCTTGTAATTGCATATTCTAAGGAGGCACTATCATGCTCTGACTTAAATAAAAATGGCATGTTTGTTAACAGCCTTTTACTATATGTACTGTTTCCTTCTTAGTATAGGATTTATTTTTATAAATATATTTAAAATATTTCTCTTATATTTTTTGTAATTTACTTATAGTTGATTGATTGTATGGATTCCAAACAAGAGAACCATAATGCATAACAGGCACAATTAATGAATCAAATTGTAATCTATATATTTCTAATTTAAATTAAATATTTGATCTCAAAATCATGCCCATAATTTTATGACTATTATTAACCACTGTTTGAATATGATCATTAAGTGTATAACCATTTGTGAAAATAATATCTAGATCTTTCTGCTTAAAAGTTACTGCAATTCTGTTTCCATTAATATAATATTGACCATTACTAACTGTTGTTCTTTTTGTATAAGATACCAAATTGAATTTTTTTTATGTTTATTTGCATATTATTGACATGACACCAATTACAAAAAGCATTAGTATAATTTTGCAATACTTTATGATCATTTATATTTTGGATCTCCAAAATATCTTAATATCATCTGCATAACATAATATATTTTTCCCAACTATGATAAAATCCAAATCAGAAGTATAAATGGCAAAAAGAATAGGACTTAAAATACTTCCTTGGGATATTCCACACTTATAAGTAACCATAAAAGAAAATTATCCATTATTATATAATAATTATTTCTATTAATAAGAAATGATTTTAAAAATCTTTAAAGTTTAATTGATAACCCAATTTTATTCACTTTCATTAGTAAAATGATATGATCTACCTTATCAAAAGCTTTAGACAAATCAAAATAAATAACAACAATAACAATCATAATATTATTATAATAATAATGATGATGATGATGATGATAAGCAAGTAATATTATGTACTTAATAAACAAGTAATATCTATTCACAGAGGCAATACTCTTCATACAGTAGTGTCAATCAGTGCAAGCCAGAGTTATCAATGAATGCAGAAAGGTTTTTGATAAAATTCCTATCTAGTGCCTACTCATCCAATATCCCCTAACTAGTTTTTAGCTTGTGGCTTTCATCAGTGAGGAGCCTTAAATGTGAGAGCACTGCACCTAGATCTTAGGATCTAATGCAACCCTCCAGAAGATGTTCAAGCTTAAAGAATGGTGCTCATGTGATATTCAGTGGTTAAAATTTTATTGGCCTGAAAAATCTAATATCTGCTTACTTTTACATACCACTAAACACTATTGAAACTATAGTTAGCATTGGGAAATCACAGATTACCTGATATTGCATTACAACATATTAAAACGCTTCCCAATTTGCACTACATTTAAAGTCATAGGAGATTTGTATCAATATTCATAATTTTTCCCTGAACACTTATTGACTTTCTGTGGATGATATAGCTTGCAGAACCTTTGCTTGACAGATGCTGATTTACTATATGATGTTCTATGTATATGTTACAAATTTTAATAGTAAAGCATTTGGGATAGAATTGTCTTCATATTTGCCTTTAAAACATGTGATGCACTGAAAATTAAAAAGAACTGTTTTACATCATTCTAATTAGCAGCCAATGCCACATATTGTAGTTCATTGGTAGAGTCATGAACTTTAAAATTCAATTTCCATGAATCACAATTCAATCTGTCAATTAACATTCTCAAGCTCTGTTTGAACATAAACTTTTTCATCCTAATTCTAGAAGACATTAACTGAAAAAGAAAAAGAAAGAGTGACAAAAAATAAAATTTTAGTGTTTTATTATGATTATAAAACCAATTCATGAAAACAAAATTTTCATATGTATGACATACTAGTCTATTTATTTAGTATTCTATGTTGATTGCCTTTTAACTATTTCTGTAGCATTTTTTTAGAAGGTTTACTTTGCCTAATTGTAGCTCTCCATGATATTTTATCTTCAATTACATAATTTCAATGATAAGAATGAATGTTGAATCTGCATAACTTTGAGAAAATCTACTATTTGAATCACCTCTTTCAAAAGATTTATATTTAAGATGAATATAAAATCATTTTAAAAGGTCTGATACGTTTTCATTATTTTTATTTGCCTACTTTATTAAATATTTTCTGATGCAACAGTAGAATCAATTTCTTATCTTTATCAAGCTTAAAAAACATACTTAATAATTATATGATTATGGTATGTATTGCCTAGCATTGTTATGTTGTGATGATAATGAATTTACATCTTATTTCTATGCAGAAATTTTGCAAAATAACAGTTTGTGCACAAGTGATTTAACTGGAGGGTTTATATCACTATGATGACATTAACTAATTTTTAACTTATAAATAAAATTTTAGCACAGTGGTGTTGTATCTCAATATTTAAATCCACCTTTCTATGTAAAATGTGCAAGGTATTTACATTTATCTACATATTAAATTGGCAACCATAGAAATTAAATGAAACTGAAGCTTTTTTCTTGCTGATTGGTACAGTACCTGATTTTCAAAAGTGTGAATTACCAAACCAAAATCTAAATAGATGTGATTCAAAATATTATGAACAATGTTATTTGTAATCTGTCAAGCTGACAAAAATATCAAAAAAATCCGAATTGAAAATCCAAGAATATATATATATTTTTTTTTTGTTTTAGCTTTTAATGTGGTCAAGTTAAAAGTTCCACCGTTATTTAGATGACTGATGTGGAAAACTGTTTATAAATCCTTTCAAATGCTATTGTCAAAGAAATGAAAAGCAGGAACTAATCCACATCGTTGTTTTATTCCACATTTTATTTCAAATTTGGCAGATATTTATACCAGCTCTAATAATATTTCCTCTTGTATCACTATGTATAAACTGTATACTATGAATAAACTTTAGTAAACAAACAATTTTGAAAGATTTCCATCAGATATTTTAAATATTTTTTGAAACCTTGCATCAAATTAATTAAAATAATTTATTTATATATGCTTATGATAGTTTTTTCCCCTCTTGCCTAACAACAAAACCATGTCTACAGTGCTTCTTATTCTCTAGACCTACACTGGCTTTTTGATAATTTGACATTTATGACTGGAAGCAACTATTCAATAATATTTTTAAAAATATATTTATGGTTATCAATAATAATTCCTGAAGTCTTTTTTTTTTCTCTGTACTTTTAGGAATAAAAAAAAGTCTAGAGAAATATTTAAAATTAGGTATCACAACTTTATAAAGCCATGAATTTCTAAAAATTTCCAACAGTTTTGAAACTAACACAACCTCAACAATTTTAAGACCTCCCCAAATAGTGTATGGAGAATTTTGTCTGTTTTACTAACAGTTATGTGCTAGCATAAGAAATGGTGAGCATGTGATGTTTAGTGACTCCAAATATGCCTACTGCTGTTAATTTTGTAATATTGTTAAGTAGATTTTCTAATTCATTAAGCTGAATATCTTTGCCCTTATCTAAATTAGAAGATAGATATATTACTAAAATAATTCATTATTAAACCACTAAATATCATATTATCACCATTCTTTATGCTTACAAAAGTTGTTTATAAAGAGGCAAAACTCTCCATACAGTAGCATTCTCAGATCTAAGGCTCCTTGCTGATAAAAGCCACAAAATAGAAACTAGTCTGTGGATATTGAATGAATAGGCACTACATAAACATTTTATGGATAAACCTTCCTAAATCCATTGATTACTCTGGCTTGTATTGAGTGGTGTTACTGCACAGAGTGTTTGCCTCTGTGCAAACAATTTGTGTAAGCATAAAAATAGTTATCATGTAATGTTTAATGTTTTAATACCAATTCTTCTGAATATAATTATGGTGACTGTGGTTATTAAATAACCAAAAACACCAAAAAGTATGAATGCTGAACTGAATTCATATCTATATGACTATACAAGCTAATGAGCTTAAATTGAAAACATTATTGTGTTTTTATTTTGGATTTAAAGCTTTATAGTTAGCTAATAAGGTAAAAGGTGTCTGCTGGAGAATTGCATTAGATTAACATCTATGTGCAATGCTCTCAGATCCAAAGCTCCTCACTTATGAAAGCCACAGGCTAGAAACTAGTCTGGGGATATAGGATGAGTAGGCACTAGATAGGGATTTTATGCATAAACCTTACTGCATTTATTGATTACTTTAGCTTGCACTGAGTGGTGTTACTGCATGGAGAGTTTTGCCTTTATGTAAACAGCTTGTGTAAGCATAAACAATGGTGATGATGTGATGTTTAGTAGTGTAATACCAATCCTGCACCAATGGATTATGGTGTTCTGTGGTTTATTAAAGAATTAAAGACACCAAAAAGTATGGATGCTGATCTATATGACTATACAAGCTAACGAGTTTGATTTAAAAAATTATTATTGTGTTTTCATTTTGGACTCAAAGATTTATAGTTAGCTAATAAGAGAAAGGGTGGCTTCTAGAGGGTTGCATTAGATTCTAAGATTTATGTGTATTGCTCTCAAATTTAAGGCTCTTCACTGAAGAAAGCTACAAGATAGAAACGAGTCTGCAGATATTGAATGAGAAAGCACTTGATAGGATTTTATGCACAAGCCTTCCTGCATCTATTGATTACTTTGGCTTGCACTGAGTGGTACTACTCTATGGAGAGTTTGGCCTTCGTGTAAACAGGTTGTAAAGCATAAAGAATTTGTGCTCATGTGTTCAGTGGTTTAATACCAATCCTGCCAACAAATACATCAATAAGATGAATATTTAAAATCAAATGGATAGATGTTACACTAAGAAAAAGAAATGCAAACACAATAAGTATTTCCATCTAAATATATCTAATTTGAACTTTTCGACATAACTTACATTTGGTATATATCAACATTTAAACTGGATAATAATACATTAATTTTGTTGTTTTAATTAAAAAATGTAAGTTTATTTTTTAACAAATATTTATAATAAATGTAATGTACTATTCAATCAATATTGAAATTTGAATAAGAGAGGTAAAACATCGGGAAAATCATAAAAGAAGAAACTGACTTTTTTTTTTCTTTTACGCCTAATTAAAGTTGCAAAATTATAAATTATTATTAAAAGACAAAATTATTATTATAATAGTCAAGCGTTGTTAGCCGAGAGGTCATCGCAACCACCTTGCAAGCAAGTAGTTGTTTGAAGACGGTTGTGGGTTCGCGTCCCAGCCGATGCTATGACATGAAAAAAAAAATATTATTATAATACTAAGCTTGCGTTTTATATACAATTATTGAAGGATACATAACAATTAATAAGCGCTTTTGGGAATTCTATGTTCCCATGTTCATAGCTCTTTTTTTTTAATTATTATAAAGGTAATTAATATTAATTAATAATATAAAACACCAAATATATACTTTAACAAATGAAATATTTTAACTTAAACAAAAATATATGAAATAAACATTTAAAATTTTATTTGACATATAAATAGTTCTTATAGCAACAACTATAAATTTGTAAACAACTGTATCCATGTTTTTCTGAAGGTTTGTGATGAAGGTGCTTTAGTTATATTTATATATTGGACTATTTCCACCATCTAATGAGTATTGTATTTGAGGAGATGATAAGAAAATTTTAGTATTGAATGTCTTCAAAAAAATTTAACTTTATTTAAACATTCTAAATACATTCAACTGTTAGGACTAGCATACGGATTAGTATATGCCTGCTCAATTGGTTAGAGTGCTACCTTTAAATTTAATAGTCAAGAATCTAAGGGTCCATGTTCGATTTTCATCCTAGTCCTGTCACTGGTCAAGCCAGCGACATCTGAAGATGAGGGAAGAAAAATACCTCTTGCAACATTGTGCATATACTAATCTGTGTGCTATTACTAACAGTTGAATTTATTTGGAATATTTAAATAAAGTTAAAGACATTCAGTACTCATATTAGATGATGGAAATAGTCCAATATATAAATACAATTTTACCCATATGTATGTAGACATCCAAAATTCCATTCTTTTGTAATAAAGTAGAATTTTTGATTCTAAAAGCTTTTTTTTTTATTTTTTGGCAATTTTCCTTCTTTTAGCATTTCATTTTTGTTTTGTTACATTAATTTATACAAAATGTATTACAATCAATCTTCAGCAATAAAATCTGTCTTTTCATCCATTTACATTTGATAGGTCAGTTCTTCTGAACAGATCAAAAACATATCTGGAAGAAAATATCAATATTTAGATAGAGGGATATCAATTATGTGTCACTACATTGTAAGATGGTAGACTATATCTTTGTATCAGAAAAGATTCAAGTACGCATCCTGGTAGAGTCTGCATGTTTTGGACATAGATCATTGTACTAACAAAAGATAATCTTCTGCTTTAATACATTATACCATCATCTATAATTGTCCATTGCAATTCAGGATACAACATTGCTTTCCACTAATTTCAGGAATGGTTACAATAAGGGTCAGTTGAATAGTAGCATTGAATTATTTCTTTTATTTTATCCCTTTATTTTTACACCTTCTCGCAGAATGACACAACTGAGACCAAACAAAAACAGCCGTGTGTAAAATTTCACTTTTTTTTGACAATAACATATTTATATTGTATTGTTTATTTCCTTCTTTAATAAACACTTTTGTTTATTCAAACTAATAAAGTTTTCTATCTAACTATTTATTAATTTAATTAATTAATTACTATGTAACTTTTTAATTATTACTTAATGTTTTTTCAACTTTTAATAAAAAAATGCTTTTTTTTACTATCATAGCTACATTTTTATCACTTTACTTTTTTAAAATTATTTGAAATTAACACAATTATTAAGTTACACAAATAAAAAAATCATGTAGCATATTTATATTATTATATTTTAAACTTTTTCTCACTTGAACATTACAAAGCTATTATTACCCAGTTACAAAAATCTAAGTACATTTCAGATAATATTATTTTTAAACATTTATGTATAATGTTGAAGTCAGACCAAATAACTTTTTATGTTCCCTGTTTTACTTTTTTTAATGTAGTCAACATATTACTTTATTTAAGCGCCTTCTATCTTTACTTAATAGTAAAATAAATTAAATAATCTATTGGCCAATAAGGTTATTTTATTATCTCTTCATTGCATATGCTTGCTTTTTCATTTTTATTTTATACTCCTGATTTGTAACTAGAACTTTAATTTTCAAAAATTTTAATAAAATCTAGTGATAATGTCCAATGGATAATACCTTGATTAGATAATTAATATGTATGGAAACATAACTGAAATTAATCATAGAATTAAACTTATATGAAATGCTTTTGGTAGAAATAATTTAGTATTAAAAGAAAATATGATTATGTGTTTAAAAAGAAAAGTTTTTAATAAGTGTTTATCAATTTTTACTTATGGATCTGAGATCTTATCACTTATCAAAGAGTAATACAAACACCTCAGATCATTGAATGAAGTATGGAAAGATGTATGTTGGGAATTATAAGAACATATCAAAAATAAAATACTTGGTAACGGAAGAAATAGATAATTGACATCATTAAAAGAAAATGAGACTGAAATAGAGTTGAGCTAGGCATATTGTTAGACTAGTGTATAATAGATGTACAACTAAAATTTTAAACTGGATCTCAAGAGATTTAAAAGACCTATATAAAGACCATATATGAGATGGATCGATGGAATACAACAATTTGATAATGTGACACAAAGAAGGAGAATTATGAATTGGAAACCTAATTAAATTTGAAGAGATTTTAATCCTACCGTGGATCATTAATGGTTGAAATAATGACAATGATATAATAAATGTCCTTTCGACCACATAGATTTTGTTTATATATATTGAAGCAAAGTAATTAATCTATGAGTTAATAATTTTAGGTTTTTTTAAAAAATAATTATAATAATATTCCTAATAATATTTAAAATGTGATTTCAATTTTTATAATATCCTTTATAATCTATAAATGTTTAAAATATTTGAAAAATTGTTAATGTAACATATGTATTCATACAAATATCTAAAAAAAAACGGAAATAAAACTAAATAATTATATTTATTTTAATGACATTAATGATTTTTTATATAACTTTACTTTAAAAACAAATTTTATTAGGTCTAATAAAGGTTACATTTTGTATAAAGCTACATAATTAAAGGAATGAAAAAAAAACAAAAAAAAAACACACATTTGAAATGATTGAGACAGTTGTTAAACAACTGAAATTTGAAAGACTCAAGTTATATAATATTGTCCAATGTTGACAATTGATGTCATTTTCCATGTATATTTGAGTGGTTGGGAAGTTTGTATAGCTTCCAAGTCTCTTCAAAAATAAATTTTGATGACAATAGTTGATCTATATTTTTAATCTTTTCCATTGTTTTCGTGAAACAGGCATAACTTGGAACTTTTTTCAAATTATTATCTAATTATTAGGTAACATTGACAAATGAGAACCTTAAAATAAAATTTTATTTACTTTTTAAAAAGAAAAATTATGCCCGGTTTTAGTTTTTCAAACAAGATTTCAATCTATAAATTACTATACCTGTCTGAATAATAATTATATAATATTAATAATACCTAAGTTCTTTATTACTTTTTACGTTTACAACCAACCATAACAGTTTCGATTGCCCCATCAATCTTTTAGAGAACTTCCACTTATATTTCCAAATTGCTGGGGCAATCAAAACTGTCATAGTGGGTTACAAAAGAGCATTGTAAAAGTATAAGTAGAAGCTCTTTTGAAGATTGCTAGGACAATCGAAACTGTCATAGTAGGTTGTCGATTGTCCCAGCAATTTTTTTCAGAACTTCCACTTATATTTCCAAATTCCTAGGCCAATTAAAACTGTTATAGTGGGTTGCAAAAAAGCATTGTAAAAAGTATAAGTAGAAGCTCTGAAAAAGATTGCTGGAGCAATCAAAACTGTCATAGTAGCTTGTAAAAAAAGCATTGTAAAAAGTAATAAAGAACTTAGATGATATTAATATTATATGGATTTGGCAATGCAATAAGAAATATAAAGTTATAATAATAACTATAATTGAAATAAAGTCCTTGTTTAAGCCAAGTTTTAATACCATTAGTTTTTCAATGTACATTGAGAGATTTAAAGAATATAAATCCTAAAATAAACTTTTATAAAAATATAACACCATGCAGTCTTCTTTCATTAGTTCATCTACCCTACAAAATAACTTGAAACTATCTACCCATTCTATTAAATTTTTTTTATTCAAAAGATGAGATTTCATAAGAACTATATCAGTCTTAACAATTGACAACTTTTTAGCTTCTATTGCTTTTCTCCACTCATGTTTTGAAAACTTTTTGAGTCAAATAAAATTTCATGCATCTATATTTATAAAAAAAAAATTACAATATTTACCTTTAGTGCTACCTTTTTAGCCTGATTTGTTATCATTATTGACAATATAATTACTTTTATTACTTTAATGAATAATTTTCAGGCAATACAATATAGTCAATTGTGTGAGAAAAGCCACTTTAGTTCATTTCATCCAGTGTCATTGTACTTTGGTGGTATGTAGGGAATCTCTAAGTAAAATTTCTTAAAGATAACAATCTTTGACAGGCTGAAATCCCTGACCCAATTCCAGTTCCACTTTGACTCATTAGTGGTTTTACTGTTTCAAGCATTGATCTGAATTTGACTACCAGTTCTCTAAATATGCTCTATCATTATTTTCTTAATTCTAAAAGGTTGAGCTATAAAAAATAAAATAATGATTTGGAGTCAAAAATACTGTGTGTATTGATTAAGAATAATGCATATACATAAGTCCATTATCATAACCAGTATAAAGCAGATGGGAGTGTGGAAATTCATGGTAACCATAATACCTTACATGACTAAAAACAGGTAAAAAGAAAGAATAACAGAAAATCAAGCTTGCATTATTACTCTAATAATTTACATGTTATATACTCACATACATAATGTACAATATAAAGAGGTTGCCTTGACAACAGTTTGAAATTGTTGATTGTTATTGATATTAGGATTGTCTAATTGTTGACTGCCTTTTAATGATTACTTACAAACCCATTTAGCCTTGAACATTATTACACTTATTATTTAAGACTTTGGATGCAATTTGAAAATTATAATTGCAGTCTGTAAAGGAATTCCACCTTTATTGTTAAAAGGAGGTTGTCTTGACAACAGTTTGAAATTGTTGATTGTTATTGATAGTGAGATTGTCTAAGTGTTGACAATCTTTTAATGTATATAAAAATATATACACATAACTTTTTGTTATATAGATTGCCCTTTTTTTAATTTTCTATTATGTTTTCTTTTTGTACATTATATGAAATAATGTTTTAAACATAGTTAATTTCAGCGTTGGTGGTCGAGAGGTCAGCACAACTGCCTTAAAAGCAGTTGTCCCGAATTAGCGGTATTCGCTTCCCAAACGATGCTATGACACATGAGAAAAAAAACTGTTAATTTAATATGTTCGTACCATTTACATATTAACTAATGATTTTATATTTTATATATCAATATATTTATTTTAGTTTTAAATGAGAAAAATATAACAAAAATGTGTATTAAACTTTTAAATAGTAGGACTTTTAATGGTGTTTTTTTTTTTAAATTTAAATTGTAATTTATTAAAATATTTATTAGTAATTATTACTACAATAATACATAATTTGCAAAGTATGAAAGAAATAGTGTAATTCATCTATAAATGTAGTGGTCCAAAATACTAAATAGACAAAATTAAAATATATAAATGCAATAAATATAAAAGATTTTGAACAATTGCTTCGAAAATGTTTTATTAATGACACACTTTAAATATAAAAAAATATTTATTACAAATCAAAATCTATGCGTGAGTAATAATTTAAATGATATATACGTGATAAAATTTGAAAATATACTCTTTATTATTTCAAAATATAAACTTATAAAAGATATGAAGACAATTATCTTATGACATTTAGTGGAAATAAAAACAAATGGAATTTATTCAGTAATAAAATAGATATATAAAAAATTTTAAACTGAAATTCAAAAAAAATGAGAATAACTTTATAAATATATCATATAATAAATATTTAAAATGACACTAATATTTAGAAAATGTATATTATATGGATGATTTACAAATAGAATAAAAATATTGATAATAGCCATAAAAACATAATAAAATATAAATTAAACAAAGCAATCACTTTAAAATATTATATTCAAATACATTCATGAAAAATAAACACGGTTAAAGAAAATCCACAATTAACTATTCAAAACACTTTTTTTTTTAAAAAAAAAAAAGTATGAAAAAAATTTAATTGAATAATAAATAAAAACAAAAAATAATAAAACATACATTAATTTAAATAATCATTAAAAACCAGTCAACACTTAGATCTATGGTGCCCAAAGTGGGTAGTATTGTCCCCTGGTGGGCACTGAAACCTTCTAGGGGGGCAATAATGGGTTCATAAGCATTTGAGATATTCAGGTGGTCTAGGAGTCAGTGGCTTCTTATAGAAGAAATTAATAGCGTTTATATAATTAGTTATTTTTGTGATTGGATAATCATTTAAAATTTAAATTATGCATTTTAATTCATCTTATGCCCGTCTTACATGATCAATTTTTTTGATCAATTTTCTATTTCAATTATTTAATCATTTGAAAATTGACCATGTCTGACAAAAATATATGTTAATTTTCTATAATCAAAGAAAAAATAGAGCATGTTTAGGTGTGTGTATAATAGGTTATATTTATAATAGTAAATATATTCATTATATTTTATTCCAAAATATATATAAAATATGTAAGCCACTTTTCTAATTGATTTGTTCAAAAATGAACCTAATTTTATATAATTTAATATTCCGAGTAAAAATAACAGATGACAAGAAAGAAATAAAATCGTAAATTTGAGTTAGCCTAGTTAGTACCGACTTATATTGCCAACTAGAGGGGAAAGATATTCAAAACTTATACTGTTTTCTGTGGGTATGTTCTGTAGGTTTGGTGTTTATATCTGGTGTAATTATTTTATATAATAATTATTATTTTTGGACGAATAAAATGTGCTTGAATGCAAAATAAAAAATTGAATGTGTCATACAGGATATTTTAACTTCAATTTTTTATATACTTAAAAAATTTATTCATTTTTTGCTATTTGAAAAATTGATTAAGTCAGATTGGGTTTAGTCTATCCTTGCAGCACAGGAGTCTTAACTAGTAGTATGTTGGACAACTATTATGTAGGTAATTCATGCAATTCGGCAAGTTTTGACAGAAATATGGGTGCTTGCAGTGATGTGTTTACAGTTTGAGTTTAATGTTATCACAAATAAGTCAATGCACACAAGTTGATTCTGGCTACATTTTAAATCTATAAATACCAGTAGTTTAAAAATAAGTTTCATTATTTTTTGTGTGCTTTACCAACAATCATCAGTCAAGTGGAGTCATACAAAGTGTAAATTAAATCTTTTATTTTATGAATATTGTTGCAAATTTTATTCATTATGTCTAAATCTAAGAAGAAATGTTGATAGTACACTACTAAGTATTTGAAATATGGCTTTATTCAGTCTTTTGTGATCCAATTATTACGTATGTGCTTGATTTTCCAAAAATTGTTTTCAATGAAGCAATGAAGACTTCTAGGCTTCAAGAGCATGTATCTAAAACACATGCTGACAAAAAAGAAGAAGATTTGTCCTATTTTCAAGTACTAGAAAAAAAAATATTTTAAAGATCTAACTATATCAAAACTTTTTGCATCGTCCACTAAACAAGGTAATAGCAGATTACAAGCTTCTTATAAAATATAATTATTAATCACAAAAATGAGAAAACCACACACAGTTGGTAGGGAATTAATCTTGATAGCCGTAAAAGAAGTAATAAACACTATGCTCATAAGCTAGCATCAAATATCAGGAAAATTCCTTTGAGTAATAATTCAGTGCAAAGAAGAATTGATAAAGATATGTCAATTTTCCATTTAACTCAAATAATCAACTCCCCCAAATAATGAAACATTACTCTTATCATATGTACAATTCATAAAACAAGAAAAAGTTTGTAAAAAATTATTATTTGCTAAAAATTTGAAAGTGGATACAGAAAGAAAATCTACATTTAGTACCATCAATAAGTATTTTCAGAAGAAAGAGATTCCTATTTGTAATATTTTATCTGCTGTTATTGATGGTGCTGCAGTAATGATAGTTCAAAAGGGTTTCATAATGCAAACATGAGAAGACTTGACACTATAAAATAATAATCATTATATTAGAATCATAAAAAAATCTAATTACAAATTTGATTACAACATTTATTTCAGAGTTCCCAAAATTGTCAATATCAACCCCTTGGGGTCAATTTGAACTTTCTAGAGATCGATAGTTTCAATAAAAAAATTTGGGGGTCAGCAGAAATAGACCCCCTTACTACTGCCATTTGGTTGTTATTTCAAAATGTCTATGATTCCAATATGTACCTAATTAAGAAGTAAATAATTAAAAAAAACATTTTTTTGATAAAAACACATTACATATCAAACTTGAGAATGAAACAGTAAAATATGTCATTAAAAGAGTCACATATAAGAAGGCATAAAAATACATGTAGCACAAAAATGTCTGTATATTGTCTTACTAAATGTATCAAAGCAAGTGTGAACATAAAAAAAAACATTGCATGACCACACTTGCTTAAGGTGGTATAAGACGATATTCAGAATTAGCAGAATCTACCAGTCTTGTATGGTCATGCTTTCATAAAACAATATAGATTGGTTTGTTTGATGAGATGTGTACTTATTTGTGATTTGAACCTTGAATATAATTATTTATTGAGGAGCAGTACTACAAAAAAGAAAATCAGAGGACATAGTTTATTTATTCGAGTTTGAACAAAAATCTGTTTCAAGTAAGTACATACTTCATTGTTTTTTTTATCACAGGGGCTATCAAAATTGATTATTAATAAAAGTTTTTATTACTTATGATAGTAATATGACTGACCCAAAAAAGAAATGCATACAGTGCAGTTTGGATTATTTGAAGCTAGGATTTGTCTCTTCATTATCAGACAAACATTTACCAATGTGCCTCAAATAAAAAAGTCTTTAGCAATGATGCTATGAAACCATCAAAACCAGCAGATTACTTGAGCAGAATTCACCCTGACAAAAAACTGATTTGTCATCCTTTCAATCACTTAAAGAAAAAATTCTGAAGAGAACTATATGTTTGTTTCATCATAGAAGCAAAATGGTGATAGATTAAGAGCAGCTTACAACGTATCCCTCCTCATTGCTAAGTCTGGAAAGATTCATTCTATAGGGAAGAAACTGATTCTACTGGCCATCATAGACATATTGAACACCATACTCCACAAACTTGCACAAGATGATACAAAAAGTATTTCTTTGAGCAATAATATAGTTTAAAGACATATCAATAAAATGATCATGACATGGAAAACTGTTTGTGTAAATATTAGCAAAGAGTTTTTCCCTCCAATTGAATGAGTCAACATTACCTGATAATGAAGCTTTGTTGCTGGTGTACTTTCACTTTATTCTAGATCAAGAAGTGTATTAAAAGCTGCATTTTGCTAGAATTTTAGAAACTGATACCAGAGGTGGAATAATTTTTGATTTAATGGAGGTATTTTTGAGAGAAAAAGTTATTCCATCTGTTGTAACAGATGGAGCACCAGCTATGGTTGGTTGTTATCACAGTTTCATAAGTTACTTGAAATAGCACATACTTGAAGTGTTTGCAGTTCACTGTATAATCCATTGGCAACATTTAGTAGCTAAGAACTTTAGTGACAAATTGCACCAATCACTATAATAGCTGTGAACAAAATTCAAATTAATGCTGTGAACACTAGGCTATTCACTCAAAATGTGAGTAAAATGACAAAGATTTTTTATTGATTGATTCTCCATACTGAAATCCACTGGCTTTCAAATGGTTTATGTTTGGTGAGATTTTTTTGCACTTTTTCATTCTGTTTTAGAGTTTTTGGAAGACCAGGATTCCAGTTTGAAAGAAAATTTACTTAAAAGTAAAACAGATATTGCTTATTTAACAGACCAATTTGGAAAATTTAATGATGTTAATTTACAACTGCAAGGAGACAATTTGAATCTCATCAAAGCAAAATTGGTCATATCACTTTTTGTGGCCAGTTTAATATTTTTAAGCAAAATATTGTAAGATATGTGCTTTCCCAGTTCCTTAATTCATTTAAGAAAGGCACAATCTAAGAAGAAAACATCTTGCTATACATCAACCACTTGAAGGCTCTTCACTTAGATTTCAAAACTAGGTTCAAGGATATTTTATCATTAAAAATACTGGAATGGATAATAAACCCATACACTACTAATGCAGAAGCAAAATAATTTTGCAAGATGAGCTGATAACTATCAACACAAATGAGGATATCAATGTACAATTCAAAATTTTGGCTGCAACAAGATATTTCACTTCTATACCTGGCTCTAGAACTATTGTACAAACGTATTTACTGGCATTTCCATTGTCATATCTGGTAGAGAAAGGCTTCAGTGTAGCTTTAAACCTGCTTCAGAACAGATATTCATTACATATCACTGAATGTGAAGTTGTGAGAATGTAACTCACTAATTTAAAATAGGATATAGATAAATTGTTGACAGATCACCAGGTGCACCCATCTCATTAAATTCAGTTTTCCAAGCTAATTTATTTGGTATTCTTATTTTTATAATTCCGATTAAAATCTTTCTAATTTTGTTGATGTTTAATTCTAAACAAAGCAAAACTCTCCATACAGTAGTGCCATCTTGTGATGTTTAGTGTTTAATTCTATTTGAATATATATGTTCATTTTTTTCACTTCATTTTTATATTTAATGAAATGATTTCAATATTTGTATTTATTTTTAATTTAGATATTTATTTCGTAAATGTCAAAAATTAAAAAAAAACTGCTCTTATTTTTTTGCTTTAATTTTCGTTAGTGCAGGTTTCGATATTAAATGTTGCACAAGGTAATGTCATATTCCATAGTGTTTTATCTTTATCAATCATTAATCACAAGTAATTAAAATGAAACGTTTGATATCTAGTGAAATATTTAATTATCGAGTACTGTACAAATTTATTAATTTGAGTAAGTAAAGTAAATGACTAGGAGGTTGTTGGTTTTAAAAGTTTTTGGTAAAGGGATTTGCTGCCGAAAATGCTTGGGAAGTCTTGGTTTAAATTAACAAAAATATGGTAGTACATAAATACTTGACAGATAATAACCATTATAATATTACAATAGAAATGATTACAAAAATTACATTTAAAGATTAATACATGCTCTCTTTTAGTATTAACAATACTTAAAAACAGAAGAAAACGGAAAATACCTTTTTCCTTTTCGTTTTTTATGTTGTACTAATCCTTCGAAATCAAATAAAATGTTATAAAAACATATTTATAAACAACAAAACATAACACTTATATTAATTATATAAAAAGCCTTTTTCGGCAAATTTATTTTTTGCCCTTTTCAAACATGTCTTCCAAAAATACTACGACTACATATACATAGCGACATCTATGTTAATACATGATAAGTAAAAAATAAAAGACAAAAGAATAAAAGAAATATACAATTAGTATAAACAATTCATATAGAACAGCTGAAACTGAATTGGACAGCCTATATTATCACATAACTTATACAACTCTACCATAATTTAAATCTTCATTTCAGAAAATGCATTCCAAACAATCTATCCACATCAGCTATCTATCCATTCTTTTTTCATCAACCATTTATTATTCATTCCAATAGACGCCTTATATATATTCATACAATTAGTTTTATTATACATAATATAATTTGTTTCATATAATCTGCGTCTATTAACATCTTTTATATAATTTAAAGCCCTTATACTATCAGTACAATTAATTTTATGTCCAGTTTGCAAATAATGAACATATAATGCTGACTTATCATCTTTCCTATCGATAGCACCATTATGTTCCTTAGCTCTTTCGCTCAATTGCTTTGCTGTCTGCCCATAATAAACCATATTACAAAATTTACAAGTAATTTTATAAACCATTCCCCTTTTATATTGTATCTCGTCTATTAACCTATAATTAGTTATTAACTTATCTAAATTTCTACTATTGGCCCATCCCACATTAATATTTTCATCCAAATATTTTTTCCTTTTTTTACATAAAATTTTGTATACATTAGGTAAATATGAAATTTTAATCCATTTCTTCTTATCTTTATTATCAATTCTCTTATTTCTCTTTTTATAATTTCCTATAAAAATACTATTAATATGTCTTATCCCATATCCGCATTTTACATAATCTTGTTTAAATTTTTCTTTTTGCAATTTAGCAAAATTTCTATCAGTGTTAAATTTATCATTTTTATATTTAAAATTCTTTATTACATTCATCTTTTGTATCCATGGCTGCCTTGAATCAATTGGTATAATTTTTCTCAATTTATCATCTTTAACAAAATGCCTAATCACAATATTTCCATCTTGACTTAAAAACATCTCAATATCTAGATATCTAATCTCATTATCAATTTCCTTCATAGTAAAACGGATATTATCCGCATTATTATTAAACTTCCTAAATAATTTATGTACTATCCTTCTATTCCCTATTACTAAACTATCATCGACATATCTAACGTAATATATTACTTCTTTTTTAATTATACTTCTTGTTATAATATTGTTTTCCATATCATTAATAAAAACCGATGCCATTAACCCACTAATTGCAGACGTGTGCTCTTCCGATCTCAATATAAAAGGGGAATGGTTTATAAAATTACTTGTAAATTTTGTAATATGGTTTATTATGGGCAGACAGCAAAGCAATTGAGCGAAAGAGCTAAGGAACATAATGGTGCTATCGATAGGAAAGATGATAAGTCAGCATTATATGTTCATTATTTGCAAACTGGACATAAAATTAATTGTACTGATAGTATAAGGGCTTTAAATTATATAAAAGATGTTAATAGACGCAGATTATATGAAACAAATTATATTATGTATAATAAAACTAATTGTATGAATATATATAAGGCGTCTATTGGAATGAATAATAAATGGTTGATGAAAAAAGAATGGATAGATAGCTGATGTGGATGATTGTTTGGAATGCATTTTACGAAATGAAGATTTAAATTATAGTAGAGTTGTATAAGTTATGTGATAATATAGGCTGTCCAATTCAGTTTCAGCTGTTCTATATGAATTGTTTGTACTAGTTGTATAATTCTTTAATTCTTTTGTCTTTTTATTTTTTACTTATCATGTATTAACATAGATGTCGCTATGTATATGTAGTCGTAGTATTTTTTGGAAGACATGTTTGAAAAGGGCAAAAAATAAATTTGCCGAAAAAGGCTTTTTATATAATTAATATAAGTGTTATGTTTTGTTGTTTATAAATATGTTTTTATAACATTTTATTTGATTTCTTTTAGTATTAATAAAAATAATAATATATTTTATTAATAATAAAAATATATTTATTTATTACAATTATAAAATAGAAAATATAATATATTTAACATATATAAATGATAAAAAGACAACAAAATTATGTTTAATATATATATATTCATAACAAATTAAATAAAAAAGTTCAATATAGTTTTCTGAAAAAAAGCACGTCATATTTTACTATTAAAAATAAAATAAATATAAACAATAGAAATTTTAATTTAAATATATTAAAAACATTAATTCATATAATATGAACAAAGATAAAAACAAATCTATATAATGAAAAATATTTGCTTTTATTATTGTGTAGAATATATATAATTATAAAAGACTTTAACTCAGAATTTTGGGGTCCGGGCCATGTGATATATGATTCTTTTTTATTGACTATTTATAGTTTTTGCTTTAAGTCTTAAGTAATGTTATATTGCTAAGACTACTAATGTGTGGTTTGGCTGAATATTTATCAGCCCTATATAGCTATTTGAGTTAGATAGCTGGGTTTGAAGACATTTAAGTGTCTGAAAATTTCAGACTTTCTACTCAGTGGTTAACTCTTAGATAAATGCTGGCCTTGTGTTGGTATTTTTAAATCTAGTGTCTCAAACTACCTAGCGCTGCTCTGAGGAGTGACAAAGCATGAAACCATTGGTCATGGGATTGGATGTGGTTTCTGGTAGAGATATTTTAAATGCTTTCTCTTGGTTAGCATTCATCACAAAGCTTGTTGAGCAATTAGCAAAGCTCTTTGTTTATAGTTTTATAATCATGTATAAAAATATTGATAAAATTCTTATGGCTGTATGTTAACATTATTTTTAATTTCAATAACTCTTTCATATCAGAATTAGCAATGCAATAACTCCAAAAATATTGCATGTAGGTTAGTAGCTAACTATCCACTTGCTCTTTTTTTTTTAATTCTGACAATTGTCAGTTGCTTTTTAATTTTCTTAATTGTAATTAATGCCGTTTAATTTTACAACTTGACATTCAAAAGCATTAGTATAGAAAAACCGTATCTTTTCTTTTAAATTATTAATGACTTTTGATAAACTTTTCTAATGATGATGTCTAATTAATTCTTTGTGATAACAACTAGTTTGCTTATTTGTAATTATAATAATAAAGTTTTAGAAGGTGCTAATTCGATTGGTAATTCCAACTTTAATCTCGTTGTTTTTAAATAACTTAATACTATTTTTATTATAATTACTTAAAAATTTACCTAAACTTTATATATTTGACATTGTTTTTTATCCTTTAAACAAAGGATTGTTTTAAATAAAAGGTACATTAAGTCTGCAATGATATTAAAAAAGCGTACTCATGGTTTAAGAATAAATTAATTATAAAATAAGCAAATTAATATATTAAGTGATCAGATTAATTTACATTAAAAAAAGTACATAAACAATCATCATTAGGAGATATTCCTGAATAAAATAGAGAAAAATAAAAAATAAGCACAAATAAATCATGAGATTATATACATATAGATTATTATTAAATTTAAAAAATTGCAAACTTTATAGTAAGTTCATATAAATTTAAAAACAAATACCCATAAACTATATGTAAAGTAGGCAATATATCATATATATCTTCATCATTTTCCGCTATTATCAAGCCATTGTGGGATGAAATTCTCTCCAAGTTTAATCTTTTTTTTATCCATAGTCTTTTTTTTTCTATCTCATATCAATAAACTTCCTTATTCCAACCATCTTATATGCGGACTCTTTCTAGATATTTTACAATCTTTTGGTATACAGTTTAAATTTCAACTATTCATCTATTCATTTTCCTTTTAGCAATATGTCCAGCCCAGCTTCAATTCAGTTCTTTAATTTTTTTCAATGAAATCAATAAAATTTGTTTTTTTTCTCTCTCTCATGCATACACACGCATACTTACACATGCTATTACTTGAATTTTCTTTTTTATTTAATTTTCTATTTACATTACAATACTTTTTATTATTTCCTTTTATTAAATATTCATTAAGATACAAATTTTAACATTTTTCAATCTTTCAAATTTTCTTATTTGTCTTTATTACTGAATCATTTTTTGGTACTAATTTCGTTTGCACTCATGGCCATTTTGAAATCTAAAGACTGGTCAAAACCACAACTGACACATCCAACTGATAAACGACATTGAATAATCCCCATAAATCACAGTTAACATCAATAATTAAAAAAATTAAAGTACAAACTTTATGCAACTATGCTTGATCAAATCACATGACTAAAATATACAAAATAAAAAATGTGAGCAACAAATAATAACATGTTGAAATAAGATAAATATTGAATAAGTGTAGAAACAACTACCAAAGCATATTAAATCTACAATTAATAATAAATAGTACTTTATCTTATCATTATTCAAAAGAATAATTGTCTAAAGTAAAGAATATTAATTTTACAATTAATAAAAAATTAATAAATCAGATTTTTTTACCAAAGTGAGTAATATATAAGGATTCAAACTCAGACTTTCACATAACCCTCAACTCTCCATGCCATCTCATATTGCTGACCCACCTGATCACACACATGTTGAAAAGATAAATAATCACCAATATATGTATTTCATGCTAAATCAACAATCATCAGTTGGTCCAGATTACTATCCTCACACATATATACAATCAATGTTCAGCTTTATATTAAGATAACCAACCTTCATACTTTAATGGACAAGCTTCAAACTACTCCAACCCACAACTCTTCAGTTGTCCATTTCATTGAAAATCTGATGATGGAACATTCAAAGCCAGAGATGGTAATCCAGACCAACTGATGATTGCTGGTTTAGCATGAAATATGTATATTGGTGATTATTTATCTTTTCAACATGTGTGTTATCAGGTGGATCAGCAATGTGAGATGGCATGGAAAGTTGAGAATCATGTAAAAATCTGAATTTGAATCTCTTATGTGTTACATTACATGTGCAGGTATGTGTAAGCCTGTACCGTGTATTAAATTACAATGTGAGTAATGTTTTGTACTTAATTTCTCATGTGCCATTATTAGCTGACAGATGGATAAAAAGAATTTAAATGAGAGAATTATTCATTAAATTTTTCAAAGATGATAACACTACCTATTAACAGTGAGAAGATTAATGTTTATCTTAATTAAAATACAGGTGAAATAATCAACAAATTTCTATTAAAATTAATTTATTGATTATTTCAAATATAACACAGGTATTACAAACACTAAACTTCTCACCAGTAGGTAGCATTATCATCTTTGAGAAATGTAATGAATAAATCTAATTTAGATTCTTTATATCCATCTTCCAGCTAATATTGAGATATAAGAAATTAAGCACACAACCTTACTTGCTTTGGTAAGAAAAAATCTGATTTATTAATTTTTATTAATTGTAAAATTAATATTCTTTACTTTAGACAATTATTCTTCTGATTAATGTTAAGATAAAATATGATTTCTTATTAATTGTAGAATTAATATGCTTCAGCAGTTGTTTCTACATATATATTTAACATTTAAGTTATTTCAATATGTGGTTATAAGCCTATATTTTAATAAAATTCATATTTAAAAAGTTTTTAGTATTTCAAAATTATAAGCTTGGTTTGATCAATTTTATATTTATTGAACATGTGGTTTTTAATTAATATATGTGTTCAATATCTCTTTTTTTTTGGCTTTTACTGTTTAAGTATTTTAAATTCATATTTTAGAAGTTATAATCTTTCAGTATTTGGAAATTATAAGCTTGGTTTGACCAGACTTCTCCATCATTTGGATGCATCATTTGGGTGATACTACATATCCAAACTATCCTTTCCCCTTCCTGCATACTCTGGTGCTTTGCATGGTGGCCATTATTTAATAACATTCCCATTTTAGAAGTTATAAATTTTTAGTATTTAGAGTGTGCTCACTGACATTTTAAATTCTAAGGATTACCCAAAAACCATTGCTAACGCATCCAAGTTGCCCTGTGTGGATTATTCAATGTCATTAATCGCTTAGAAGTGTCAGAAATGGTATTAGGTGGTCCTTAGAATTCAAAAAGGTGGTGAACACACTCTAAATCAGGATCCATTTTTTTTATTCATTCTTTATTTGCTTATTTGATTTCTATATTTAGGCCATTTTATATAATCTTTCTCAGAAACTTATATATTTATGTATACTAAACATTTTAATATACCAACATATTTTATTACATTTATATTTTTACATTTAAAACTAAAAAAATAAATTGAATTAATATAATAATATGTTTAAAACATTATAATTATAAATAATCATTTTTTGCAACCTGTTTTGCTTGTAATTTCTTATGCATGTTTCGTTTGTGAATTTTCAAATTTGTCTACAAAAATAGCAAAATTCAATACTGAATTAAGATAGTTATTGAATAGTTGTAAAATTTGATTAATATTTCAATTTGCATGACTTGCGTAGTCTAAACATTGTAATGGGTTTTGATGTAATTTCAACTTTTGATTTTACAGTTTAAATATACCACAATATGGTTTAATGTCTAATTTATAGTATTAAGTTGCTTCCCTCAAAAATTCTAATTACTACAATATAAATGCTTAGTAATAATATAATATCAAAACCTAAGTTGCACACATGGTTCCAATTCAGGATATAAAGTAATTCTAAGTTGTAATGAGTTATTGCATATTCCTATGAACAATCAAAACAGGAAACATTGGGCTCAATGCATAGGGTTTTATATATCTTTTTTTGCTCTTTATAATTTTAAAAATATGTATAAAATGAATTGTAAAAAACAGTGAAGACTTTCTCCAGATAGCATACATTTTTACTTAATTTCTACACTCAAACTTTAATTTTATATTTAATCACATCTCACACCTTAAAATGGATGCTATATTATTGTCTGTGTTCAAATACTAATTTTAATTAATATTGCAACAAAAAATAAGTGGCATCTGTTATATAAAAGTTTAAATAAAATATAAGCTGTTACATAATATCCAAATTCTGAATTGAGAACTGTGATAATACAATTTATAACAAAAATAGTTTCAGAGGAATTCCTTTATCATCTGTGCCAAGTGGCACCATTCATTACTAACCACTAATCAAAAAGGCTTAAATCTTATTTATATTAAGCAGATTTCACATGGTTTATTTTAATGTATAAAAGTTGAAATACCCATAATTATTAAATGTTATGCACAATATAATTTACCCCAAAACTTTTAATTATCTCCTGGAGACATAAAAATTATACACTTTTAAACTTTGTCATTAACATATATATATATTAAAACAAAATAAAATGTCTGCTAATACTAATAATACAATAACGAAACTTGAATATATTCCAAATAATAGTAAACAACTTATAATATATTATAAATAAAAACTCATAGAGAAATATTTTCGATTATATTCATAATCATTACCAAGTCAACTTTCAAAATGGAATCATCTATTACAAACCGAAAACACATGTCAAAATAAATATCCTACAGTTCATTAATCCTAACATTTGCTGACTGTCTATTTATTATTGTATTTTTATACCTATTAATAAAAACTGCCTCTTTAATTTTTCTTTTTCATTATCTCTTTCTTGACCTAAAATTTTTATCTTTAAGTTTGATTTTGATATAAAAATGATATAAAATTTAGGTCAAGAAAGAGATAATGAAAAAGAAAAATTAAAGAGGCAGTTTTTATTAATGGCTGATTAAATTTATTACAATTAGAAACAGCACTAAAAATAAATGTTTATTTACATATGTTTAAAGTTTCATTTGTGAGTGATGTCTAGTAAATTCTAGATAATTTCATCGGCATCATCCATTCAGATATTGTAAACAGTGGTTTAAAGTGAGTAGTCTATCCTCACACTTTCACTTACAGTACTTAAGATTTGCCCCTATATAAGCATTTGGGTTGGATTGAATAAGTGGATTCATTTTATTCTTTCCTAAATACTATATCTTGTGTTGTAAGCAGAAGTACTCATTTATTATTATTTAACACTTGTGAAAAAGCACACAATAGCTTAAATGGCTGGTTAAATTTATTACAATTAGAAACAGTGCTAAAAATAAATGTTTAATAGGTATCAAAATACAATAATAAATAGACAGTCAGCAAATGTTAGGATTAATGAATTGTAGAATATTTAAATCGACATGTGTTTCTGGTTAGTAATAGATGATTCCATTTTGAAATTTGAGTTGAGTTGATAATGATTATGAATATAATCAAAAATATTTCTCTAAGAGTTTTTATTTATATTATATTATAAGTTGTTTACCATTATTTGGAATATATTCAAGTTTTGTTATATATATATATATTATATATTACAAAGAAATCAAGTCATGTCATGTGACCTAATTTAACAAGCTTGTATTACAAATATTATATATAGAGCTCACAAATAAGAACTTAACAATCTTTGCAGAATATCTCCAATCCCAGACCGATTTCTGCTACTGGCTTCCTCAGTGAGGTGCTAAGATATTCAAGCTTTAATAATATCCTAGCATCTCACTGAGGAAACCAGTAGCAGAAACCATTTTGGGGTTGGGGATATTCTGCAAAGCTTGTTAAGAGCTTATTTGGGAACTCTATAATATATATATATATATAATAAAAATAATAAATATAATGGTAATTAACTATTACATACAGACTTTCAATCTGAAGAAGTACTTTTGCTTCATTTCTTAACCTATTCCAACTGCCATCAAATTCAAAAAACAAAATGGAAGCAAACTTCATCAAAACCCATGAATTCCAAATTGTTTTGAGTTGATGATAGTTGCTTCTATCTTGTTTTTTGAATTTAATGGCAGTTGAAGCAGGTTAAGGCATTAACCAAAAGTACTTCTGTGGATTGAAAGACTGAATATAATACTTAATTACCATTATATTTTTTGGGGGTTATTACAATCTTTTTTTTAATTAACAAACATACTACTTGAACTCAAATATAAAATATTTGAATTGCCCCATAGCTATATTATTCCAGTCACCCTCCCCCTTTAAATAAAGAAAGCTCAAAGTTTGGCAGAACACTCCTTGCAGTGTTGTGCTAAAAATTTGAACTTTTTTTATTTAAAGGGGGAGCTGTGGCTGGAATAATATAGTTATGGGGCATTTCATATATATATATATTGTAACCTGTATAAGATGATGGGGTGGGGGAGTAAGTGGCAGAAAATGTGAAAGGTGAAAATAATGAAGAAAGATGAACAAATGAAAAGAAGAGAAAGAAATGAAAAAGAAAGATGAGAAATGGAAGATGATATGTTAGAGGGTGCTAATTGTAACCTTTTAATGAAATGAAGAGATGGGGGTAGGTGATGATGATGATGAAGATAATGTAAAATGATGAAAATATAAGATAGGATGAAGATAAAATGAGATGGGGAAGATATAAGAGACAAATTAATTAAGCAGAAGAAAGAAAAGATGAAATTATGGAATGAAGAGGAAGATGATGAAGAGAGAAAAAATGACAAAATGAAAGAATGATAAATGATGAAGATAAACTAACTATCCTAATCAAATTTATTTTAAAAGAAGAAGATGGAAGATGAAGACATGGTGAAGATATTAGACAATAATGAAGATGAAGATGGAAAAGGATGAAATGAAATGGAGATGACAAATGAAATATGAGATAAAAGAAAATGATGATGATGTAAGAAAAGATGGAAGAAGATGGGAAAGATGAAATGAAATAGACTATCCCATTCTATTAGAGTAATCTATTAGAGATGAAGATAAACTAAGAAGCTTATACTATTAGAGAAACTAGACAAAAATTATGGAATGGAAATTATAAACTAATCTATAAGAGCCTCCTAATGACTTGGCTCACTGGGATTACAATAAAAATTAAGGATGGATAATGATCCAGAGATATACAGTCATATAGAGACCAAATCCAATACCAATGCAAATATAACTATTATAGCATATTAATAATTTAGCATGGATAATATAAAAGATAATTTAAATCATTAGTTAATAGTTATTAGAATCGGCCTACTATCAGATCATACACTCTGAATAACACAAATTATACTTTGTTTGGAAGGATTATCTCACTAAATTATAACTAACAAGGCAACAAGAGTAAACAATCTCAGGGGTTTTAAAACTAGACTCTTGTGCAAGATAAAAGTTTAAGTTGCCTAATAAATGATTGCTTGGATAAATAAACAAGTGAGTGATATCTTGGCCGACCATAAGATAACTATCTTATGTTCAATCATGGAGTAATAAACAAAAAATATTAATCCAAAGATTTGATTAATTAATCTAAATTTAAATTAATAATGGCCTATTATCCAAGACATCACTTGAGCAAGGAAAAGGACAAGGGTACTTTTTATGCCTTTCCCCATACTCACAGGCAACCTACTAAGGACCTTGAATGCAGATGAATTTGAAAATTTTTAAAAATATACAAGATGATGATAGATAATGTGCAGCTTTAAAAATAAATAGTAAATACTCTTCTGAAGCACTAATATTCTTCATTTCACATTGCATAATCTTCAGTCTGAGAAGTTATAATAATAACTTTTAAAAAATCAACTTTTAAATGAGCATTCTATTAAATATCTGTAATTCTGTGATTATCTGTTACTGTGATTCAATCTGAGAATCACCTAGATTAGCATGGCTTTATATAATTTAAACCAGTATAAAAAAATATTTTGTATACTGTATGAAATTTTTATGAACCTTTGGAACTCAAGACAATACTTCATATAAAAGTAAACAAACAGAAACGAAACTTTTTAAATAATAATAATTTAGTTTATTAATAACAATAAAGAAAAAAAAATATTTACAAACAAAAATTACTGGAATAAACATTGCCAAGATAGTGCTGGAATCTTTTAAAACATTTTGACTCAAACTTTGTTTTGACTTTCAAAATTATAACATTTTTATCTGACTAAAGCTATTGAGTATTCCTCTGTCACTTTTTTTTAAACTGTTTATTTTAATAAACACACAAAAAATAAATAAATAAATACAAGAGTAAGAAGAGGCTTTTTGATATAAAACTCTAATCTCTTTAAATAATTAAAGATTCTAAATCTTTTATACCTTAATTACACAATTGTATGAGTTTAACAAACAATTCTATTTTAATTGACATATTTAATAATACTGTGGTGTCATTTAACAACCAGAATAACACACTAATAGGTTTATATTTTAAATTATCATTAGTTACTCTGACACTATTAAGATTATAGCTAATGATGCATTTAAGTAAATTTCTAGCTAACTTTAAACTAAACTAGATGCATGGGCCACTCACTTATCAGAGGTAATTTATACACATATTTTCCAAAAATTCTGTCCAAATAAAATTATTAAACCAAATGTTTTAAAACTGAAATTTAAAAGACTTACAATTCCAGCGGTGAAAACTCTGGATGAACATATTAAACTTAGTATGTGTGAATTGCCACTTATAACCATATGCATAATCTACATACTTAAAAATACATATAAATTATTGTTGGTTGGTTTGTGGATGATAAAACTATCATAACAGCACAATTCAGACATTGATATACCTTTAAGCATTAAAAATAGCTAAATACAACCTGAAGAAGCAAAGTTCCTCAAACAAACATATCTTGTCATTACATATCTAAAACAAATGCAACATCACCTACTGTGGTGGAACTAGCATTAATACATCATGAGTGATAGGCCAAAATAAATACATATATGCTCCACAGAGCTGAATAAGAATGTGGTGGCTTCCAAAATTACCTATCTTTGAGGCAGAAAATAGGATGCCTGGACCTTGTCTCAGCACATCAGGAACAGGAAAGATGCACCAGAAAAATATCTGCTCATCTTCATGGGATCTAAGCACTTCAAAATATGTGATTATAATCACTAAAAATACAAATATCTGATATACTATAATCCTCAATGGGAATGAGCATCATCGCCTCATGGAAAAGCAATACAATAAGGATGGAGGACTTTTCTACTCATTAAGCATCTAATAATAATTAACAAAGCCTTGCTCTATGAGGCTAACAAATACTAAACTAATAACAAGATATAAACATCACTTGAACTGACTAAGTCATCAATAAGAATTTTAAAATACAACGCATATAATCAATGTCAGAACCAACAATGCAAACTATGTCAACCGACTAATAAAAGAATTACTTAAAAATTAAATGCATATAAAAATTCTAGGCAAATGTAGAATGCACACATATAAAATATTAAATATTAAAATATAGTGGACATTTAGAAGAAAATTGTGCATTAAATGCGAGAAAATTAATTCTCAATGCATATATAAAAATATTTGTGGTTATTATTAATGTAGCATTTATAAAACAAATAAATGGAAAACCCTCTGATAAACTTCTTTGGCTGATTTATAAATAAAACTGAGTGAAATACCCACATTTAACTTAGCTAAGAATGAGATATTATAATCTCCATGAATAAAAATGATTTAAATATACGTTAACCTGTGAAACGCTTATCAATTATAATAATACCAATATGACCTGAGAATGGTAGAATATCTACTCATTCTAATAAACCCATTAAGACTAAAATTATAACATTAATTTAATTGGCATATTTATACTAAACAGTATTACATATATATATATAGCATAAATATTTTTCTGGTTTCTTTTTTTTTTAAACCAATAAAACATGCAAAATAAAAATACAATAACTTTAGTTCATAGCTTCAACTTTCTCCATACTGGCTTTTCAATTCAAGACATGTATATAATTTATTGGACACTATATATCTGACAATGTGAAGCTTCTAGTCAAAACATTTAATTTATATATGAAAAAGGTTTCCAAATGAACATATTCAAGAGTTCTTTAAAGTTAATGTAATTTCTTCCTTTAAAGATACTTTAGACAATAAAACATAATACTAAAAATAATAAGGACAAGCCGGCAATAGAATGGTAATTAAAACAAAATTTTCAGCTGAGAATATTATTATGGGATCCCGGGTTTACTTATACAATAATACAGCTTCATTTTTAATTCCACTTTTTTTTTTTTAAAGAACACATTTTTAAGCAATTTTTCTCTCTTTTTAAAATTATTTTTGCATACAATATTTTAAATGCTTCCAAATAATTTCTCTTTAACTCTTCTTAACATAAGAGTGGGAAAATTTTGCAAGTAAAAAATTTCATCTGTTTAAAGAGCTGGGAATAATTGTCAAAAATTTCACATATAGATAAAAGCAAATATAACAATTCATTATAATTATACTATACATTTGACAGATAAAGTTTATTCTTAATTAATTTCAGTGCAAAACATTTTTTTTCTTAAACTATTTTACAAACAAGTGATTAATATAATGAAGAATATCTTTTAGTTAGTATTAAGCATGATTAATCTAATATAGGTACTTCAAATCAGCTATAAACAAATTTAACAAAAATATTGTGCATTTCAAACATACAATTAAGTTACTACAAATGTTTTTTTTTTCAATTTTCCTTATTTAAGTTTTAGGCTATTTAAATAATAACTAAGTAATACTCGATGACAACAAAGTTTGGTGCAGCAACAGTTATCTAGCCATAATTACATTAATTGTCTATATCTTAAATTCATTTTATGGAAGACATAAGTTATGTGGTTAGAAGATAAGATAGCAGATATAAAATTTCCTTTAAACATTTTTACTATAGCTTTTAAGAGTATTAATTGAAAGTCAATGCCAAGAAAATAGGTTACCTCTTTAGCAGTCACAAATTATCATTTTGGAATAATCAAATATAATTTAACATACTTCTGTTTTAAAAAATAATAATAGACTTTTTTTTTAAAAAAAATTACAACTTGTTTTAGAAAAGAAAGATCTCAGGAAACTTCAGGATTCAATAACACACACACCAAAAATACAATAAAACCTTCTATTTATAACAATATTATTTCTGCCCCCTCCCCAAAATTTTATGTCAATTTCCTTTAATCAATCAACAAATAAAATTTATTTCATTTTAACTGTAATACTTTTCTTAAATCAGCTGGAAAATTAATCAATTGACAACTGGTGTCATTTTGATCCATTTATTTGAAAATCATGTGGTTTAACAACTCTAAATTAAAAGTTAATTATTAGTTCTTATGTAACATTTAAAAAAAATATTATATTACATAAAATAAAAATAGAAATACAAATATAAAATTAAAACCAATTTCATTTATCAATAGACCTTTTTAAATATTTAATTATACTGATTTTATTCATTCATTTGTTTTTCTTGTTTTTAATTAATATTGTAGTTAAATTATTATTTATTCATTCATTTACTTCATACATTTCCATGCATGCATACACACTCACACATGGATGACCTTTAATCAGACCTCCACTAATTAATTAAAACTTTTTAATGACTACAAATAAAAATATTAATGAATATTAGATTAGAAATAACTTTTAACAGGTCAAAGCTAATTTACATTAAACAATAAATTATTATTTGCTTGCTTTAATAAAACTAAAGATTAATTTTAAATCAATTTGATATTATTTATTTTATTTACAATATTAGTTCAGTTATTGGTTATAAACTAGAAATAAACAAATCAAAAGTTGTTTTATGATACAGTTAACATTATTTATTATTATTTTAAATACTAACCTAAATATTTACTTTGAGAAAATGCTATCTTATATCTCCTACAAAACTAATTATAATTATGTTACTTACATTGCACATGTAATTATATAAAATTTACTAAATATTACTACCTTAACCATTATTATGACATCTTATTCATTAACTAATTAATTTCTTTTTTTTATCATTATTTTTTTTAAAAACCAATAATTGCATTAACCCTTTTCCCGCGCTCGACGAGACTCCTCGTCGACATCTAAAATCACTCTAACTCAGTTCATTTTTATACGATAAAATTCGTTAAATACGTATTTAATTCGTTTTTAAAAGTTCTGTACGATGGTGACATCTTCCGATTTATTTTAGAAGTAAAAAATAAAAAAAAACGCATTTTAAACCTAAACAAAGAAGGAACATTATTTGTGATTGGTTCTTAGCATGCTCTCAGCCGAAAAAGACATTCTGATTGGCTGGAAAGAACAAAGAAACTGCCTGATCAAAGAAAATAAAGAAAAACGCTGAGATTTTCATTTCGAATACGATTTAAATTATTATTAAATAATATTTATGGAAATTAAACATAATTTTCAGAGAGAATAATAAAAAAACAAAATTATTTTCGAAAAATATTGAAGATTTAAGTAAATATATTGAAGATGTAGTAAAAAGAAATATTTACTTTTCTATAACGTAAAAGTCGATCTTTTTGTTTACATTATAACTTTTATGTTGCCGATATAGAATATCTTAGAATAAATAAATAGCAATTTATTTTTGAAAGAACTTTCGTTTTCTTCATGACCTGAAAAATTAATTATATACTTTTTATAAACGTATCTGAGTTGAATTTAATATTATAGACGAATATGTTTTAACAATAGGCTTTGTCTTCAGTTTGTGAGTTGGCCAATTAAAAGATTTGATTTTTATCTCATACAACCAATGATTTAATTAGCGGTTTAAGGGTTAAATGGTTGAGCTAAGATAAATTCTGGCACCTGTTGGAGCCAAATGAAGTTTCACTTATGTACAATATATATATATATGAAAAACAAATTTTATATACGTAAAAACCTGCTATCACTTGTATTAATGATCAATAGATGGAGCTTTACCAAGACCTCCAAACAAGCGTATTTGTTTACATAAACATCAGAGTCAATATTCACTGTCTCTTTCATTTTGCTCCACCCTCAGATCAGCTGATTTCAAGCTGATTTGCTCTCATCAGTGAGGAATAGAAGTTAGAAACTAGACCTAAATATTAACTCCAAGCGTTTATGCAAAACATTTCTATCAGTTTGCAAGATGAATTTTTTAGACACCTAAATGTCTTCAAACTCAGCCTATCAAACTAGATAGCTATATGGGTCTGATATTAGTTCAGATTCTCCACATAGTGAAAGCTTCTGCAATCTATATCATTGCAAGAAAACTTTAAAGGTACATTTATGAAAAACAAAAACAAGTTTTATATACATAAAAACCTGCTATATATATATATATATTGTAACAGTAAGAATTGTCCTCCACACAACAAAATCTAGAACACAGGCAAAATACATTAAATCTGATCGAATCTGAATGCTGGGATCCAAAACCTGAACAACATTCAATCCTTTCACCTCTGCTCAACGATCTAATACCCTATGGATGACCCTTCTCAACTTACACAGACATTCAATTTATCCATGGTCTGGCAGTCACTAGGGTAAAACAAAAGACTTGTAAATTAACTGATTGAACACTGATTTGGTCAGATATATACACATGTAACTAAGTGATTAATTATGGAATCTAATAGTGACCTACATATAGATATACTGATGTATGTGCAATTAAATCTAAACTTGGATAAAATGAGCTCATGGACAAAAGATTATGAAATGAGTTATATTTTAAATATTAATTTAATAAAACAATAACAAAAGATATCAAAACCAAAATATATATGATTATGTAATGACAATGTGAGAGATTACACTCACAGGCATAACATAACTAATGAGATTAATGTTGCATATTATCTTATCATCAAGTGTTCACTCAAGAGTTAGTGTGGTATTTAAGTTTATGCCTATATTAATATGCCAAATTTCTAGCTCTTGTGTAGTCTGCTAGATCATATGAAACTTAATAGCTAAAGTTATATAACTAACTTAATAGCGCTTCTGTGGTGGCTATCTATACAAAGTTAAGTCAAGTACATAATTAAGCTCAGAGATATGCAGGTTAGTGTGTTAACCTAGATTAGGGTATACACTGATGCTAGATAAGCATTTAATATAAAAAAGAGAAAATTGGTTTATTATAGGTTTACCTATATACTCTATGGCACATATTAAAATATTAATAAAGCTAGAAGGTGTGAATGGGTCATTATTCACAGGCTTCAGTCTCAAAGACTCGGTTGCCCTACAACTGCTCAACTTGCTATGAATAAGAACATTAGTAGTTCAGGGAGTCAGATAAGCATTAATTATGAATAATCTAGGTCCTTGTGCCCCAGTTTGAAAAGAGTGTGCTTTACCCGAACTAAGTTGATAAGTGTGACATCCACCAGCAACTCACCAAGACTCATGCAGCAAGCAGATAATTGTACACTGCGTACTCAGTAAGGACACATCCGCAACTTATACATATATAACGCAAATATGTAAAATCATATTATCATGCCTTAAAAATAGATAGTGTCTATTTGCATATCTATACAACCCAGTTCTCAAACTTAGTATTTCTAATATACTATTTAGGGACTAAATTAATTAGTAACCTAGTTTAAGTTTATCACCTGTGTCTCAACATATATAAATCTAAGGAGGACTAAGCATATTTGAGGGATAATTATGAATAAAACATTAAAATATGCTATGAGAATATATCTATGGCTACTTCCTATGATGTACGAGTTACATATATAAATAGTTATAATTCATAACTAGAGTTAAGCAAACTACAATTTTAACTACAGAATGACTGATTATTAGAATATTAATACCCAAAATTAATCAGTAAAATAATAACATGATCTTGAAACAGTGAGTGAGAAAGAAAAATAATAATTCAATTATTTAATATTTATTATAGTGAAGATTTGAAATTATCTTTGCAGATCGATAAGCTAAAAGTATACTTATAAATATGTGTGGTTTCTAGTTATATGGCATATTAAACACATAAAATATTAAAATGATAAAATCATAGAATAAATTGGATAGATTAGAAATAGGCATAAAAGACCACAGAAAATTATACATTTAATTTATAACAGATTATTAGAGATTTACATTTTAAAAGAGAATTCACCATTACAAGTTTTACATTCAGACAAGATTTAAACATTAGCATTTAACAGTTTTCTTTGCAGATTTTAGGAAAGGTGTTTGGGAAAGGCAGGTTTAATAAATAGCTAGCTTTTAAAAGAAAGAATTGAAAGTCACAGTTTATGAACAGAGCTCTGAGTGAAAATTTATCAATTTACCAGTCTGTTGTCTTTGTTGCAGTTCTGAGCACTTGGGATGATAATAAGTTGACACTTTTCATGATGATTTAAAGTTAATGGAAGTTCTTCCATGGGCTGCTTTGCTGGTGTATGGCACTATATACCAAAGTTCTTTTCCATTCAGTATGGGCAGAAGGTGGTGAGTTATTGTCAGACTACCCCACCATTTTGAAGATAAAATGAACATGGGTTGTGTTTACCATTCACTTATTATATATATATGATCGCTCCTTACTGACAAACTTTAAGTATTTATACTTTTCTAACTCTGGTCACCTGTTTATTTTTACAAGCTTATCCACATTTATTTATTTTAGAAAAATATATTTAATTGCTAAAACTAGTAGAAAAAACCCATTATTTTATTTTAGAAAAACATTTTTAATGACGACAACTACTTTAGATTTTGTTTTTCTATTTTTTCCTCAGCAGTTTATTGTGACAAGGATAAGCCTCAAATTACCCTCCCTTATATTCCCAAAGTATCACAACAGATAATAAAGACTCTAACTGGGGAATTTTAGGTTGGTTTTCGTACTCCCCCTAATTCTAACAGACTCATTAATAATTCAAAGGATAGAACAGACCCATCTCAAACACCCCAGGTGATTTACAGCATGTCATGTCCACAGGCCGGATGCAAAGCCATATACTATGGGGAAACTAAAGCCACTGCTCACAACAGAGCTGCTCAACACCTGTATACCTATAAAAGAGCAAAAAAGAACAGCGATAACTTTTCAATATTTCTGGAACATGAAAAGCAGACTGGCCATGTGTTCGAACCAGGCAACCCCAGGATTGTATGCCCTGAAACCAATGACTGTAAAAGAAAGATTAAAGAGGCGTACTTTATTGTTTGCGACAACAATTCTATCAATAGACGCGAGACGTGTTTTTCCATTTCAAAAAAATGGTCAAACTGATTTGCATTACATTTGCATATTTGTTATTTAATAACACTACGTAAAGATTTATTACTTTCATCGGCCATGAATATGAGGGCAAACCTCGAAAGCGCTTGGCCCATTTAATAGTTTTAAGCGAAATTTGTTTTGTTTATTTGGAAGCTTCTTCGTCAGCGAGTAAATCGTTTTTAGGCTGTGACAATACTATAAAATTTTGCGAAATTGTTATTAACATTTTAGATTTATAAAATCAAGTTCACCACTATTTTAGGACTATTGTGTGACCTAATTTAAAAGTTGTTTACAAAAATTACAAGTTACTTTGATAATTAGTATAAAACTAATTTTATTACCATACATGCAGAATAACAATGGAAATGGCTTATATACATATGCGATTTCAATAACATAACAATAAAATTGGCTAAATAATTTAAACTAAAATATTTCTTAAACTAGAAATATTTCAAAATGAATACATATCTGAAATGTATACATATACTATTAAATTACAGACTTACCATTCACATATATATACATGATTCCGCATATATAGTAATTTAAGGTTGTTTAAATGGGTGCTCTGAGTGGGCTTAAACCTGGCATATAGATAGATAGGTGTGGGGGTAAAATATGTGAAACAGGCAGGTGGATAAAACTGACTGTTTCAATATATATATAACAATCATTAAATGTCTGTATTTTTAAATCATATAATAATTCAAACAAATTTATTTAATACAGTATTCAAATTTTAAACAATATATTCTTTACCAGAAGTACTTTCGATTGCATAACTGACAATCTTTATCAACCATTAATACAAAATAAACTTATATTTCCCATCATTCAATCCATTCAAATTTCCCACAATTCTGTTGTTTTTATATTAGATGATTGTCTATTCATTAAACCCTCTCTCTCTCTATATATATATATATATAGTAATGGATAGCGGGCATGTAATATCTATCATCAGAGAGCACCACTAGATTTCTATTCTAAAGAATTTGTAATTTACTGATGTGAATACCAGGTGCAAGTGCTTCTCACAGCTAGACTATCACTCATATATCTAAAATCACTTCTAAATCATGGAGAGCAGAGATTCTTGGCAAAATAACAATTGGCAAAGCAGATAACAGTGACCAAAATGCTGAACAAATCTAACAATTAAAAACCAATATTTATTAATAATTTAACAAAATAGTAAGCGGCCATATTGAATATTTAAAAAATTATGTTAATCCAAAATTTTATCATGAATTAAATTTCTATTACTCAGAAAGGACATAATATATATTTTTTGAAACATAAAATCCCAAAGAATGTAATTAAGTTGAGAAAAATATAGTTATTGATATTTAAAGTAATAAAATAGAATAAAAGTTAATATTTCTAATAATTATTTATATATTATTTTATAAATTCAAAATTATCATGCACACAACTTAAAACTATTGTTTTGTTAGTAGGTGAGTTGGATTCATCATAAAATTTCTAAAAATTTGGTATATAATAAGACTTACCTAAGATAATCCATCACTTGAAAACTTCATAAAATAAAGAGATTAGTATCTTTCATTTTTTTCAGTAGTCCTTCAAAACGCATTTCCATACAGGTGTTTGCAATGTATAAGACATCCCTAATAACATCCCTTATAACAAGTAGTTCATATTGATCAATAATTAGTATAATTTGAATATTATAAATAAGAACTTCAATACAGTTTGTAATTTATTAAAAAGTACTACTAAAATAGTCACTATATACAATATAATAAAATAAAATAAAATGTGAATAAAATACTAAATTCATCATAGGGTTAAGCTTGAGGTACATACTTTTATATATATACTGTCAAAACTGTTACTTTTAGCATTTGCGTATTCTTACTATTATTAAAATGCAGACAAGAAATTATAGAAACATCTAAATCAGGTCATTATATTTCTGAAATATATTTATTTTTATCTTATATCAACTAATTCAAATAATAAGCTCACATTATAGGGGAAAAAATGCAGATAATCACAATTTTTCTCTTTTTTTTATGTTAGTTTCGATAGTAATTTTTTTATCAAATATATTTATAAAAAAACAATAATTAAAAATATATAATAAAATAATAATTAAAAAACATATAATAATTAAAAAAATATAGAAAAATAAAAATACTTACCAATAGGATCTCATAACGTTTTCTTCAAAATGCAATGTATTTTTATGCTGAACTGTTCTCCAGTAACTAACAAAAAAATAAGTGAAGACAAAAAAATTCAATCTACTTGATCACAAAAATTATCATAATTTTTTTATTTTTTATTGTAGAAAAATAAAATTTATCTTTTTGGAATCTGAAGGCAAAGATCGAAAAAAAGGTCTAACAAGCACATGCAGATTAATTTCCATTAATCTTAACCTCAATCTGGATGTGCATAATTTGAAATTTCTTGAGCGCCTTAAGCACTCATTATCTTTAAGCACTCATAATAATGAATAAGTTAAATACTCGAGTTATTGCAAACAGGACAGAGATTGAAATGTAATTAACTCTTTTAAGTATGTAATATATTTGACATCTGACAGTTTAAATATATAATTCCCTTAAATTTTACTTTTAGTACTATTAATAATTCCTGAAATTTACAAACACTCACCAATTTGCGTGGATGTGTGCACTTATACCTTTCATATTGACATTAACAAACAATGACTATTCAAGCAGTCTTGGTCATTTATATGATCATCCATAGGCTATACAACCACTAAATAAAACAAATAAGTTGTGACAATAAATAGACCTATTAATAGTCACAGGAAAGTCTCTTTACCCATTGCAAAATATTGCATGTGCCTGAACATCTCAAGCAGAAAGTCATAGTAAAGAAGTTTACTTTATGCATCTATTAACATACCAATAACTGCAAATATCTCTATTGGTATTATTAAAAATATCATGGAAGACCAAAACATATAAGAAATTCACATGGTATATAAAAATATCTATCATTTTATATGATGCACACATGTGCATATTAATTTTTTTTAATTTTAGATGTGCATGATACAAACAGAGCAACCAAGTATAACTGCTAACAAAAAATTTATAAACTTATGCATGCATATATACACAAAAGACTTCTTATGCTTGGCCAACTATAAAATATTTTAACATAAGTTAAATATTGAGATAGCAAAGATCTATCTCAATATATATATATATATATATATATATATATAGATATATCTTTATATATATATATATATATTGTACCATTTAGTTATATATGCTACAAATATATTGGCATTTGGGTAAAAGCTAAAGAAAAAAGTACATTTAGCGATATTATTAAAATATGCAGTGAAATATTTTTTTTTTACTTTGTATATTTTTTTTTTTAAATGTACAATGAAAGTTCCATTTTTCGTTTATATTTTTTTTTATGTGATTAAAAATAAAGGTTAAAATTGGAAAGAATAAAAGGCACACAAATTACTAATCCAGATAAATTAAAAGAATTCCAAAAGTAAAAAGATTACAATTAGAAAAAATCTTTTTAGGTAATTAAAGATGGCAGAATTGTGTTAAAAAAATAATGACTTTGTAATGTAAATTTGATAAAGAATGTACAAGATTATAAACCTAAGCACCATGATAATAATGACATGTGCAAAAGTCTGAAAACTGGATCTCGAATATAAAAAGAGGGAGAGCAGTTTGATCAGCATCTTGTCTTGTCTGTTTTTCCTTTGGTTGGTCTTGGATAACGAAAATATATCCAGGACCATTCTACACTGAAATAATTCTACATGTTGGAGTGGACCGAGGCTTTTGCTAACATCATTTCTGAAGACAGACACCAGAAAAGCTTTCATGGCTAACCGTTAGGATAGACCAAGATCAACTTATAACTGATGGCCAAGCTCATTCTACCACAGAAAAAACCATGCATGGTAACCCATAACCTTTGTAAACTTACTGGTAAGCTATGATTCATTATTCCTGATTGTGACTAAATGCTTAAAATAATCCCGATAGAGACCTTAATTTTCTTATTAAAGAAACTTTCATTTAAAGATCTTTCTAGAAGAAACTTAAGAAGTGAACATTGTTTGTTAAATTGTTTTAATTACTTTACCTAATTAATTGATTCATGTCTGGATTAGCATGTGTGCATTCTTTCCAACTTATTAGTAATTTATCTTTAAATACTTTAATTTGTTAGAATAAAATATTTATTTCTAATATCAACTTTTCAATGTATGTTATTGATGATTATTATTAAATTTATTAATATTAGTTTATTAAGATTTGAAAGTATAATTTCCCTTTGCCAATATTTGTTGACTAAGCTCCAGGAATACTAATATCTAGAAAATAACCTTATCTGCGGTAAACTATGACCCAGTTTTCTTTTAAAATCATTTTATTTTTTATTTACGATGTGCGATGTGACGGATTTCAGCAGATTCTTACATGAATCCTGGCACCTTATAAAAATAAATAAAAGGCTGATTCTGCCATTAGCGTAAGTCAAAATAATTGGTACGCCAGTTAATCAGGAAATATAGCTATATTTTTTAGAAATATAAACAAAATATTTTCTTATCCATGGTTTGATTAACTTTCACTTTATAGTGTGTAAAAAGAAGACCTACCAGAATCTATTAAAATGTAAAAAATGTTACAATATATATATGATCACTAGATGGAGCTTTACCAATAGCTCTAAACAAGCTTTGTTTACATAAGTGCCAAAAGAGATAGAATTCAATATATATATATATATATGGAAATGGATGTCTTATTTATATCAGTGTCATCTATATGGTCTTTTACATGGTTGGAAATGATGGTTGTAAAATGCTAATAAATATAGCATTCAAAAGTTTAAATAAAATTTATATATAATGTATTAACAATTATCAATTGTCATATTAAAAATGTAAGAGGTTTGAAAACAAAAGAATTTAAATTTAAATGAAACCAGTGAAATATATTAAATCTCTCTTACCAAAAAATGTTTGTAAAACAATTCAGTTATATAAAAAAATTTAAACATGTAAATTTTGATAAAAGATCTAAAAACAATCAAAAAATCCTCAGGAAGTTAAATAATCAAGTGTTTTGCAAGTTTATTCACTTAAATAATGAAACTCAAATGGTTGTAATTAAAATAAAATTCAGTCATAAAGTTTGTCAAAAACAAGATTAACAAAGTCTTCCAAAAACAAAATCAGTTATTCAAAAACAAGGAGTAAAACTTATATAAAGTCAATTTTTCTTAATTAAAGCTGTCTTTCTGGATTTTCACTTTATCCAAGCAACATCAAATCTTCATTATGAAGACTGAGTAAAAAAAAAGAAGTACTACCATTTGCTAATATAACCTGGATATTTAAAATTGATATGCTACTTTTGAATAAATCTCTAATTAAAATAAAGAAACAATGCTTTCTTCAAATTTCAGAACTGGAGATTGTTTAAAGATATTATGGTCATATATAAATTGATTTCTACTTGCCATCATGAAGAAAATAACCATGGCGATATGACAGATTTTGTAAGCTGAAAAAAAAAACTATTTAGACTTTGTCTTAACCATTTTATGTTCTGGTTTATTTTATAGTACACAAGCTATATTTCATGAATTGTTTTTAAACAGAAAGCAAAGAGTTAAAAAAAAAGTTTGTTGCATTTTAACATAACTGAAATTTTAAAACAAGGATTAAAAAAAAGAAATTTGCTCCGCATTGTATTTACTATATATGTGTTATATATATTAAAGCTATAACCCTAAAACTTATGTGCCTAAAATGCGACAGTAGGGACCTCTACAAATCTAAACACAAGATTAATGACTTTAAAAGACAAGAGGTTGTGTTAACATTTTGAAAAGAACTTTTCTTTGATATTCTTGTTAGATAAATATTAAATTGTCAGTTAAAAAAATAATGGAAGGTGTAAGTAATGTTTGATTTAAATATAAAGTATCCACACTACAAAATAAAAATAGAATAAAGCATCCAAATGCTAAATAATGAGAATAATAATATAAGTAATGCTTTTTTTTTCTTTCTTTCTATCGCTATTGTGAAATTAAAAAAAGGAAAAAAAAAGAACAACTTTACTTTTTATAGCATAATTTTAAAAAATGAAGAAAATGTTTACTAATAAACATATTGTTATATATAACCAGATATTTACATTTTGTAATTAGGTTTTGATAGAACAGTTTGCTGTTTTGGAAAGCATCCATTGTGTATAATGATAAGTGTGAAACAACAAGTGGAGCATAAATAGATCAGAAATAAACAACTAAGGCAGTCTAGTCTATTACAAGTCTTATCCCAAGAAGCAGTGTTGCAGTGATCCCATGAAGAGAAGAGAAACTGCTGCTTAAAACAGTTTTCCAACATAGTTGGATTGCTTTGCCTTGCTGATGTTAATAGTATTTTTCAATACTAAGACCCGCCACAGAAAGTATGACATTTAATAGTAGTAAATTATCTAGCATGTGTGGACAGAAAGACAACCACTACACCAATCAAAACACTCAAAATCATGCAATCTGATCTAGACATTAAAACCAGCCACCATCACCTGCTTTAATCAAGTCATGAAAAAAGTGAACCATGCCATATGATCTACTGAGTCCCTAATATAACTCATTCCAAACATAATGCTATTAATATCCAGAATTCTGAGAAATCATGGAATTTATTGGAGGAAATGCAGTGTTAATAGTACTAATTTATAAATGATGGTGATTGGTCATAAATAAGTTTTCCAAAAGTAAACTTTCTATTTAGAAGATTTGACACTTGAAATTTTTTTTTTATTTATTGAAACTAGAAAAAAATAAAATACTTTCGGGGAATTATTGTACTCAGTTTAACCTTCAATGCTAGCTTATAAATCGTCATCACAGAAATTTAAATTTAATTATTTTTATTTTATTTTATATTAACCTAATAAAAATATTTATTTTGTACAGGTAAGGCTCCACCTTTATTGTTAAAAGAAGGTTGCCTTGACAACGATTGTTATTTATATTGGGATTATCTAAGTGTTGACTGTTTTATAACTGTTATATATATATAATACATATTTTGCGGGTTCATCCGTGTTAAAAACTTTTAATATTAATATACTGACATTTCGACTTGGTCACACAAGTCATCCACAGAGTTATAAAAGGTAGAAAGACGGTTGTAGAGGTGCTACAATCACTGATTTGAATAAAATGTTAAAATTCCACCAATAGCAAAAAATGTTAAATTTAGGAATGTTTTTTAAAAAAAAATATTTCCAAATAGGAGGAAGTTTGCATGTATCATCTCACTTATTGATACAATCTGGCCTTTTAAGTATCTCAATGGCTTCTCTAATTTTGCATTGGTAGAGATTATCACATCTGGATATGATCCTGGTACTAGAAAAATCAATTTTATGACCTGAATCTATAGTATGGAGTGAGAGTGCTGATGATGATGAGTGTTGTTTAACTGCATTAGCATGCTCATCTCTCCTAACACTGATGTGATGATTACTCATACCTATGTAAGAAGCTTTACAATTTTTACATGAGATTTGATAGACACCATGAGATTCAAGAGGGATTGAATCCTTAGGCTTGGTTATTATATTGCTGATCTTTTGATGAGCAGAAAATGCTGTATCTATATTATAGCATTTTAATATACGTCCGATACTGTCTGTAGTTCCTTTTACATATGGAACACAAATCCTAATAGCTGATTTATCATCTTTTTGTTTCCTATTTTGTCTATTTTGGGCTTGAAATAAGGCTTTTTTTTATAAATTTGTAATTATAACTATTTGCTAATAAAACACTATTAATATGATTTATTTCTTCTTTCAGATGTGTCTCATCTGAAAGGTTAATTGCTCTATTTAAAAGAGTTTTGGCTACAGAAACTATCTGAGTTGGGTGATGATGAGAATGGAAATGCAAATATCTGTCTCTGTGTGTATCCTTTCTGTAAATAGAAAAAGATAAACTATTTGGTGTTCTGGTGACTAGAACATCAAAAAAAGGAGTTTTCCATCAGACTCTGTCTCCATTGTAAATTTAATATGAGGATGCATATTATTTAAATGTAAGAAAAAATCATCTAATTTATTTTTTCCATGTTGCCATATGACAAAAGTGTCATCTATGTATCTGAGCCAAATGAGAGGTTTTAAAGATGATGATTCTAAAGCACGAGTTTCTATATATTCCATGAATAAATCAGCTATTACTCCTGAGATAGGTGAGCCCATAGGAGTACCAAAAACTTGTCTGTAATGCTGTCCATTGTATACAAAATATGTATTTAAGAGACAATGTTTAATTAAAGCAATAATATGGTCTGGTAAATTGCAACATTGTGAGATTATATTTAAAGCTTCATCAATTGGAATGTTTGTAAACAAAGACACGACATCAAAACTGACCAGAATGTCATTAGCATTAATTTTTAAACTTTTTAAAACAGAAATAAAATGAAGAGAGTTTTTAATATATGATTTAATAGATGGGATTGTAGGTTTAATGAAATCCGATAAGTATCTGGCTAAAATATGAGTTGGAGAACCTATTGCACTTACTATTGGATGAAGGGGGGTATCTGGTTTGTGAATTTTTGGAAGTCCATAAAATTTTGGACAGACACAAGATTTTTCACGAGGAATTATTTTATTTTTTATCTCTGTATTAATAAATCACCTATTGAAACAGAGATAAAAAATAAAATAATTCCTCATGAAAAATCTTGTGTCTGTCCAAAATTTTATGGACTTCCAAAAATTCACAAACCAGATACCCCCCTTCATCCAATAGTAAGTGCAATAGGTTCTCCAACTCATATTTTAGCCAGATACTTATCGGATTTCATTAAACCTACAATCCCATCTATTAAATCATATATTAAAAACTCTCTTCATTTTATTTCTGTTTTAAAAAGTTTAAAAATTAATGCTAATGACATTCTGGTCAGTTTTGATGTCGTGTCTTTGTTTACAAACATTCCAATTGATGAAGCTTTAAATATAATCTCACAACGTTGCAATTTACCAGACCATATTATTGCTTTAATTAAACATTGTCTCTTAAATACATATTTTGTATACAATGGACAGCATTACAGACAAGTTTTTGGTACTCCTATGGGCTCACCTATCTCAGGAGTAATAGCTGATTTATTCATGGAATATATAGAAACTCGTGCTTTAGAATCATCATCTTTAAAACCTCTCATTTGGCTCAGATACATAGATGACACTTTTGTCATATGGCAACATGGAAAAAATAAATTAGATGATTTTTTCTTACATTTAAATAATATGCATCCTCATATTAAATTTACAATGGAGACAGAGTCTGATGGAAAACTCCCTTTTCTTGATGTTCTAGTCACCAGAACACCAAATAGTTTATCTTTTTCTATTTACAGAAAGGATACACACACAGACAGATATTTGCATTTCCATTCTCATCATCACCCAACTCAGATAGTTTCTGTAGCCAAAACTCTTTTAAATAGAGCAATTAACCTTTCAGATGAGACACATCTGAAAGAAGAAATAAATCATATTAATAGTGTTTTATTAGCAAATAGTTATAATTACAAATTTATAAAAAAAAGCCTTATTTCAAGCCCAAAATAGACAAAATAGGAAACAAAAAGATGATAAATCAGCTATTAGGATTTGTGTTCCATATGTAAAAGGAACTACAGACAGTATCGGACGTATATTAAAACGCTATAATATAGATACAGCATTTTCTGCTCATCAAAAGATCAGCAATATAATAACCAAGCCTAAGGATTCAATCCCTCTTGAATCTCATGGTGTCTATCAAATCTCATGTAAAAATTGTAAAGCTTCTTACATAGGTATGAGTAATCATCGCATCAGTGTTAGGAGAGATGAGCATGCTAATGCAGTTAAACAACACTCATCATCATCAGCACTCTCACTCCATACTATAGATTCAGGTCATAAAATTGATTTTTCTAGTACCAGGATCATATCCAGATGTGATAATCTCTACCAATGCAAAATTAGAGAAGCCATTGAGATACTTAAAAGGCCAGATTGTATCAATAAGTGAGATGATACATGCAAACTTCCTCCTATTTGGAAAGATTTTTTTAAAAAACATTCCTAAATTTAACATTTTTTGCTATTGGTGGAATTTTAACATTTTATTCAAATCAGTGATTGTAGCGCCTCTACAACCGTCTTTCTACCTTTTATAACTCTGTGGATGGCTTGTGTGACCAAGTCAAAACGTCAGTATATTAATATTAAAAGTTTTTAACACGGATAAACCTGCAAAATATGTAGTTTATATATTTAACCCGCGCAAATCTTCGTTTTAACATATATATATATGTTCTTTTTTAAAAATTGTTAAATATATAAACAATGAGGATTGCCAATTCCTCTAGAAGCTTTGTGATAAATGCTTAGCCAGAGCCAGCACTTAAAAGTTTGGCACTCCTCAGAGAGGTGTCAGGTTAGGTTCAGACACTAGATCTAAAAATAACTACCCAAAGCCAAACACTTGTCTAAAAGTTATCTATTGATCTATGACTCTTATTTTTAATTGTTAAATATATATTTCAATAATATCAATAAAAACAAACTATTAGGTGATTTAAATAATCAATCAAATTGTTGTGTTATATTATTGAGAAAATAAATATGCTAAAACAATTTTTTTAGTGGAAGAAAAAATCCTGAACATTTATATTATTATTGAGAATATTTATCATATTTTTCGTAGAATAGGTAGGAAGATAAAACATCGAAATCAGAAACTTTCACTTCCCACAATAGCGATAAACGCAGATTGTGTTATATAGTCCTACCATTTATTTATTTATTATTGTCAATGTATCAAAACACATTTATCTTAGTTTACGATTTTAATTTCTCAGTATAAATAAGAAAACATATTTAGGAACTGATGTTAAATGTTTATCTGTGCGAATAAAGGTCAGTTATTGGGGAAGAAACATAAAAGTTTCATAAGAGTTTAAATCCCGTTTAAAAATTAGTACGTTATTTCTAATAAATAATAGTAAACCGTCTTTTTTTTTTTTCATGTGTCAAAACATCGACCGGGAAGCGAACCCAGGACAACTGCTTGTAAGGCAGCTGTGCTGACCACTCAGCCGCCAATGCTTGACTTATGAATATGGCTATTCTAGCTCCCAAAGAACATAAAAAAATAAACAGAAGAGATAGAAAGAAAAACTATTCTAAAAAAGAATTTTGCAATGACTGTAAAAATCAATCTGTGGATCACAACTACACCCACACATAAAAAATATTGGTCAATTTTTCTATATACTTGATATTTTACATGTTATCTTTTAATTTCTTCAGAAAAATACTTTTCTTTCTGAAATACTTCAATTCCATATCTAATTATGGCTCTACAATGTATTCTATTATCTGTTATATTTTTCTGTTGAAAACATTAGCAGTGGAATTTTTTTAGAATGTTTTTAATTTATTCCTTATCCCAAGAGAGCTATGTTCATGCTTACTATAAAACATCTTTTCAGGAAGTTGCATACCTCATTTGTGTCACATAGCAACTACAATCAAAATGTGATTTCATACTAAGTGACACAGTAATATTACATCCTGCAAGTTGAAGAACATATTGATTGTTTTTTTTTAACTTACCATTCCATTTTAAATTTTACAGGTCTTAAATGTACCCTTTTTAATGTTTTATATTGCACCAATACAGTGTCCATGTTTCACATTCATATAGTAAATCAGGTAAAATAACAGCTTTATATGCAGTTAATTTAGTTCCAGTAGTTAATTTTCTATGATGAAATAGTCTATCCTTTAACTTGTTAAAGACAACAGCAATATATTGGACATTGTGATATATCTCAACATATAAGTCCAACTTTTTATTTATAAAGCTACCAAGATATTTAAATTATTTTATGTTCTCCAGTTAATAACCATCTAAGCTAAAAAAATGCTGATTTTTCTTCTGTCATGGACTAGTAAAGAACTTGGATTTTTACAATATTAATTAATAAACTAAAACACTTTATATGTTGCATTCAGTATATTAAATACATTCTGTAAATTATCTTTTGTACTAGTAAAAGTAGCACTTATTGAACTAGTAAAAATAGCACAATTATCAGCAAGCTTTGGATTCAAAATCCAAGAATAAGTATTCACTCTTAATCTAATAATATTAAAAGTGTGATTGTGAAATCTGTATTGTATTTTGATCCCTGATTGATTAAGCAGCCCATAAACAATCCAAAGATACCCTTGTATAACATGGTTTTCACTTCAAATGCATTAGTTTTCTATCTGTAGTAACAATACTCCTACCATTCCTTCATATAGAAACTATATAATACAAATAAATTTTGGTAGATAGTCAACTAATTTCAAACCATGCCATAGATTTTTCCTATTGATTGAATCAAATGTCTTGATCAAATGAATAAACACAATATTTGCAGAGCAAGTTAAACTATGCCTGTAATGTTTTTTTGAATCCCTCAAACCATGGTAAATCTCTGGTCACCATTTATCAATGATTGAAAAAAATCTATTCTACAAAGTCTTTTTTAAATACTTTTGTTGATGTAGATAATAATGACATTCCACAATAGTTACTTCAATTTTGTATATATGAATAGTCATTATAAGTAACATCATTATTATCAATGAAAGGTGTTTTAGATATTGAGTAAGAAGTATCAATATCATTAATAATAAAATATGTAATCTTTTATTAATTAAACCGACATGTAATTTTTTTAATATTTAAAATAGAATTTATTTAGAATAATATATTTATTTAATAATTTTTTTTTAAAAAATGGAATAATAGAAGCATTCTTGGTATAACTTCTTGTTTCCATATATCCCTTAAAAATTCCATTTATTTTGAATCTAACATATCACAGCCGTGTTTTAAAACGTATTCGGGTATTTCATCAGAACAAATAGCCTTGCCTTTTTTAAGATTACCAAGAGCTGTGTTTTGGTTTTAATATAAGCCATCATAAATGACGTTCCGGAATTTATATGAAATATTACTGACAACTTTTTAAGTAAATTATTTATATATATTTTAAAGTCACAATGCTTTATTGATCAGGGGTTAAGCCAGAACCGATCCTGATCCTGGTACCTACGGATACCAAATCAGTTGGACGCCCTACCAACTGCATCAAACTGCGCAGGGTATTTATATATGTGTTCATAACAATCAACGCTTAAGCTATCAACAATCTCAATATGTAGTCTTAATAAATACGTATGTGTGTATATTAATAACTTCCATCGTCCCATCCCCTAAACAATCAAACTTTTGTTTTTTTATAGATTTTTTTTTTAGATTTTTTAGATTTTGTTTTCAATGACTGAATAACTGTGACCAACGAAAACTTATTTTAATTTAAATATTTTAAACGTTATTTTTGTAATATATATATAATAAAAATATTTGATTTATAAAACGATATTATTTATGTATTTTTAGCTTGCATTTTAGTTAGCATTTTTTTCTTCTTTTGTAAAAGTTTCAAATAAAAATTTATTATTACTTTTTTTTACAATCTTATTTTCTGTTCTTCCTTTTTTATTTATCTTATATCCATATATAAAAGTTTTGATTGTCTGTTTACAGTCTCTTTTCTATATATATAATATAACAAGACCTAGTCAAGCTTAAAATTAAATTTTTACATATTAAAATGGTTTTCAAAAATTTTAAATTTATATGAATACTTTTTAGTTTTTTTTCTTTTTTTAAAAAAAAACTTCATCTGAATCTGCATGTTTAATATATATATATGATATAAAAGAACTATTGCATAGATTAAATTTATACGTGTGTGAGTGCAAGATTTTATTTTGATATATAAACTTTTCACTGCATCACAATATTTTTTAAAGCGTATTATATAATATACTGTACACATTCATTTATTGTATAAAATGTGAATATTATATAATGAGAGTTGCAAAAACTCATAACAAGCTTTTTAGAATATTCCTATCATCAGACCAGTTTCTAGCTTTGGCTTTCTTCAGTGAGATGCTAGGATATTCAAGTATTATATAACATTAATCTGGACCAACTGATGAGTGCTGGTTTAGCACAAAATACTTATACTGGTGATTATTTATCTTTTTTAACAGTGTATAATCAAGTGTATCAGCAGTATGAGATAACATGGATGGTTGAGGGTTATGTGAAAGTCTGAATTCAAACCCCCTATATATTACATATGAAAAAGCCTGTACTGTAGAAAAAATTCATATTTTTTAATGCAAGCTTATGATATATAACTTGATTTCCTTGTGAAAAATGATGAATGATGTATTTAAATGGTAAAATATAATCAAAGAATGATGATAGTTGTCTAATAAAACAACTTATCAAATAGCAATTTAAAACTAATTTAGGTCTAAAAAATTATTAACTAAAAATAGTTTTTGGATTTTTCTTTGAGACTTTAAAAAAAAGTCATTTGGGCTATTCACTAATACATATAAACCAATGTTTTGAATTTAGTAGCTTTTAATTATGAATGTAAGACGAGAAAACCCTTGATTTTTCTTAATAGATTTATGGCTATTCTTAACCAAAATATTAATGGGTTTTTTTTTGAAGGCAGAATGAATTTGTGAATGCAGAAAATTCATTCATTGTAAGTTTATTATCATGATAAACAAAAATATACTGTTATCCTCTTATTTCAGAGGTTGCAGACCTGATACCAAAGCAAAATTTGCTAACTAAAGACAGAGAGTATTAAAAAGCAATTGATTTTACATTTAATACTGAAATTCAGTAGTGACTTTTTATTTAATTACCTATATAGCTTTAGATCACTTTCAAATGAAGAGAGAACGAATTGGAATAAAAACGTCTGTAAACAGCAATTGGTAGTTGTTATGAAGTTATACTTGAAAAGTGGGTATTTATTTTACTACAAATGTGATTTGGAAATAAATGTCTGGAAGAAATGCTACAAGTTTTTTTAACACAATCATATTAAACATTCATTGCCACAAGCCAATGTTTCTATATAAAGATAATGAACTTCCAATGGCAAGAATAGGCCAATAGACTATGATACTCACTGAATCTGAATGTTTTGGTCAAGGTGGGGTATCTCATAATAAATAGTCAGCCTTTTTGAAGGTAAGACAAAGAACGACTGTAAAACCTGAAAGATGGTAAATGTTCTCTAGAGAAAAACATTTGAACCTGAATATCAATAGCCTAGTTCTCCTAAATGATCAAAGAAAACTCCTTATAACCTGAACAGTAGTGATCATTCTCCAGGCTATAGCTATTTAAGCTAATGGTTAAATCAGTGAAGCAAGTCCACATTTAGGACTGGCAGCTGCCAGAACCAATGCTGACTCAAAGAAAGCTGTAAAGACAGCCAGAAGATTTGTCATACCTATTCATGTGGCAGGCAATCAAGTAACAGTATGAAGTGGGTAGAGAAAGCTATAAAGTTGCATATAGTCCCTTCATCAACAGTTAACATTAGAAGTAGTAGCTGTACACACTAGACAGTAGCAGGCAGAGTATATCCATTATTACTTAAATCAGTAAATATTGTAAGTATATTAGAAATCAAGTGTATGTTTAAATCTATATATTACTAATAAATATATTATTAAAATGTATGCATACTTGTTTGTGTGTATGTGAGTAATCCAGACTAAACACATTACTAAACCATTTCGTATTTCATAAGCATGCAATCAACCTCAAGCAATTACTATATATATATATATTATACTTTCAGCCCTTTAATGCATCTGTAATTATTCATAAACTAAGAACTCTACGGATCATGCACTGTTCCACAATATTTGACAATAAAAAATATAATATATTAAAAAACACAAAGAATGGTTTACTCATATCTTTACTCTCTCAAATTTTTACATCTTGACCAAAACTTGGCAATCAACAATCTACCTCAGCTGCGCTCTTTTATAGCTTAAACCTTTATTTTTATCAACATTCACCATCAGATTTTACTCTTAAAAATAAATATCTAGAGTCTTTTTCTGTTTAGTTATCATGATTAGATATAATATAGGGGATTTGAACACAGAGTTTCAATCTCTCTTCAGCTATCAACTCTATCCCATGCAACCAATATACATTACCATACTCATGTGAAAAAGGTAAATGATCTCAATATGCATATTTTGTGCTGAAACAGCACTCATCATTTGGTCCAGATCATCATCTCCCACAAATATATATATATATTGCAATGGTCAAATATGTACATTTGCAAAACAAAATCTAGAACTTTGATAGATCATCCTAAGGCCAATCAGTTTTACGGTGGAAGCCACGACTCTGGCCCAACCCTAGTTCCTCTACCATTGCTCACAGACTTACTACCTTGCAGATGACACAGTTGAGGTCACAGCAGTATTTCTCTTCTTCACGTGCCAGCAGTAGCACATCAGTAGAACAAAAGACTGGTAACAATGGGCATTCTATTTAGCATAACTATATAGATATCATGTGGCTTATATATGACTATTAACCATTGAATAGATTTTGATAACTAATAATAAAATGATTATTAAATACTAAATAATTATGAGTCGGTGAGCAAGACTAAGACATGAAGAAAGAGTAAATTTAAAATTAATTTAATGAATATAAAATATGAAAATAATAATTAAAACAATATTACCCTAGGTAGGTGTCTGATCTCACACGCAGGTGATTAAGGGATGTTTACAGTATAATGAGATTCACATGCAAGTGATGGGTTTTAGAATTAATTTTGCATAGCTGAGTTTACATGACTTGGTTTACATATATAGATCAAATCACTCGCAGGTGATTATAAATTTCTAGTTACAATTATTAGAGTTTTAAGGTTTTATGCATTTCCGGTATATATATAGCGTCAAATCACTCGCAGGTGACTGTAGTTTTAGGTTACACTTAATTTATTTCGCTATATATATATATATGTGTGTGTGTGTGATTCTATCACTTGCAGGTGATGAAATTATAATACAATTAGATTTCGTGCTTTTATGAGCGTTAATACTAATTTTATGACTATATGAATTTGCTCATGTTTATCTATGCCTAGTTTATGCTATAATAGGATCTAGATCTGCTTTAAGTTAGTGGAAGTGACTATAAATTTTAATAAAGAACATATTTTATCTAGCACGAATAATTAATATATTCTCTACATAGTTAATATACATTTTAAACTGGATTCTAATTCAGATCAAAGCTGAAATAATAATTATAATGGCGGATGAACTGATTATTGGGAACTAGACTTCAGATACTAATGCATATAGAAACATACAATTTTGAGTCCTTTTGCATCTCATATGTGCCTTATTCATGGGATTTTTACCAAGTAACGGTTCCCTTCAACTGAACTCATTGCAGTGAAATAAGAGGCCTTTTTAGTCTGGAGGATCGAGCAATTTATATTATGTAGGAGTCTTATGCTCTGGGTGAGTCTTATGCTCCATTATGAAAGATGCAGAATGGGTTGGCGTGCACCAGTCACCATCTGAAGAAGGAAATTGCCTGAACTAAATGTACTGGAGTAGCCCTAACACATACTCCCAGTAACGAAGTACAGCAAAGAGTTATGCCGTAGCATTTCTTAAGGACACATATGCACAGCTGACCACATTATCATATCATAAAATTACAATGCTAATTAAGAGTTTCCTTCATGAAACTACCCTATATCAGTTCATATTTTATAGTATGTATAATTATACTATTTAGGAAAGTTTACGAATCCAATTTACAAAGCTATCTATATAGGCTTTTATTTACTTAAGGAGGATTACAGCATATGGGGAAATTAAAATACAGAATTATAAATTGATGCTGCATTTTATCACTTCAACTGAATATTGGTAAAATATTATATTTAAAAGCAAATCTATTTTAGAATAATGGTACGCTTGTAATTATATCTAATTCAAGATATTTTATCCGTTTCAAAACAGAGCTTTTTAGTTTGTGCATTATTACACGTATTACATATATGTGCAAAATGACATATATATGCGTTAGAATCTTTATTTAATTCTCGCTAATGGTTTAATTATGAATAAAGCTCGGTCTTGAAAACATAGCATAAACAATATAACATAACTAAAATAATGAGATCTGGCATAGATTTAATTAAGAAATGCAATATTTAAAATATGATAAAATTTTACGCAAGTGAAATCTGAAATTTGCTTAGTTTAAAATTAAGGTTATGCGACATTCGCTGAAATATGATTGACTCAGTTTCGATAATTCTAAGTTTATAAGATTAATGATGGCAAAGATTATCATTAACTTACGATATATAAATTAACTTAACAATTTTAATAATTATTTTAAAACAGATCATTAAGTATACGCTATATAAAATAAATGCTTATTTACATAGGATTAAGTTTCAGTTGGAATGACGTTTAGTAAATTCTAGACAATTTCACTGATGTCATTCATTCAGACATCATATATAGTAATTTAAAGTGACTGTTCCATCTTCACACTTTCTTTATCAGTACTTCAGATTTGCTCATATATAAGCATTTGAATCGTAGGAATAAGTGGATTCATTTTATTCCTGCATAAATACTATATCTTGTATTGGAGAGATATTATTCATTTATTATTATTAACACTCGCAAAAGCGTATGCACAATTAGCTTGAAAGGCTGATATTTGAATGTAATACAATTGTAAACATATGTTATATAAAATAAATGCTTATTTACATGTGATTAAGTTTCAGTTGGAATGATGTTTAGTAAATTCTAGACAATTTCACCGACGTCATTCATTCAGACATCGTATATAGTAATTTAAAGTGACTGTTCCATCTTCACCCTTTCTTTGCCAGTACTTCAGATTTGCTCATATATAAGCATTTGAGTCACAGGAATAAGTGGATTCATTTTATTCCTGCATAAATACTATATCTTGTATTGGAGAGAAAGTATTCATTTATTATTATTAACACTCACAAAGGCGTATGCACAATTAGCTTGAAAGGTTGATATTTGAATGTAACTAAATTTATATAAAACATTTAAATTCTAGATTTTAGCAAGTTAAAATTGAATAGCATTTAATTACTTAGAATAAAACTAATACGGAACTAAATCAATCATTAATTTCTACAAGTAAACCAATACATAATATCATAAAATCAAGTTAATAAATGAAATGTGTTCTCAATGGAAATAACTCAGATTTTGGAATAATAAATCATAAATCAATCTGTCAATGAATTATTTAACGAATCATAAGAATAAATAGGTTTATAAATCAGGCAAGATTTTAGGGTTTAAAATAAAGTTATTAAATCATTTCTAATTTTAGGCAAGATTTTAAGATTGAAATAAAACAAAATAAAATTTACATTTACATGACTTTAGTTTACATTATTATTATGGCCATTAGATTAAGATTTAAGCTAGAATTTTAGAAAATTATGGATTTAGTTGAAAGTCTTTTGAATTGAAGGATTATTTGACATTTTCTCTTCTCTCTTCCATGCTGACCAGTTATTTCTTCTTTGCAGGACCTCTTTAAGTGTTACAGTGGTTAATTCATCTCTCTCCGCTTCAGGTAGCTCTTCGTCAGTGGCGGGAGGCAAAATTTTCAGCCTATTACCCTGACATGCTAATTATTAACTTTCTTCAATACTTTATTAAATTTACAAATTGAATGTGATTGTCCAATTGAATCTTAAAGATGGCTGCTATCACTTATATAGCAGTACCCCCCCCTCTCCTTCATTATATTATTTTCTTAGGTCCATTTTTTTAGCTTAATCGCTTATTACCAGGAATCGCGGAAGCCTGCTGTGTCAACTTTTAATTAGGTCAAAAAAAACCATTGATATGCAGTAATTTATGCAATTTTCTAATTTTAATCAATCTTATACCGGGAAAGATTAACTCTTCTGGAGTCATTTTGGCTAAAAAAACAAATCCAAGATATGTGAAAAACATTTTGTTATATATGTAACTCAACCATTTTAATTTACTGATATATGCAGAATTATGAAATTTCAAATATAAATAACTTAATAAATCTTTCGAAATAAAGAAATCTTAATGTTTTAAATCCTATTTAACATTAATTTTCTAGCATATATGTAGTCTAAAGTTACACATACAACTCGTTTTTCATTTAATAATTATTAACATTATATATGTGCGTATTTTAGAAATTTCTATCTATATAAATGAATATTTCTTTACATATGTAAATATATACGCACACATGCTTGATTATACTTATTTAAGTCTAAATTTAGGCAGATTTTTATAGTATTATTTATTAGATATACGAGGATTTGGTGGTATTTATATATGAAAGAATACTACTATAGAATATAATAGGTGAAACAGTTAGATTGTACAAGCTGACTGTTTCAATATATATATATGTGTTTGTGTGTGTGTTTATATTACTTTTAAATTCCAAGTATATTAATTATACTTGTATTTAAATATTATCATGATTATGTAATTTAGCATCATCACTCTTCACTTTTTTTTTTCATGTGTCACAGCATTTTCCAGGAGGTGAACTCACAACAACCATCTGCAACCAACTGCTTGCTTGCAAAGGTGGCTGCGTTGACCTCTCGGCTAACAACGCTTGACCATTCTTCACTTTTAGATCACAATTCATTGAAGTTAACTTATTGTGTCAACTGTACTATTATGATTGCAGATTTATCATACTTTTGTCATAACTAAATTTATTGTACTGTGTCTTAATATTTGCACTAGTTTGTTATTAATAGAGCTTTCTTTTAACAAATAAAAATATATAAATATTGATAACATAAATGGAATGGAATATGAGAGAATAATAATGAGAGGTTGATGAAGTAACTGACAAAGTATTATCATTAGTTATTAAAATTACTGGAAAATATCAAATTAAGATAATTTAAGTTTATGTTTCAACAAGTTATTATTTTGATAAACAAATCTAATATTTTGATTTATAGAATGATTTTCATCAGAATAAACAATATTTTAAACTTGTCACAGGAGTTGTTACTGTTAAAATGGGGAACAACTGAATGATGAAAATACTCTCAGCAAATTTGATTATAATATCAAAATTAAAAAAGGAATACACCTGAGGAATTGCAACAACAACAACAACAAAACTGTACATTAAGAGGTATTTTGAAAAATTTCTAAGTACACCTGGGTTTCATTTTACGCGATAGATAGGTTCTTCAGAAAACATGCGCAAATGAAATCGTGCAAAAATAGATGTAACTTACATTGAAAAAGGGGGGATGCAGTCTGTGATTTTTCAAAATTTGCGTAAAAGCAAAGCACCAACGTAAAATTATTTTAAAATTCACGCAAAAAAAAAAAAAAAATAAGGAAATAAAATATGACTAATAAAAAATTTCAAATTTGAAAAAAATTGATACAAGACAAACTTTTTTTAACTATAATATTTAATTTTATTCAAAATAATATATTTTTATGTACATTTTTTTATACATGTTTTAATTATTATAGCTATTTGCTGAAAAACACATTTGTTTGCAAACAACTAGCACCAACTTCACACTCATGTTGTGTCAATGGTTTTCTCCTGACAATGTAATTAGTAATTATTCTTTGAGACGATGATTTTATTAATTGTTTATGAAACTAACAACTAAAAATTAAATTCTTATTTTTGTCTTTAATTTTCAATTCAGTTTAAAAATCAAATTTCACATCACATTATTTCAAGTCACCATAAGTAATTTTTAAATTGTTAATTACAATTAAAAATCAGATTTTAATTTTTAATTGTCAACTTTAATTGTGCCCACTGCTATTACTGACCTTTTAAAAATAAACTTGCAGACACTAAATGAATAATAATTGATTATGTTCTTTTTTAAAAAGCAAAAACAGAATGTGATTTAAAATGCAAAATTAACACGCACAATGTTTGAACAAATTTACATTATAATCTTGTAAAATTTAATGTGTGTATACATAAAATGTGGAAATCATGATTTTAATTTCATTATTGCATAAAATATTACTATTATAAAGCACTGAAAATATTAAAATTACTAAGTTGAAAGTCAAATTCCAATAATGTGCTATTACTTTCAATATAATGTAAGTGCATGAAATGTATTATTTAAAGTAATAGCGCAATATCGGAGTTCGACTTCAGGTGAAACACGAATCGCATAACTTCAAAATTGTTTTAAATAAGTCCACGTAAAAAAAGACCCAGGTGTATTAATGAGGTTGGCAACATTTAAATAAAGGTGCTGTATAGTCTAATTATATTTCGGCTAATAGAAAAACATATTTCTAAATCCTAATGTGCTTAGATTCAAAATAGAAAGTGATGAAGGATTACTGTATGTAACATTATCTTTAATGACGAGAATATAATCCACCCTTTAAAGTGTGATAAATTTATTATCTGCTTCAATTAATGTGTAAAAGAGAGTGAACAATCTAACTCTAGAAAAAGAAAGAGAAAGGGGGAGTATCGGTTAAACAGACTCAGACTATATAATCAATCCATGAACCAATGAAGGTTTGCTTATGAACTATTTTAGCAGCTAATCTACTTATACAATAACTTCTGTTCTTATGCTTTTCACTTTTTTGCTTCAAACACTTTACTCTAAAAAATCTTAATACTTGGCTAATTGGAGATTTACATTATATTCTATTATCAACTGTGTACAATCTGCTTCTCCCACCAATTCCTTCTTTATCTTGATCAAAAATATTTTTAGGAAGACTTGTTACTTTTCATATTCTTTACATCTTCATTAAATCTATGTTCCCTTGCTCTTATAATTGTACTGTCAATATAATCATAATTAGAGTGCTGAAGAACATATTAACTGGTGTTACATATTTTTATTACGTATTTTGAACATTACTAAATATTCAAAAATAAAACTTTTAATAAATAAAAAAAATTAAAGTCGTATATCACATGACTCAATGTTTAAACTTTGTAAATAAAAAATAAAGAGCTATCCTAATTTGCTCTAACAAGCTCTATTGATAAAATAAATAAGCTTAAAAATTGAGTCATGTGATATATGACTGATTTTTTGTTGACTATTTTTAGTCTTTGCTTTATATTGCTAAGGCTATTAATATATAGTTTGGCTGAAGATCCCTCAGCCCCATATAGCTATTTAAGTTAGATAGCTGGGTTTGAAAACATTTAGGTGTCTAAAAATTTCAGATTTTCTACTTAATAGTTAACTTTTAGATAAATTCTGTTTTGGCTTGGTATTTTTAGATCTAGTTCCTGAAACTACCTAGCACTTCATTGAGGAGTGTCAAAGCATGAAACCATTGGTCTGAGGCTAAGGAGAGGTTTTTGGAAATTTTTAAATGCTTTATTTAGCTGCCATTTATCAATAAAGCAAATTAGCAGAGCTCTTTATTTTTTAAAACTTTTAATGTCCTTATTTAACACTGATAAAGGGGTTCTTAACATGATTCAATCAAATGAATTGTGCAAACAAGTAGCCTTATAACTGTTATTGTAATTTTGACTTGTTAAATGCTCACTGAAGTCTTCCTTTTACCAAAATATTTAAACTGAACCACATTCTCAAGTTAGTAATCATTCAAGAATGACTGAAGATCATTTTTAGCCTGGAATGATAAAACAATTGCCATTTCTCATGTTTAAACGAAGTATCTGACATGTTGCATTCAAACCATTATAAATATCTATAGTTTATCTTTATAATAAAATCAACAGCAGAGTCATTAGTATATACTTTAAAATTAGAAAATCTAGTAATTTAGTTTTGTTTTAATTAATTCAAATTAAAAAGATGCATATTAAACCTATATATCATTTTATGTCTAACTTATAAAGATATCTATAAATAATTTAAGACCATGAAAGGAGTTTGCTGTTAACTGAAAAAAGATTTCTGATTCTTCTTTGAGGCCTTAAAGGTATATGGATAAAGCCAACTCCAAAGGACCACCTCATATGTTCATATTGTTTTCAGCTCTTATTACCACATGATTACTCATATAGTTCATGAATATGTATTGGATGCCCAGTTACTATACATCAACCAACATGGTGGTTTGATTGGTTTTCTCCTCTTGAATTTAATTAAGATGCAACATCTTTCTTCTCAGTTATCCGATAGTTCATAACTGAAATATCAGTTTACCTTTTTTGAAGGCCAAATAAATGTGTGTGAGTAAACGTTTATGAAACAAAAAACATTATATCAGAGAAACTAAATTAAGGTCCATATTTCCAGGATTAAAGTTACCAGTCAAAGCAGTGGTTGGTGACCAAAAGTGGAAAGTACTAAGAATTTCTTGACTGTAAATTCAACTGCCATCTGATGACAATATTTTATTTAGGTACTCCCAAATGCAGGTCACTTTCAAATAAAGGAAGATGTCAAGTTGTCTATTATTAAATGGAACATTGTTTGACTTGGTGAAGTTTGAAGAAAAAGTGAAGAGGCAATTGATTTAAAAGGTGAACAACTACAAAGACACAAATATTGGAACCACAAATGGATTAGAATTCATTACAAATAAAAACTGGAAAAAGAATATGTTAAAGATTTATGGTGTATCAGACAGAGTGGCAAGATAAATTATTCAAATTAAAGGGAGAAACCAAATGCCGATAACTTAGATTTATCCCCCAACAATTTTTAATTATCATAAAGAAATAGAGGACTTTTATTTAGATATGCAAAAGACTTAATCAGAACAAATAATATTTTAAATTTATCATAAAAGACTTTAATACTAGAAATGAAAAAGGATTAAAAGATGAAAGTGTTATTGGTAAATTTGGTTGTGATGATAGAAATGAGAGAGAATACAGAATTGTAGAATTCACTAGAAAAAGAAAAACTTTATATTATGAATACTTTGATGAAAATTCTAAAAGAAATGAACATGAAAGTATTCAAACAAATGTATAGCAGGAGTGGATATTTTCATCACAGAAAGTGATCATTGATGAATGAGATGTATGATATTTGTTGATGCAAAATTAGAGAGATGAAAATTATCAAAAAACAACAACCCAATATTCAGAATCGATATTTCTACCTTTTAAAAACATTCCAATAAACTCCAAATTACTACTGCAAATCACTTTAAAATATTAACAGAATTGAAAATGGTTTAGATTTGAATAAAATCAATAGGAAAATAACTGATACTTCCTCACTTACAAATCTGACATTATCTATTGTTATGAATATAACCTGTCTGTTTGAAAGTTTTGTCCAAGATGTGGTTAATTTGTAATATTGTTAGTCTTTCGTTTGTACTGAACTATGCTGAGTATTGAACTACAATATAAAAAGAAAAGAAGTAGCGTGTATAGAGTTATAATAAACATGGATAATTCAATAAACAGCAATTGATCAGAAAATTTACTACTGAGATAAGACAAAACTCTCTATACTTATTGCCACTCAGTGCAAGCCAGAATAATCAATGGATGCCAGAAGGCTAGTACATAAAATTTCCATGTCCCCAGACTAGTTACTGGCTTGGGGCCTTCATCAGTGAGGAGCCTTGGATCTGAGAGCACTGCACCTAGATCTTAGGATCTAATGCAACCCTCCAGCAGCCACCTTTTATCTCTACTTAATTACAAAACTATGAGTCTTAAATTGAAACACTATAACATTTTCAATTCAAGCTCTTTACCTTATATAGTCATATAGATCTGAACTCAGTTCAGTACCTATACATTTTGATGACTTTGGTTCTTTAATAACCATAGCCACCAGTATCCTATTATGCAGGATTGGTTTTAAGCCAATAAACATCACATGATCACCATTTCTTATGCTTGCTTATAACTGTTATTAAAACAGCCAAAACTCTCTATACATATTTTTACAATGGCTTGCACTGACTAACAATATGTATAGAGAGTTTTGCCTGTTTTAATAACAGTTATAAGCAAGCATAAGAAATGGTGATCATGTGATGTTTACTGAGATAAGACAATGTATGAAGAAAAGTAGGAATATGGAAATAAATAAAAATGATCATTTAAAAAGAAACTGGATATCTAGAGTTCTGTAAAACTGTATGAAAAAGGTTAATAACCAATATAGGAAAATATATTTGTGGATTATCAAGGAAACCTACAAAAATGAATAGAAGTATCAAAAGTTTAAAACAACATCTTAATAATGGTAGGAAACTTATTCCTCCAATAAGAAGAAAAGTTGATCTATTACTAAAAACAGTGATAAGAGTTCTATAAAAAATTATACAGCAATAAACAATAAGAAAAAGCCATTATTATAATGAATACATCTGAATTTGCCAAGCATTTTGCATGAAGAAGCGAGAGATGCAATTAAATCTATGCAGGATGGAAAAGCTCCATGAAATGATAAAAATTATAAGCAATATCTCTAAAGAAGCAGGGGAAGAAATATAAAAATTAATGGGAAAGTTATATACTAAATGTCTATATGATAATGATGTACCAGATGATTATAATAATGCAATAGCGATATTATATTTTATGAAAAGTGACAAAGAAGATATTAAAGATTACAGTTCTGTAATTCTGTACAAAATCTTTAGCAAGATAATTATAACTTGTTTATAGCAAATGTTGGCTTTTATCAAACCAAAAGAACAAGCTGGATTTAAAACTGTTTTTGTTTTGCAGTGAATCACACCCAAGTATTGAGAAAAGTTGTAAAAGAGGGCAATAAATGTGTTTCCATTGTGATCTGGATTTGTAGATTATGCAAGGGCATTTGATTTTATAAGCATTTCTACAGTGAATTATCAATATATAGGCCCAGGAAAGTGTCACATTAGAAACAAATTTGGCAAAATGCATCAGCAATGATTAAGCCCTGTTGTGGTACTAAGAAAATTAACATTGAGAAGGATATATGACAGGAAGATTTTATGTCTCCAAAATTTTTTTCACTAATTGTACAAAAAGTATTTTGTAGATTAAAATGGGGAGCTAAGAAAATAAAAATAAATGAAGATCATGTTAGCCATTCAGCTTTTTCATATGATTATATTACATTGTAATACTAAGAAAATTAACATTGAGAAGGATATATGACAGAAAGACATTGTTTTTAAAATTTTTCTCAGCAGTTTTGCAAGAAGTATTTTGTAGACTAAAATGGGAAGCTAAGAATATATAAAAAAATGAAAATCATGTTAATCTAGATTTTTCAAATGATTATAGTTCTTTTTGCAAATAATGTGTCAAACTTCGTGAAAGGTTGCAAGAGCTATCAGATGAAAGTAATAAAGTAGGATTAAAGATAAATTTCTAAGAAAACAAAGTAACATCATATGGAATTTTTTATAAAAAAGAAGATTGATAATGATGAATTTGAAGAAGTTAATTTTAAATATCTTAATCAGATTATTAATATAGATGAAAATGTAATGGATAAAATTCATCATAGAATTAAACTTGGATGGAATGATTTTGGAAGAAATATCTACATTGTCTATATCAGTGTCAACCCTAACTGACAAATTTTTGAACGGAATTACGTGATTAACAATTTTCTATGATGCCATATTTTATTTATTTTTTGTGCAATTAAATTATTTTAACATATATTACAAAATTGATTTATATACTACTTTATATATATTTAAGCCTTCTAATAATTAAAGTAAAAATTTATTTTCAATTAGTATTTTAAAATTGTGAAAATAAGTATTTAACTGATAATCTTACCGATAATAAAAGAATATATCATTATTGGTTTCGTGATACCTATTCAAAAAGTTAAAAGAATGAAATATTAGATATTAGAATTTTATGTTAATAAAAAATAATATATTTAGAATTAGTTATCATCAAAGAAACAAAAAAAAATTTTAAAGTTAATAAATTATTAATTGCTATTAAAATATTTTATTTACAGTTTTACAAAAACAATTTTCTATTTAACCGGGAATAATTGTTTTCATACCAATTTCTGGTTCTCATAAAATATTTTCTGTACTTTCTAAAAGATGTATTTTTAAAAATAAAATGTTTTCAAAGACAAATTCCCTAGTGACATAATTTTTGGTTTAATAATTGTATTTTACAAAATATTGCATCATAATCATTAAAAATTACTGAAAATCATATTTTTTTGTGGCATTTAACCACAGGGAAAACAAATCTAAAGCATAAGCCAATCACAAATTGTCACCTCCTTCATAGTTTATCAAAACAGTAGAATATGCTGTCAATCACAGATAAAGAACCATAAATATTTGTATACTGCTGACATCTCTTGGACTTTTTTTACATTAATACATTAAAAATGGAAGCTTCATAGAAGGAATCACTGCAGCCTGACATACAGCATAATTTAACATATACCATGCTTTAAAATAATGTACAAAAGTAGAAATCACAGCACCACCACACTGTCTAAAATGACAAATTTCATAGTGCTATCACAGCTTACTTTTGTAAAGAACTTATTAAAAGGAAATATGCCTATGTGTTTGAAAAGGAAGTATGTTTTACCAGTTTTATTTATGTATCTGATCTTGGATACTTAACAAAAAAGCAATACAGAGACTTCAGACAATTCAAAGAAGTGTGGGAAGATGTATGTTATGAAAAACAAGAATGGATGCTAGAACAAACAGGTATTATTGACAACATTGAAAAAATTAAGAGACAGTTGTGCTGAGCAGGCTATTGAAATTTTAAACTGAATCCCAAATGGCTGTAAAAAGATCTAGAAACTAATTATATGGAGATGGATAGATGAAATGAAGTTTGCTGGAGCGATATGAAGGAGAAACTAGAAATTAAAGAAATTGGTTTAAACTTAAAGTAACTTTCATTGTACAGTGGATCAATACTAATTGAAATGGGTTATCATAAACTATTTCAAAAACAAGTGTCATAGAAATGGAAAATTAAAAGCCTTATATAAATAACAATTTTGATTTTACTACCATATCTGACTATCTAAAAACCAAAATCCTTGATTGAAAGTAAAATATTCAACAAAATCTTTTACAAGTGGTTCTATTACAGCAAAAACAATGAAATTATAATAAAACAATAATTATGCCAGTCTTTTAAATTTTATATTTAATAATGTCAGAATTTTCCAGGTTGTATGTTACAACTTTATGGGTCTATAAATTTTTAAAAATAAAAAATCCAATACTTTTCAAGCAAATTTTAAAACTTCTTCAGGTATTCATTTTATTGGATCTGACAACCTTGCTATTTTAAATAGAGCTGCTTCAAAATCATTTACCTGAATATTCTTTACAAATCTTAAAAAGCTGTTCACATGTATGTACCATCAAATGCAGCCATCTTACTTTTTATATTATTTTTCATAAAAAGATAAAATTATCACATGATCACCATATTTTATACTAGCACATAACTGTGCTGGAGGGTTGCATTAGATCCTAAGATCTAGGTGCAATGCTCTCAGATCCAAGGCTCTTCACTAATGAAAGCCACAAACTAGAAACTAATCTGGGGATATTGTATGAGTAGGTGCTAGATAAGGATTTTATGCACAAGCCTTCTGGAATCCATTGATTACTCTGGTTAGCACAGGGTGGCACTACTGTATGGAGAGTTTTGCCTGTTTAAGATAAAAATACTTCATCTGTACACAACATCATTACTATATAGGTTTATTGCATAGTGCTTCCATCTCATACAATATTTTCAGCATATCTAAAGAAATTGTTCAAAATTTGAAAATAATTGTATGTTTTTCATGTAACAATCTATAAATCTTTCTTTTTTTTATTAGTTATTCTTAAAGATTTATATAATTTATGTTGCTTTACAATCATTTTAGTTGTCAGTTTAACAAAAAGTTCCAGTTATTTCTATTTATTAAGTATATTAAAATACAATTATTAATAGATAATCATTGAGAATTGTTTCTTTTAATGAATTCAGAAAACATATAATACATATTTATAATATATGAGGAGGACCCAAAAATAACCAGAATTGTTCTCTGGCTACACACTTCTTCTGTTATATACCTCTTTCATGAACCCTTTTGCATCAATTTGCCAAATTATATCACCATGTGAATTTACGGTGCCACATAGTGTTAAATGTATTTGGCATTTTTTTTGTATATGGCTGAAAAGTTGGACTAATGTAAAATTCTGTTTTCTTTTAGGGAAAATCACAGAGAAGACTGTTGTAATTTTTGAAACAGATTACAAGAAAGCTATTCTGGAAAAAAATTCAAGTTTACAAATTATTTAATAAAATTGTTAAATTCTCCATGTCCCAAAAATATTGTGAGTGAAGTCTAATGTCAAACTAATGTTGATAATTTGTTTTTATTGATACAAATAGCATTTTTCTCTTAAAAATAGTTCTTACTAGTTAGACATTTTTCTACACGTTCTGAAACATTCGTGTGATGCAGTAAAATGTAAACATCCCATTTTGTGACAAAATGAGGATTGCAAGCTTCACCAGAACAATCTTTCTGTGATCAGTCTCTTGAATGTGAGAGTTTTAATTTAAATCAACATGATCCAGATTATCTATCAGTCATATTTATTCGATCTCTAACTGTGTGACTTCTGTTTAATATCTTGAATGAAAAACTACTTCAATTTTTTTTGCTAACTTAGAAGTGGTGAGGAAAAAAAACTTTTTAGATGTTGAAAAGCTTCTCTTTGCATTTCTGGACTACTTCAAAAAGTGAAAAACACATTTAGATCATGGATAGTACTTTGAAGAACATTAAATTTATAATAAATAAACAATTTTTCATTATAAGATTCTGATTACCTCCCCCCACCGACTTATATTCCTTGAGATCATTTCACTCAATCACATTGCCAGCTTTTAAATCCAAACTATCAATTTTAATATTTAACAATTTATAAAATTAGAAAAAAAAAAAATTTAGTTAAAAAAAATTAAACAACACTTTTCTAATCAATATGTTTTCCAGACGACTTCTTTTTTAATGTTATTATTATTTAACCTAAGAACGTACTTATCTATTATCTGTACAACAGTAAACACTAATAACCTCTCTCTCAATACTGATTTCTTTTACATTCTTCCTACTAACGATAATGTGAATTATAAAATTATATTTTTTTAATGAGTACATTAATTTGTTTTAATCAAATACCCACTTTCATTTACAGAACTAATATCATTGTTTAAAATAATATTAACTATAGACTTCAGATTTGCTCATATATAAATATTTGAGTCGTAGGAATAAGAGGGATTCTTTTTATTCCTGCATAAATTCTATATCTTGTATTGGTCAGAGGGTATTCATTTATTAGTTAACACTCGCAAAGCGTTTGCACAATTGGCTTGAAAGGCCGATATTCGAATGTAATTAACTATAGACAATAATTTTTACAAACACTTGCATAAGAAAGATTCAATCTTTGATAGTGAACACAATAAGACTATCAATAAAAAATGTAAAGCTTATGAGTATGATTGCAAACCCCAATTTTTAACATCAGTGTCTCATTTGGTTATTTATTTAGCATATGAATTTTTATCTGTGTGCCAAAACGTTAGTCGGAAAGTTTGCAAGACAGATTCTATATTTTAGAAATTAATAGACATTAAGAAATTTTTCAAGTATTATTTTTTTCTTAATGGATTTGAGTTATAAACTATTTTAAGACTTTAAATATCTATTTTATCATTAATATTATTATATAATAATATAATATAGTTTCTAAAGGCATATTTCGATAATTGATAATAATCCAGTTCCGTTTACAACATTTTATACTATTTTTCTAATTGATGTTTTATTAAAAGTTTGAGTTTCTTTATAACTTAGTTCATTAAATATGTTTCAGTATATAATTTAATACAAAATTTGATAAAGATAATACAAAATAATATTAACAGTATTTTGATTTGTGGTTTAACTTAATAATAGTATTTAAACAATTAAGTTTATATATATATAATTATAATTGAAATAATATTTTTAAACGGTTTATAAACAATTCAAACAATCTAGGCAGGTTTGAAAGTAACCGAAAGTACTTCTGCGATTTTAAGATTGTTTGAATTGTTTATAAACCGTTTAAAAATATTATTTCAATTATAATTACAATATTATTTTTAATTAACGGATATTTTTATTTATTTTACATATATATATATAGCTTTTAACAAATTGCAAATAAATATATTTAACCCATGGTTATTGTATATAAATTGGCAGTTAAATAGATATAAAAAAGTTTGCAAAGTATCTTAAGTATAAGGGATTTGAACTCAGATTTTCAAGTACCCTTCAACTATTCACACTATCTCATAAAACTGATACACATGACCACATACATGTAGAAAATATAAACAATCACTAATATACGTATTTTGAATTTCATGCTAAACCAGCACCCATCAATTGGTCCAGATTATCATCTCTCACACATATATATAATCAGTGCTCAGTTTATATTAAGATAGAAAATCTTCATACTTTAATGGACAGGCTTCAATCTACTCCAACATCTAACTTTTCATCCATCCATATCATTGAAAATCTGATGATGAAAACCCATATCCCATGCTGATGCCAATATGGGTTTTTATCATCAAATTTTCAATCATATTGATGGCTGAAAAGTTGGATATTAGAGTAGATTAAAGTCTGTCCATTAAAGTATGAAAATTTGCTATATTAATATAAAATGAGCACTGATTATATGTGGTGGATGATAATCTGGACCAACTGATGAGGCTGGTTTAGCACAAAATACATATATTGGTGATTGTTTATTTTTTCTACATGTATGTGGTCATGTGTATCAGTTGTATGAGATGGTGTGAATAGTTGAAGGGTGCTTGAAAATCTGAGTTCAAATCCCCCATACTTATAATTAAGCTCCAGGTTTGTGAAGAGTATCTGGTTTTCAAATATTCAAAGTATCTTAAATGATTTTCTAATGGTAGTTAATTAGTTATTTTTTGTTTGTATATCGCAATCATTATTTTTAAAATTTCTCATTATAAAAATGAGAAGCTATATATTTGCTTAACTCCTATATGAACATGATGGCTGCTTTCTTCTATTCTTTCATTTTTGTTATATTGCCAATAAATTTTCAACTTCTTATATTGAACAGTTTTCTAACTTTTTATCGTTTTAAAACATTTTACCAAGTTTTGACAAAATCTCAATTATAACATTATAAATACCTACCAGCAGACTTTATAAATGTCTTTCTATGTTTGTCCATAAATTTACATTGTTAGAAAGTTGCCTATATTTAGTTTATAAATTGTTTTTATATCTTTTATATCGGAAGTTATATATATAAAAAAAAAAATGTGATTCGTCTTAACTTCTTTTTCAGATTTAAGAATTATCTTTTTATATCAATTTATTTTAAATGTCATTTATATTTCTGATCGCTGATCTATATAACATTTCTAAGTTTAAAAAATCCTACCAGGTTCTGTATATAAATTTAGGCTTTCTAATAAGATTCATTTTTTGCTTCTTTTATACAGCCTTTTGTCTATATTATTTCATGTTTTGTTTATGTTATGATAAAGCCATCATATATTTATAATTTTTTTTATGAAGAAATTTGTAACAGACTAGCTCTGAATAGAGTTTTCAAGAAAAAATTTAGAAAAGATTTTAAAATGTAAGCGCATATTTTGAATAATTTTAGTCTTTGTTTTTAAAGATATGGTATTGCCTCTGATATTAAATTAAATATAAGAACAATCACAGATAAATAATAACAGTACAAATGTGGGAAATTTTTAACTGTAATTATAAGCAAAGGCTATAATCAAAAAACAAGCAAACAAAAAGATATTTGATATATTAGATTTGAGTTTCTTTTTATTTTGCAATATGAATAATACCGAATAACAACCATATTGCAATTATATTGCTTTGTTTGAATTATTATGTGATCTAATTCATTAAAAAGTACATATTTTTCAAAAGGTTCTTTCTAATTAACTATAAAAGAAATAAAAAAATTTCACACATTAATAAATATGCTTCATGCCACTTCAAAAGGCAATCATATGAAGATCAGTAAAAAGAAAGTATTTAATGGTTGCCTGAAGTTAGTTCAGATTTCATAATACCTAAGAATAACAATATTTATATTTATGTGATTCCAGGAATCTTATCTACATCTGATTTTATATATATATAACATCTTGGTACTTTCATATTATCTGGAGCCATGGGATTTTTTTCTTCTTTACATTTCATTTTTTTTTATTTCCTTACTTTTTCATATATAGGCAAAATATCATCTATAATTTATATTCTGGAGACCAGAAAATTTTCATTGCATCCACAAGTAATTTGAATATGTTGTTGTCTCCAAACAAATTTGGAAATGCTGCCACATTATTCTTATATATCATTTATTTTGCCATTTGGCAGATTCCCACATTTGCTCAATACTCTGATTGTGGCCATAAGTGTCATGATCGATGAAGTTGCAATGATTATTGACTTTGAAATATTGAAATCAGACCTTATCCAGTTCTTCTATTTTGTAGGTACACCAACTATCTGAGTAAATTATAAATCCTGGTTTAATATTGGCTACAACTACCATCATTAATATTTCACAATGCGATTCTCCATTTTTACTAAAAAGCACTTGGGCATCTCCTGACAATATTTCCCAAAGATTCACTATTAAGGAGGCATTGCATTGTTCTTATGTTTAGTGAACAATCTCTCATCGATTTTGATGATTAATTATTTATCTCTGATCTTCTGTTTTGGCATCAATTGAGGTATTGCATAGATTTCTCATATTCAATTGTCAATTACTTGATTCAGCAATAGAAGAAGCTAATGGTGTCATGAATGGTAGCTGAATCAAAATCATGTGACTCCACAAATTGGCATTAAAAACAGGCAATATAATTGTTCGAATTCATTTGGAGACTGGAAGTCAGAAATGATAAATTAATAGAAAAAATCAAATGGCTCCAGATAACAGGAAAATACAATTTCTTCAACGTTTCATCCAATTCATCATTTTATCAACCATAAGTCAATATTATTTATTCTAATCTATTTAATCAAAATAATATTTTTTTTGAACTCTGATTTAAAGTTATTTAATAAACTAGGGTTACTTTACTTATCCTACATCTAAAAAAAATTATCAAAACTATATTTTATTAATTATGAAATTTTATAATCAAAATTTGATTTTTTTTTTTTTTTTAGTATGACTCTGGAGAGAAAAGAATTTCATTATTTAGTTCTTATTTGATCTTTGCTAAAATTGTTTCTCAGAAAAATGAATTTCGTTCTAAAGCTAAAAATTCTATTTTTATTTTAGATAAGATTTACTGTCTTTTAATAAATACTTTTACATTTAAAATCTAATATATTAGTCAGCTATTTACTTAGATCTCATCTGAAATAGAATAACCAATAATTTATTTGTTTTCTTTCTTTTTACTTTCTCTTACAGTATAGTTCTATTGCTGATGTGCGAATACTATTATGAATTCTCTTTTCTTCAGTTTTAAACATTGAATTCTTGTTACTCATTTTTGTTTTCTATCAACTATAATTTGTACATTTCAATACACAGTCTAGTGACCGACTTTATGCAGTCTTTGTGCTTTGTGTGGGTGTGCGCGCGCGTATACGTGCATGTTAACAAATTATGGATTTATCTATTTAATAATTTTATCTGTTAAAACATTTATATTTTTCAAAATGTAAAGGTTAACAACTATATTTTGTCTAAGTTATATATATATAACTGTTCTGTCTTTATATAAAATGTTACCAATACCCATATTTACAAATAAGTTGACTTTTTTTGTAATTTCCGATATATAGTTGATATTTGTCTATATGTTTTCAATCTCTTTACTTTATCCATTAAGGGTTAATTTTAACATATTTTATTTTATAAGCTATTTAATCAATTCTTCTTTACATATATTGCATTTTTTATATTTTGAGATTTATCTATACAATATAGTTTTAAACTTAGCTTTTAATCTCAATGGAGTCGTTCATAATCATTTTCTTTTACCAGAACTTGTAGATGCGAGTGATATCGTTAATAAACTTTTTCGCCCCTTTAAATGATTTTTTTAAATTCCAACGAGACTAATAAATAATTCTAATACTTTATCAATTTTTTTTTGTTATTATAAATAATTTCTATATATACTAACAAAGTTGATTAATCAATTTAACATGTAAGAGTAAAGATTAATTAATCAAGATATTTTTATGATGTATATATATTTAAAAGAAAAAATAATTTATTACAAAATAATGTAGCCTGGACACAGCTGCTAGTACAAGGTTTGATTTTAAAAAAGGTCAGAGACCGATTACTTGTCGACTGCATTAAGTTTAGGAAAGCTCTAAGTATCCATTAAAAGTGCTCTAATGGACGCTTCCTAAGGTGAAGTGTCGATCAAAAAAGCTCATAACCTTCCAACACCGAATTTATTTCACACCTTTTTAAAATTTTGTGTGCGCACATATCTATAATAAATATTAACATTTTTATATCGATTAACTATAAATAAAAAAGAGAAAAAGTTGATATTATTTTAAGAATCTTAAATTCATTTGCAAAATTTTCACATTTGAATTAAAGAAATATCACCATTCAGTAATCAACTAACATCAGTTTACCTTTCTTTCTTTTTTTTATCTTTTTGACTTTTACTACGCTACTGCGTAACATTTAATGCTATTAAATAGTTCTCCCAGCTTATCGTTTGATGTTTTTATTGAAATTATCAAAATTATCTCTATTTATATTAAAGAAATGAGCATAAATAAATGATCATAATAATAATTTTTATTAGTCATGCATTAGACTAGAGATTATCCAATAATAAATAATATTCCTGTAGTATAATTTTCACTACCCCACTCTCGTGGAAGATAGGGACTGGTTTCTATCCGTTTTTAACACTTTGTGGAAGGATGTAATCATAAACATATTGATCAAAGATGTGAAAAAGATCTATAATTCCTAAATGCACAGGGCCGGCGGAAGCGGGCATGCAACGCATGCTAGGCATGCGGGCGCTGGCAGAAGGAGGCGCCATCACTGAGAGATTAGCATCTGAAAAAGAAGGCGTCATCCCTGAGAAATTAAAACTCTACTAACAAAAATACTCACATTTGAAGAATATTATTCTCAAATGTTTATTTACAAAAATTATTGAGAGTAGATTATTGAAAATCATATGAAGTCACATTATATCTTATTAAATGACACACACAAGCAGGCCTGCACACAAGCTCTGCTTAATATTAAAAATATAAAACAATCAAATCTATTATTTATCATGAACAATAAACTAAACATAAAGTTTATTATATTACAAATTTCATATTGTAATGTTTATATTCCGATCTGTTACTTATAGTTTACTATAAGTAACTTTCTGCTAGCAAATATATAAATAAACACACACTAAAAGTATTATAAATTAGAACTTATGTATGTATATGCGTATATATATATATTAGATCATGTTTGTTAAAAACAGACAGTGACGCAAATAATAAATATGAAATTTAAAAAAAAAAAAAAATCTAAATTTGCCGTGTTAAATTATATATTATTTCATACAAACCGTTTGTATGAAATAATATATAATTTAACAATCAATTTTATGCTATTTTTGATATCAAAAATAGCATTACATCGTGCATTCTTTCTAAAAATCATGACTTTTTTAAAACGCCACGGGACACGGTCGGGTCACCTTAGTAAACATACATATTGACAGGGGCACCAAAATCAAATTTGCATGCGGGCGCCTAGTACCCAGTGCCGGCGCTGTAAATGCACATTTGTTATTTATATATATGCTGAACAATGACAAAAATGTGTGTAAGAGATTGTGGTCTAGGTCAACTGATGATTGCTGGTTCAGTATGAAATGTGCATTTTGGCAATCATAGATCTTTGCCACATGTTTTTGTCATATGTTTATGATTACAGCCTTCTGCAAAGCATTAAAAGTGGATGAAAACTGGTCCCTATCTTTCATGAGAATGATGTAATGAAAATTACACTGCAGAAAATTATTCTAAATGATCATGTATCCAGTCTCTAAATTTTATTTATATATAAATAATACCAAATAAAACATTTATGGGGCTCCTGGCTCATAGTGAAATGTAAGCTTCTTTACTTAATTCATAGATATCTGCTTAAAAGTCATTCATGAGTGAAAAGGTTTAGTACAATAGATACAATGGAGAAATTAAGAATCAAAACATGCATGACAAAACTTACAACCTCAAGAGATAGGGTCATGTGATCTATGACTCTTATTTTGACTATTTATAGTCTCTGCCTTAAGTCTTATGCAATGTTATATTGCTAAGACTACTAATATATGTTATGGCTGAAGATCTATCAGCCCCATATAGCTATTTGAGTTGGATAGCTGGGTTTGAAGACATGTAGATGTCTGAAAATTTCAGATTTTCCACTCAATAGATAACTTTTAGATGAGTGCTTGGCTTTGGGTTGGTATTTTTAGATCTAGAGTCTGAACCTACCTGGCACCTCTCTGAGGAGTGCCAAAGCATGAAAACATGGTCATGGGTTAAGGGGGGTTCCTGACAGAGGTATTTTAAGTGCTGGCTCTGGCTAAGCATTTATCACAAAACTTGTTGAGCAATTGGCTATCCTCATTGTTTATAACTTACAAGCTTAAGAGATATGGTCATGTGATATATGACTCTTATTTTGACTATTTACCACTGGCAATCTTTCATGAAATTTTCTGTTATCATTGTGTCTGCTGTCAAATCACTCTTTGTATCATCACTGTGACCAGATCATATACAACCTCATAAATGATCATGAGTATGAATAGATTAATATGTAATCATTAAAAAAGTTGTGTATAAAGTTTTGCAACATGTGTGTTTCATGCACTGTTTATTGTTTGGAAGACATAAATAAACATTAATAACAATCTTAGCAAATTAATGGTAAATTATTGATTAACAAATTTTCAGTAACTACAACAAAATGTATTAAAAGCATGTAGTAATCAGATAAATGAAATATCGAAGCAATCACAACTAGTTTATAAAATCTCTATACTAAAAGCTTTCTCTGCCTATTTGCAAACTCCTCCATTTATTCTTTGTAATATAATTTATTCAAAGATTTTATTATTGATGCTGAGAATATACCAGTATAGGTTCAACCATAATACCAAGATATTTATTCATTTTTGTTTCTTTTTTACATTCTTTATCTTTCTTCTTCTTTTTTTTTTTTTGATATTGTGGTTTTCTATTGGTGATAATTTCAAAACTTTCAATCCTTTATTAAACAGACTTTTTTTACTTCATCACTCTTTTGCAAAGAATTGTTTTAAAGCTGAGTCTGGTTAACGAAATAGTAGAATGATGGATTTGGGAGGATCAAGGCCCATGGATGATGATACTGGTCTACCCTTCCTTTTATATTGTGGCACTCCAATTCCATAACCTGTAATAACACTTATTGATATTAGTTAAGTCTTCAAGAGCAGTGTGTGGAGATATATATATATATAATTGATTACAAATTTCAACTAACATAAATGTAAATTCTTTTTTAAAAACCTAAAAATTATTTATGAGATTGATTGGAATTGTAATATTTTTTAAAAATTTAATTTAACTGTAAAATAAGAAATAAAAAAGATGAAGAGAAACTGTTAATTAGTCAGTTAAAACACTAGCAAACTCTACATACAGTAAAGCCACCTAGTGCAAGCCACAGTAGTCAATGAATGCAATAAGGTCTGTGCAATTATATCCCTAACTAGTGCCTACTCATCCAATATCCCCATACTAGTTTATATCTTGTGGCTATCATCAGTGAGGAACCTTAGATCTGACAGCATTGCACCATGTGATGTATATTGGTGTAGTTAATTTATTTGTTTATTAAAAGAAACAAAAAAAGTTTTTTTTTGTCAAGTGTTGGTGGCTTAGTGGTTAGCATAGTTGCCTTCCAAGAGCTCGCTTCCTGGTCAACGCGTATGACATGTGAAAAAAAAAGTTTTTTTTATATTCTTTAAATTCAGTTTTAAAATATACAATGTTTTTAAGTGTATTAATTAAAAAATATTTTGCAAAAGAGTTAATTAATTATTAATCACTTTGCTAATGGAAATTTAGAGGATAACTCGTGTTGGTTTGTTTTAAACGATGACCCTATAAAACTATAATCATTGATTAGTGTTTAAAATGAATGATATATGGTGCTTTCAAATTGAAATATTAATACTGTAGTTTTAGAGAGATACTTTTAAATTATTTAAGAGAATTCTTTTTAGATGTTTTAACAAATTAGCCTCGTGTTAAGCCAAAGAAATAATGTTTGCCATATTCTTTCAGGAAAAAAGGCAATATGTTTTAGAAAAAATGATAAAAAAATATTTTGAATCATCTGTCAACTATTTTGTCATTTAAAAAAAAAAGAATTACTTCAATTTTAATTAAATAACTATTTGAAAAAAGACTACTGAAGAATAAAGTCTACATTTCAAGGGCTTGATAAGTGACAATTTCAACACACAAAAATTTGGAGTTGACATGGATTGTGTTAAAAATTAACTTACTGCTTCTAGCATTGTTATTGGTCAGGCTGGCAACACTTGAAGAAGAATGGAGAATAATACTACTCAAAACATTGTGTAATTTACTAACCTGTGTTGTCTATTTGGGTGTTATTATTAACAGTTGTTTAGAAAATTTTAAATAACATTTAAAATTTTCTAGACACTCAACATTTAATGATAGATGATGGAAATAGTCCAACATATTACCACATCTAATATTCCATCATTACAAACTTTTAGGCGAATACATTTTGTTTAATTTTAGATTATTGATATTATTATTATTATTATTGAATACTAGATAAGTATATGTATTTTGTAATTAAAACTTCTACTTTATAAGGACATTTTTGAAAAACGTGTGCTAGTTATGTAATTAATGTAAAACAGATATGTTAATTATTAACTGAGATTTAAAGTTTATATCTGGATTAGGAATAATCTCTAATTTAATAAATGACCAATAAAAATCATTAATGTATTCATCTGAAATGATTGCTATCAAAGTTGACGCTTGTAAATCAAAGTGTAGTAATATTTTCAATATGCGCAGATATGTATTTGAAAAATAATGTTTGTTAAATCTTAATCCTTTTAATTAATAGCAGCAACATTAAATTCAAGCAAATATGTATGTATCATCATATATATTGCTACCTGTCTAGTAATTAAATTATGTTGTTAAATAAATATTTTTCTTATATACATACAGTCTTACTTTTTTGTTCTTAATGTAATAATTTTTCTGCATATGTGTACTATGAACTGATTCATATTTTGGACTTGCATTGTCCAAAGCTGAAAGGAGTTGAATGTTTCCACTTGTAAAAAATCTTAAAGTGTATGCAACTTGCAGTTCAGTGGCTGTATCTAGAGACGAGATTGTGTCTAAAAATATATGTACTTATTCTACGTAGAGACGATTATATAATTAAAATACTAAATACTTGTATTATAATACTATAGACCAGGGGTTGCATTAACATGAAGAACCATTTTATTTAAATCCCCCTCCTTCCATTGCCCTACCCTCATTAAAGAGATGTCTTGCTCTTCCAACAAAGAACTGTAAGGTAAGAGCTGAAACATATGCTCATGAAAATTTAAACATTTTTTTAGAAATAGATGTATTTTTATATTGGACTATTTCCATCATCTAATATGCATATTGAATGTCTTTAGAAAAATTTAACTTATTTAAATATTCCAAATACATTCAACTGTTAATAATAGCACATCAAACAGATTAGTATATGCACAACGTTTTGAGAGGTATTATTCTTCCCTCTTCTTCAGGTATTGCTGGCCTGACCAGTGACAGTACTAGCATGGGATTTGAGCTTGGACCTTTAGATTCTTGAGTATTGAATTTTAAGATAATGCTCTAACCAAATGAGCCATTCTGCCAAAGGCAATAGTCAGTAAGGTAGCAGACCATGTATGAACTAATGAACATATGTTCAACTGGGAAAACAAAAATATTGGATAGAGAAGAAAAGATACAAAGAAGAAAATTTAAAGAAGCTGCTTACATGACAATGGCAAAAATTCCCATAATCCAACCTACTGTGACTATACATAATGTATGGAAACCACTAATCAACTTTGCTTTTAGGAAAAAGTGGAGAAATCAGGAGGAAACTCATACATAAGTATATGAAATTTCTACTGACTGTTGCCTTTGGCAGGATGGCTCAGTTGATTAGAATGTTACCTTAAAATTCAATACTCAATAATCTAAGGTCCAGGTTTGATGTCCATGCTAGTACTGTCACTGGTCAGGCCAGACACCTGAAAAGAGGAGAAAATAATACATCTCAAAATGTTGTGCATGTACTAACCTGTTTGGCGAACTATTACTAACAGTTGAATGTATTCGAAATATTTAATTAAAGTTAAATTTTTTTAAAGATACTCAATACTCATATTAGATGATGGAAATAGTCCAATATAAAAATACAACTAGAATACCATCATCACAAACTTTCAGAAAAACAGAACATAATAGTATCTTTATATATCCTAATGAAAAAAAAAAATTATCTTAAAAAATAAATAAATGAAAACAAAAGATTATTTTGATAGTTTGATTTACTGACAAATGTTTACTATTTAAATATTTATCTTATACAATAATTAATATTCTATCATAAAGCAAAATTCAAAAAACATTGTAATGCACATTTTTTTCTCTTCTACAGTTATTAAAACACTTGTTTTTAAATTACAAGATGAAATAAAAAATGTGTTTATATGTTTATCATGATTAAAAGAGCCATGAGATTAAGATCAAAGAGTTGCATTTGGTTTATGAAGCATCATTTGCCAACCCCTGCTATAGACCTATGCAGGCACATACTTATTGATATGATTTTATTTTTATTTCATTACATTTGGTAGCCTGAAGTGAAACTCTATGCTCACAGTATTCTCTATTTCATTGCATGTTTAGAGCATGAATGAATGCTTTATAAGAGATAACGACAGCTTAATAAGTCCATGCCATCAGAATTTCTTCAATTAAAGTGTTAACATTCATTACTTAAAGCTAATTTATTAAATTTTCTTTATAAAATAGTATCAAATTCTTCAAATATCATTTCATTTGTATTTTTATCTAAATAACTCAGATTTTTTGATAAATCAATCTCTCATTTATAGTCTCATATGGTTTTGAACTGCAATATAAATTTGTTATTAAAGAATCAAAGACAGAAAGAAAAATTATCATTTAAAATTTTTGACTGATGTTAATAATATATGTTGGGGTTTTTTTTTCAATAAATTTATTAAAATCGTAACTATTATGGATGAAAACAATTTAGCTTGTTTTTAAATTCAAATTTATCTGGTTTTTTTTTTGTTTATAAATGATAACAATGAGTGTAATAATTACAAAATCATTATTTTATTTAGCATTATTTTGCTTATTTTGTTCATCACAATTAGAATGTTATTCCAAAAATTAATTAGGAAACTTTCAAATTTTCTATATTTTTTAATTATGAAAATAATTGTAGATTTTATTATGCTAATTCATGATTTTTTTGAACTAAAGATTTCAAAAACTTTTTGGTGACAGAATATCTTCTGTTTAATTGGCCTTAGCACATGTTCTAACTGATAATTGTAGGCCTAATTAACTTTTAATAACATTGTAAAACTTTACAAAATGTTGCCCATTCATTCAAATATTTGTAGTAATCATTGGTACTTTTTTGTCACACTGGACAAGCCACTAGGTGATACTGCAGAACCAACAAGAAGCCTGTAAGTGATAAATTTCTATCCAAAAATGGCTGAAATTACTGAAACGATTGATCGATGAAAAAGTACTTAATCGTTTCTTTCAAATATAAATTGTCATTTTCATTTCATATCAAAACTGTTAATTTTGAAAATAAAATGTTTTAAAAATTATAATAAATAGTGAAAATTATTTGATCAAATTGTTTTTTCTTTAATTAAAAATTCTAATAAATAGTGAAAATTGTTTCTTTTAATCACAAACTCTAACAAATAAGAAAAATTGTCGAATTTTTTTATGTGTTGATTAAAATCTTCAGTACTGTTTTGGTGGCTTTACCTGGTATGTAAAATTGTAATCTGTTTGCATGTAAAATTTCTATGCAATTTGTACCATATTTTAAACTTAATATATTTTTTTATATATTTAATCATTATCTATTTTCACACCAATTAAATTAACAGGACATGAGAATAAAATATTTTCTTGTCTCGTTACGCTTGGAATCTCAATTAATAAATATTTTACTTAAGTTGGGTTCTGCAATTAATTTAAATATTATAAGTCTTTTTTATGAATTAAACCAATAACTGAATTTTTCCAGATTTCTTTTTACTATTACTTATAGTTTTTAAAAGTTTTATGATGGTGTAAATTTCTTAACCAACCTTACTGCCATTATCTTAAAAATGTATATATTAATCTAAATAGCTATAAATAGTCAAATATTCTGCTATTATTTTTCAAAGACCATATTTGCATATTATTTTTTTAATTGAATAAATAAATATTCCTTTCAGTATCTTCCTAAGTATGTATCTATTTACAAAAAGTCAGATTAATTTGAATTTAGCTGTCATAGTTTAAATTTTATGTTGTGCCCCCCCCCCCCTTTATTCTGGTTTAGCGGTATTTCATACCACTTGTAATGTAAACAGATGTAATTTTTTTAAATATTTTTTAAGTGACAGCTTTTTTTGATACTTTTTAAAACAAATATTATAAAACAAATTATAACTAATGGGAAGAATAATAAATAGCAAATTTATTTTATTATAATAACTGATTATAAGAAAGCAATTAATTGAATCTACTTAAACAAAAATAATGTTATTTTTTTATTTTTCTAATTTTATGGCTTTACTTTTTAAAAAATTTTATACAACATTTTAATGCATATTGTAAATAATTTTTATAACAAAAGAATCAAATTTGAAATAATATTTATATAAAATAAATACTGTCCTTATGAATGATATGACATACCACATAGCATTTACATGATTAATCCACATTGCAATGATTGCAAGTTGATGTACTTTTAATGTTTCTTTTTGTTTTACTAATATTTTTAGCAATTAAGTAATTACTAAAGACTGTATTTGTTATTTCTTTAAAATGATTTCCAGATTACACTTTATCTCTCCTAGATAATCATTTAATAAATAATAATGTATTTTTAAATACTTTCTCTTTTATAATGGATTAGGTGTTTTGTAAGAGTTCATTGTCAATGTTCATGATGTTCAAATTATTAAACAATTACAAAATGAAAGATGGAAGCAGTAATTTATGAAATAAATTTAGGAGGTAATGTAGTCCATCAAAATTATTATGATTTGAAAGAATGTTTTATAGTAGATGTTTTAAATTCTGTATTCTTTATAATAAAAATAAAGCAAATTTATTCAAATAGCAGTGTCTTTATTTATTCATTTTATTAAATTTTATATTGAGTAATAAATTTCTCTCTGTATATCATGTTTCTTTTTCCATATATTTGGATATGATAATATAAGAATTTTTTTAAACTATCATAATTAATTTATGTTGGCTATAAAAATTTGCAATACAATAACAAAAATCTGATGAAATAATAACATTTGTTCATCATTATCTGGAGTTTGCTTTTGCTTACCATCTGATGAATGCAATTTATTCTGGCATCTTGACTTAAGAATTATTTCTTAAACTTAAATTATTTCTTACATTATGTAATAGAATTAAGATATTAATATTTGGTTAACATTTTAATCTACTTTTCAAAATGCAGATTAAACATAACACCCTTCATATATTTCTGTTCTAAGTTTTATTAGTCATATCCACATTTTGATTAACATTAATCTACATGATTTTACATTATCACAAATTATGTTTATGAATAATGAAAGAGATGACAATACTCATAACTACCAAGAGATGAGGTGTTTTTATTTGTTGTTTGTTTCCCTTCCTCATATTATATCTTTTGACTAATAATTAAATGGCTATTTTAGTTAAATACAATCCGATTAAACCTTATACTTTTTAAAAGTCCTTGGTTATATTAAAAACATATATTTATCACCTACATTCAAATACCCAAATATAATAATATTAGATGGGATGCACTAACCACTGAGAAATGAAACCGTTGTGTAGGTTTAGCTGATGTTTAAATTGCCGAAAGTATTTAGAACAATATATTGTATTTTTGCTTGTATATCATTGAACTTTAAAAAAAAAAAAACACATTTAGCTTAAAAAAAATGGGATGAATAAAAAAATTGTAATTGGCATGTAATATGCTTTATAGATATTTATAATGATTTTTCAATAATATATATATAATTTTTACAGGAAAAAAAATGGGTGCATGTTATATACGTGGGCGCAGTATAACCTCGTAAATACGGTAATAGAACTATTTTCAGAATCTCTTAAGATAATAATTTCGTTTTCTAGGATAAGACAACTTTTGTTACTCAATGATAATTACACTAATATAAATATATAATTTTATTCTGAGCACTATAATAATTATTATTTATTAACTTTAATTAAAAATCGGCATACGCAGAACTAATTGAAATGTGTGTATGTTACGTTTTAAAACTCTTTCTATTCAAAAGGCTTAGCAAACTCGTCGGATTGTATTTACTGAAACGAAGTTTCTTTTTTCCTTTTAAAAGATAATATTCAATGGCTTCGTCAAAGGTTGAAGTATAAAGCTATTTTGCATGATTGATAAAAGCCCTATTTTTGCAAAGCATATTTTTTCAATATAATTTAATTTCAACCGTTGAAGTTTTTTTTATCAAGATCTTATACTATAGTAAGTGTAATTGAAAAAAAAAGATAAATAAAGATGGAAGGAAGTAATTGGTTTAAAGATGATAAAAACCGCCGCTTCCAGATAATCTAATACTGTAGTTGACAAAGCTAACAAAAGATATCGAAGCGTTTAATTTTCTCTAAAAATAATACAAATGTTTTACTATTTTGTAAATTTTATTTTTATTTTCTCTCAGTCTTTCTTTCTCTTTTATTCCTTTGAGATATTACTGCTTCATTTTATTTTGTTTTAAAGTCTAAATTCAATTTAAATTCTGTTAAAACTTTTTTCAATAATAAAGTGATTTGATAAATGTCTTATCAAAAAGTTTTGCGTGTATTTTTTCTCTATCAGAAAAATTTTTGATATCAAAAAAATTAATTTCAATTGAATTTTTTAAAAAAAAAACAATCTGAAGTACGTTAATATAAAATTTATTTTTTCTAAAATTAAACAAATTCGTGTATAATATATATATATTCTGTAAGTACATGAAGTATCAAATAATTATTAGGTAAAAGAGAAAGTAATTTTGTAAAACCGCCATTACTTTCAAGACGAACCAACATCAGGACTGTGAGAATTTAAAATTGTTTTTCCTTTTTTGTTCTATCTATTATTAAAAATCAATAGAATTTTTTTTTTAAGTTTTAACCAGCTTAAAACTTGAACTCAGAACATAAGGCATGGTAGGCTCACAATTTATCAAATGGCATTACAAGAATTCCAATAGATATAAAAAACGTTCGTAATTGTGAGTAAACCAAGATGGCAGCCCATATTTTGATAAATGTACAGTTTTGAGGACATATGTTAGTTGTTAAATAAAAAAAAAACAATTAATAAGTTGATTGTTAAATTTAATAAAAGAAATAAATTCCGATAAATTTTATGAAGAAGCTTAATTGTTATTATTATTTTTCACTTATAACATGGGAAGTGACAAGACACTAACGTTATTGGAATTTGGGTCAATTCTGTGTTTTTTTTTGTCAGTAGTTTTTTTTTTTTTGGGGGGGGGGGGGTAAATTGTTGTAATGATAACAATTTGAGACCTTCCTATCACAGAACATGATGTGGTGAACTGTTTTCAAACATAAAAAAGTGTGCATTAATAGTCATGATATGACATGACGGACATAAATAAAATTTAAATATTGAACTTATATTTTTATTTTTCTGTTAATCCCAAAAAAGAGGGAAAATAAACTGTAAATATTGTAATTAATTTTTCTACAATGATTTCTTTTTTAAAATAACAGTAATAAAAAATAAAATGCAAATATTAAATATGATGTTTCCTAGTTGGCATTTTATTGTAAACATTTTTTCGGAGGCCCCCAAAACTATAGATTTATCAAAAATATGGGGTGCCATCTTGGTTTATTTAAAAACTCAAATATATCATAACTTTTCAAACATCCCAGAAATCTTTTCTAGAGAAAGCCCCAGAACAGTAACAACTTTTCATTATAATGTGTGAACTGATGGTTTGTGGGATTATGATTTATGCAAAACATTCTGAGTAATTCATATACTATGTAATTTTTTAAAGAACTAAACTTTATATGGTAATATGCACATATACATATATTTCCATATTTGAATTTAAATAGTAATTTTATAATTAGTAATGCTGAATTGGATATTATCAAATAAATAACCAAAATTTTCTTTTAAAATTTTATTATTATTGCCTTTAACCTTCTGCTTTTAATGATTTAAAAACAACATTATTACTTGTAATTGTATGTTTATTTATTTACTATTGAAATGATTAGTAAAAACAGAGGATGAGTATCCTAAATGTTAATGAAATCATGCATTAGATCACATCGATATTTTTAATTTTTAAAACCAGAGAAGTATTGCAGTTCAGCAGTACCTATGAATGACTCACCCTACTACTAAGATGACTATTTGAAACTATCTGTTCCCAACTTCTAAAGTACACAACTGTAATTATATCTTAGAGCTACGTATTATAAATGAGATAGGGTTTGGAAACTATGAATACTGCTTGAAAGTATAATAATAAAGTGAGACAGTGTGTTAATTTTTATTTTGAAGTAGAATATTTTTATCAGTAATAAAAAAAAAAATTATAGTAGTAAAAAAAAATTAAATTAAACTGATATATTATCAGTTTATGGATACAGAAAAACAGTTTATGGTGCAAACATAAGGTTGAGATATAAAAAAACTGAGAAGCAGATTCCGTTTTTTGTTATGCATTATTGCTAAAGATTTATGTAGATACAACCATCTGCATTTTTATATTAAAAGCTAATAATAAAGGAAAATTGTGAAGCAATGATCAGTTCATTCCATTGTAAGTAATACCAGTCCGACCTTGAGAGGCAAAATATTTACAAGTGTATTGTTATCAGGAGCAAAATTGTTATTTGGGTTGTGAGTCTGAAATGTGATTCTACTAAAAAATGAACACTCAACCAGAATAGCCTAATCAAAAATCCTATGTTTATATAAAAATATCTATCATCAACTTTAAACTATAATAAGTGGAACCAGATCTGAAAGTATAGAAAGTAGATGAAATGTATTAACATGGAAGATACATCATATAATAAAATTATAGTTAATAGGAATCAGTAAACATTAAGAATAGACAACTTCCATATTTCTCCATTATTTTTTATTTCATAAATAATTTCATATAAATAAAGATACAATAAAAGACAAATAAACCCAAGGTGCATTTCATGCTGAACCAGCACTCATCAGTTGGGCCAGATCATCATCTCTCATATATATCTTTATTACATGAAGAGTATTTATGTAGAGCAAATTGTCTTATTTTTATTTTCAAGCGTCAATTTACTCCAGTCCCAACATTTAAGTTATCAACTTTTTGATAAACATGTAATGATTATTACTAATCATTTATTAAACCAGAGATTTTCTCTAGTACAGATATAAACTTTAATCCAAATTAAAGATTAATATATCTGATTTTCAGCACACACACACACACACATGGCTATTTACGTTTCTCTTTCTCTCATGCGTAATATCTTTTTTATAGATTAGACAACTTCCGTATTTCTCCATTCTTTTTTATTTCATAAATAATTTCATATAAATAAAGATACAATAAAAGACAAACATTAAGAAACCACTACCAAAAAACATTTACCCTTGTAACTATAAACTAATCAAGAGACCATAAGATAACAAATAATTTATGAATGCGCCAACAGTAAAAAATATTTTATATAAAATAAAGGGAAACAAATTTGAATTGTGAAATTAATTTTATTTTTTTAATAATAAAATATTTTGATAATGAATATGTTTATGTTTATTTTATCTAATAACACATCTATCAGTTTTAGATATTTTTAATAAAAAATCATTATAAATTAATGATGCAAGTTATTGGATTTTATGATATCTAAAATTTAAATTACAATGCGATTAACTCTTTTTTTCAAAATGCTGGTTGGAAAATACATATTCTTATTACCGTCAGCAGCAACCACTTGTAGAAAGTTTTGTCATTCCAACTTCAAGACAACAAGATAACAGAAATACTAATAATAAACCCTAAAAATGAGTTTTGCAATTACTATATTAATTAATTAATAATTGTTTTGCGTGCGTGTCTTATTTGTGTGCAATATATACCGCATATATATTAATTAAACTATAATTAGATACCAACCAGTAACCACCTAAACATTCACAGTAAAAATAGTAATCAATATACCTCACTGGTGTCAAGGCAACCTTCACACCTTTTAATAGCAAGAATGGAAATCCATTCTTACTAATAATCCATTGAATATATATGGACATTTAAAGCTTGCAACTTGACTACAGAATATGAAATATTGATACAATGAAGTTTAAATAAACCTCTTTAAACATGAAATAAACATGTCACAATACATTTTACCATACAAAACATGTTGATTCACTATTGGATTTATCTAATACTTTGTGAAATTTAGCTTCTTTTGAAGACAAACTTTTTTGTTGAAATACTTCAACACTGTATCTAATCATATTTTTCATCATACACAACCAATATTTTAATTCTTTAGGAAATATCTTTAAGATAATCTCCATAATGTAAATGGAATTTATCTCTTCTCTTGAAATTATGCTCAAATTCCAGTTTTGTGTGGATGTTCCAATGATCAATCCAACAAAAAATGTGACTTTACTAAAATAAACTTTATAATATCACATCTAACATATGAAAGAACATCTTGATTAGTCTTATGATTTTGTCATTATATTTTTAAAATTATATTGGGTGTCCTTAAATTAAACTTTTTTTTTTCAGTGATGAAATGTTTATTTAATGAAATTACAAGAGCAACATGGTAAGAGGGGAAGGATGCATGTAAGAGGGAATGGGAAGTGGAGAGGGGGAATGGTGTGTAGTCCAGGCTGGTCAGAAATGCATATCTATGTGATTGAGTCCTATGACAGAGGCTGAGAGGATGGGAGTTGGAGGATTGCCTAAGTGTCTGTGAGGAGTGGAGGTGGGGCTAGTTTGGTATCTCGGGTTTTGAGAGTGTGAATTAGGTCCAAGAGGTTTTGATTGACTGAATGTACTCTCTGGTCAAGGATAATAGCACATCAGAGCAGCCAGAGAACATAGATGAGAAAAGTTGATAGTCTAATAGCTGCCTTAATGCTATATGGAAGGGATCACCAAGTCACTGTTGCATATAATAAATAGGGCAAAATAATTTTCATGTCAGTTCTAACAAAGATATAATTTACAATAATGGATCTTAGAGTACCACATCCAATAAGTTAATGAGCACACTGATTAGTCATTTTAAGAGCATACTTAAATAAATTTTTTCTAATGTTTGATGTTATATAGATAAGCTGACCAAGTTCATGCAATAAATGAGACAAAATATTAGCTCTATATATAGCTAATTTATTTGCAATACATAGTTCATTGTAATGAAATATCTGATCTTTTAACTTGCTAATAGCAGTAGCAGTACTACACTGGATCTGTGTTGTAATGCAAAATGCAAGATTATTTTTTTCTATTTAGAAAGCTAGCAAAATATTTTGGAATTAAAACAGGCAAAACTCTCCATACATATTGCCACTCAGTGCAAGCCAGAGTAATCAATGGATGCCAGAAGGCTTGTGAATAAAATCCCCGTCTAGTGCCTACTCATACAATATCCCCAGACTAGTTTCTGGCTTGTGGCATTCATCGGTGAGGAGCCTAGGTGCAGTGCTCTCAGATCCAAAGTTCCTCACTGATGAAGGGCACAAGCCAGAAACTAGTCTGGGGATATTAGATGAGTAGCCACTAGATGGGGATTTTATGCACAAACCTTCTGACATCCATTGATTACTCTGGTTGGCACTGAGTGGCACTACTGTATAGAGAGTTTTGTCTGTTTTAATAACAGTTATGTGCTAGCATAAGAAACAGTGATCATGTGATATTTTAATGAACGTACATTCTCAATTGATAACCATCCAAATTAGAAAGTGTTAGAGATTCTTCTTCCATCATTGGTTGATAGAGAACATGTTTTTTTTTAAATATTAATCTCTATATGTTGCATTTAAATTATTAAACTATTGGTTGGATTTCCAACTGGCAAAAATAACCCAACCATCAGCTTACTGTAAATTCAAAATCCAAGAAGGTAATTTTCTTGATTTCATTTTTAATCAATTTGAAATTAAAATCTTCATCTTCAAATCTGTATAGCATCTTGATCCCAGATTCCTTAAGTGCATGTAAACATTTCCAAAATCTACTATCCTATAAATTATAAATAAAACTGGAGCTAAAATGCAGATTATTATTTCAATTGCTTTAGATTGATCCATCTGTACTAATAGCACGTTCTCTTATCTAAACGGTGGGTGTTACAAATAAAGTTTGGTATACAGCCAATTAATTTCAGATCATGACATAGACTTGTTTAATTAAATCAGTCAAATGTTTTGATTAAATCAATAAAACGTAATGTATAATTCATTCTTTTGCTCCTAACACTTTTTTGCGTTTGCCGACTAACAAAAATAATGCCTGCAGAGCTTGTTAAATATCTGATTTATTTATAATTAGAAGCAACCTACCCAACAAAATCTTTGAAAGTAATTTTGCTGTAGTGACTAATAATTAAGAATATTCCATGATAATTACTACAATCCTATCGATTTTTTTATTTTTAAAATTGAACCAATAGGAGAATCCTTAAAATCATGTGATATATGTTCATAAGTTTATACTTTCTTAAAAAGTATCATTGTTTTTGGAGCTAATATATCATCATCATACTTTAAAACTTTTCCAATTATTTTAAGAGTTGTATTATCCTCTTTAAGCTGAATATCTTTGTCCACATTTAAATGAATAGATGAAATATTGTCATTAAAGTAGTTTCAATTTTTGTATCATTATTTAAAATATGATTAAAATATTCTTTCCAGAAGTTCAAAATATCATAGCCATCATGTAAGAGAACTCCAATGCTGAATTTATTAGGACTTTGATAATATTTTTTTGATTCATGTATGTTGTTGCCAATGATCAAAAAAGATCTAAAGTGACTGACCGTCAACACTTTTAGCATTTAATAGCCGTTAAAATTTGGTATGAAATTGGTATATACTTCTAATTAATGAGCAGTTTTCTTGCATGCATAATTTGGAATAAGATCTATTTTAATGCAATTATTATTTTAACCATGGAACATACTAATTTATGATTAATTAACAGTCTCTTATTTTAGCAATGTAATATACTAATTTATGATCAGTCCAACAGCCTCTTATTTTAACCATGGAACATACTAATTTATACTCAGTCCAACAGTCTTTACGGAACATACTAATTTATAATCTGTTCAAAAATCTCTTATTTTAACGATGGAACATACTAATTTATAATCGGTCCAACAGTCCCTTATTTTAACCATGGAATATACTAATTTATGATTGGTCCAACAATCTCTTATTTTATCCATGTAACATATTAATTTATGATCAGTCCAACAGTCTCTTATTTTAACTGTGGAACATACTAATTTATGATCAGTCAACAGTCACTTATTTTAACCATGAAACATATTAATTTATGAATAGTCCAACAGTCTTTTATTTTAACTCTAGAGAATACTAATTTATGATTGGTCTAACAGACTCTTATTTTAACCATAGAACATATTAATTTATGATTGGTTTGCAGTCTCTTATTTTAACCATAGAACATACTGTTTTATGATCAGTCCAATGGTCTTCATTTGCAAGTGCTTAGATAATATAAATGTCTTTTGTATTCTGCCTTCTTGCTATACTATAATCTATTAAATAGTATTGTTCTGAGCATGCTTTTCACCATAATTTTTTTCCTATACAAATTACATGTCAATAATCAATCTCTATGTTGTGCAAAAATTTAATATCAGCTGACTGTTTCAATTTACAGCATCAATATCATTATTTCCAGTAACTTTGGGCCATAAGTCTACTATTTGTACTAACATATGCATTAATATCTCTAATAAGAAAAACTGAATCTTTTATAACAAAATATGAACTAATACAATGGTGTAGATACAATTGTGTAACACATTCTAACACCATTTGACTTTTCTTAATACACTAAGATTTTCCAATAATCAAATACTGTACTGTATTATAAAGATTCTCTTAATCTAGTTTCTTCAATTTATAGCTTCTCTTTTTGTCATTACATCGACAAATTTGTTTATATCATGCATTATTTTATGTGTGGCCTCTTCTAGATTTTTAACAATGGCTTGAATTCAGTTTAAAATATCAGCTTCCCATCCACTACTATATCTTCTAGCAATATCTTCAACCTAGATTCATATCAGTTTTTTTTAATTCTGTTAAATGAGGTCACTGATAGCTCTTTGCTATCTTATTCAAGTAATTTGCTTTCACTCTATTCTTGTTGCTCCTAACATACATCTTTTCATACTTTGTTGAGTGGTCTGAAATGTCTGTATCATTATTCTGTTATGTGTCCAATCCTCAGATTCATATGTAAATATTGGTAAAATATATTTATTCAAAACCTATCTTTTCAAACACAGAGCCATGTTTTCTTTTAATATTAAATTATTTCTGCCAAAAGCAATCCCACTTTAATTATATGACTAATTTTATTCATTATATTTCCAGGTATTTGTACTTGCTAACTTTATCCAATTCATGATTAGCAATCTTTATTTTTTTCTGATAAAATCCCCATTATTTTAGTCTTTTTAGTATTTATCTTTAGTCCTTTTATTTTATTTTTATCTGATAACTCTTGCAATATTTCCTGAAGCTCTAAATTATTTATTGTAAAAGGAATCTGTATAGTTATTTCATTAGAATCTGATTTTAATCCATAAAATAATTTGTGTAAAGTTTGGACATATGGAATCATCCTAGTGCATATTCTTATCAATAATAATCCTAGTGTCACCATATAATCTAATCACTGCTGCTGAAATTTCATAAATATTCTTCAGAATATAACAATATTCTGGTTATATGTGCTAATGATCCAAAGCTTCAATGATTGTGGTAATACTTATAGGATCAAATGCCTTTTTATAATATACAAATTTATATCATAATGACAGTTTATGATCATTGTCCTCTCACTAACTTCTCCCGCTTCTTGAATATGATATATTATACTAATGTCAATTTTAAATCCAGTTTGTTCTATCAATTGGTTTGGGTGCAAAGCTTGTTAAAAATGGAGGTAATTATTTTGGTTAATGACTTTTTATAGAATTGATAAAATAGTGATGTCTGTCCTTTATAATATCTTCCAATACCAGTATATTACTGCATTCTTCCAATCTCTTGATAGAAGATACTAAATTAGAATTTTCTGTGAAGGGGTAATAAGATAGTTTAAAAATCTTAGATGAATTTCAAAATTCATAAAGTGTAAACTGAAAGAGGCATGGCACCTTGTGAGAGATAAAAATGCTTCTATCAAGAAAATCTCCTGCATCCTCCCTCTCTAAAAATGGTTTACTTAAGCACATAATTAGCTATTCAATTATGCTAATCACCCATTCATGTTTCTCTAATAAATATAACAATCTTCTCTCTATCATATGCCATGACTATGACTAATATATCTTAGTCTAAAGTGCAGTAGGCAAAAATTACAAAGTTTATTCAGATTTTAAGCATAACTCATATACATTTTTGTGTACAGTTATTTTCCATATTAAACAAAGTTAAGTACTTTCATTTGAAAATATAAGCAACTGAAGTATGTATGAGAGCAATGTTTATTAAACCATGCTGATGAATTGTGGGTGTATTCTATGTATGGAGCATTATGGGATTTTTATATTATTTGTTTTTCCTCATGCTATTAATTATTATCAAATTTTAATATTAATTACTTTCAGGTCTGATTCAATGTGCTCTCTTGCTCTTATATCATTCTGTATTTTATCTCAACCATACTTTTATCACACGTATGTAAATATTTGTATGTTTAATAACTTCAAATTTAGTTTCTCACAGTGATCTAAGAGATGACCTGCAAGCAATACACCATAACATCTTTCCTAAGCCATAACATATTATGAAGACTTATAATGTCAACAAAACCTAAACTGGAAATGCTGAAAAGTAAAAATTATTTTTATTTTTTTCAAATGACTGCTTTTTTCTTCCACTTTTTAAGACAAATATTATAAAACTTATAGTAACTAATGGCAACAATAATAAAAAGCAAATTTATTTCATTATAATATTGACTGTAAGAAATAAATCAACTAAGCAAAAATAATAAAAATCAAATTTAAAATATATAAAACAAAATTTGGGTTTTTCTGAATTATCTAGTATAAATTGAGATCATTAAATACTTTGTTAGAAGCAGAATCAGAAAATGGATCACTATTTTAATGATGATCAATAAATTTTATAATGTGATTCCCCCAAAATAAGACAGTCATATTAATTTTTGCTCCAAAAGATATACTAGGGCTGATTTTCAAGAGTTGTCTTATTTTTTCATGTACAAAAGTCTACATTTATTTATACACAAACATATACATTTGTTCAAAATATCAAATCAACCTCCACAACAAGTTTTTTCAGCATTGACCTTTATGAATATTTGAATTTTCAGCTAGTAATATGTATGGGGATATTTACATTTATTTAAATACAAAAACTTGGCTGCAATCAAAATGTTATTCCATTTAAATCTACCATTAAATCAACTGTTAATTGAAGACTTAGAAGATAGGAGTGGTAACAAAAATTATTATACTTAAGAATGATTATCCATACAAAAGCAATGAAAAATGTAAGCACACAAATTCAGAATATGTTTCTGTATTTGATGCAGCATTAAATATGACTAATACAACATATGGCATATTAAATTATGAAGGGTCATATAAGACAACCATATCCATCCATTATCAAGGCACTTCTTGCAAGCATTTTCCAAATTAATTATAATAGCTCCACTTGGATTTTTTTTTTAAACTTTTCTTTAAGTGAAAGATTGATTTAACTTAAACAAGTTTAAATTTAAAACCACTTCTGCTATTTAAACTCTTGTAGGAAGAAGAAAAAACATTTAGGATACAAAGCTGATTTTTCTTTTATCCTGAATATTTAAAAGCTATCACAATCAAACTCTAAAACTTAGGTAAACATTCTTATAAATCTAAGTATTAAATATAAATAAAATAAGTATCTAAAATTATATAAATGAAATTATAAATTGTCTGATATATTGGAATTGTGGTAAGTAAAACAAAGTTTGTTAAATCATTCATAAATTCAATAAAGTGATTATCTTAAGTCTAAGATTTGGCTGAGAGAAAATTAATACTCTGGGCACATAGAATTGTTTGTTTAAAATGTTCAATAAGAAAAGACATAAGGACCATTATAATTTATATTATCATTTAGTTAAAGCATTAATGTCAATATTATAATATATTTATACATTCATTATTTTATAATTCAGTACATACATTATGTGCTTCAATAAACAAAAAGAAATCTGTTCATTTGGCTGACTACCTTAACTAGGGCTTAAATTTGAGATAAATCTTATACTACAAGCTCCCTGAAAAATAATGTTAGGAATTATTTGCTGGTTAGGACTTATTTTCAGAGAAACATGATATTTATCTTTGAAGGCTCAATGTGGAATATAATCATGAGGAATTAATCTTTGTATATTTTATAAATAAAAATACATTTTATTAACTCTGATCCTTTATCAATTACAATATATTTTCCTAATTGTAGCTGTTATTATCATGTAATATTATCAACAACATTTTAAACTATTATAAATCCATTCCAGGATCAACTTTTCCATGTTTAATCCAATTTCTCCAATCCATAGTTTTTCTTCCCCACAACATTTTCTTATATCACACATTTATATTACATATAATCTTTTTCTGTCTTTTGTAATTTCTTGAGATCTAATTTAAGATTTAAATTATTTCATACAATATCATCTCTCCTAGCAATAATTGTATATTAAACCATTAAACATCACTTGATCACCATTCTTTAAACTTACATAAACTGTTAACACAGAGGCTAAACTTTCCATACATTATTGCCAATCTATGCAAGCCAGAGTAATTAATGGATGCAAAAAGGTTTGTGCATAAAATTTCCACCTATTTCCTACTCATCCAATATCCCCAGGCTTAATTTTAGCTTGTGGCTTTCATCAGTGAGGAACCTTGGATCTGAGAGCACTGCACCTAAAAAGATAAAAAAAAATGGATGCTGGAAAGTTGCATTAGATTCTAAGGTCTAGATGCAGTACTGTCACATTCAAGGCTCTTCACTGATGAAAGCCATAAGCTATAAAACAGTCTGAGGATATTGGATGGATAAGCACTAGATGGAAATTTCATGCACAAATCTTGTTATATCTCATGATTACTATGGCTTGTGCAGAACAGCAATACTCTATGTACAGTATTGCCTCTATGTTAATAGCTTCTGTAAAAATAAAGAATGGTAATCATGAGAAGTTTAATGGTTTAATATATAATTATTGTTAGAAGAGATAATATTATATGGAATAATTTAAATCTTAAATTAGACCTCAAAAAATTACAAAAGACATACAAAAAGATTATATATAAGATAAATGAATAATATAAGAAAGAGATATGGGAAAGAAAAGTTATGTATTGGAGAAATGGGATTAAACATTAAAGAATGTTTATACTGGAATAGATTTTTAATAGTTTAAAATGCTGTTGATTATCCTGGAATGGATTTTTAATAGTTTAAAATGCTGTTGATAATATCACATGGTAATAATAGGTCCAATTAGGAAAATGAATTGTAATGGATAAAGGGTCAGAGTACATGATGTTTTAAGGTGCTTATAATATAAGACCTATCCCCAAATATAAATCCTAGTTAAGACAGACAAATGAACAGATTTCTTTTTGTTTATTAAAGCACATAATAAATGTATTGAATTATAAAGTAATTAATGTATAAATTAATTATAATATTGACATTATATTGACTTACTAACAATTATTTTAATAATCAACAATTAAAAAAAAACAGAGAAAAAATATTTCATAAATTTAAATTCATTAATTTTATTAATGCATCCATGCATATGTATATTTGCTCTTATCAATCATCTCTCAGTCAACAATTTTATCTTGTGCATTTAGTCATTCACAAGTTTATTCTTTTTTTTATTATGCTACTCTAGATATGTTAATATATGTTAAACATATTGCAATTTTGTGGGCAATGGCCAACTCTGACCATGCCAATCATACAATCTTCTTAAGTTTAAAATATATTTAATTTTGCAATATGTTTTTAATAATAATAATCAGAATAATTTTCAAACATATCTTTAAATATAATGTGAATATTTAAAATGTGTTATAATTTAAAAAATAGTTGTAAAAGAGAAAGGTGTAATAAACAGATTTTTTTCTTTCTTTTCCATAATTTTATTTGCTAATTTTAGTTTTGAAAAACAAAGTACTGAAAAAAAATTGTGTCTTCAGTAACTTTTAAAAAATTTACTGAACAATTTTAATTTAAACTTTTTAGAGAGATAAATAAATAAAATTTTAAAAGAAAACAAAATAAGATTTTAACATTTTGTTAAAATTTTGTTTTAATGGATTAGAGTTTTTTTTTTTTTCCTTTTCTGTTTATTTCTCTTCAATACAATAAGCAGTGTTTATCAAAACAATGTAATTAACTTATTATCATGATTTTCTTTTGGCATAAGAAGAAGTAACTAGAGAGGAATTTTAAAATATGTGATTGAAATGTTTATTAATTAAAATAAAACAATGGAAATAACTGAACAGTCTTTTTTGTAAAAATAGACCTAATTTGTCAGTGTTTGATTTGGTCAGGTGGCAGACAGTTGTTCTAAAAATAGGACAGTAGGTAAATCAGTGGTCTTGTAAAAAGCAGTCAGTCTTGGACCAGCTGTTGAGAAGATCAGTAGCAATGATTTTTAACTTAGCTATTAAACATATGGAAAAAATGAAGACAAATATGTGCTAAGTTGAGCTAAAAGCTAAATATCATCTATCTCCATGTAACATCCACTGGGGAAAATGTAAAAAGAAGAGTCTTGAAGTAATCTAAAACAAGCCTTGTCTCTTTTCAAGAGTATGAATGTCTGTCTTTATGTGTTTAAGCATACAAAGAAAATTTATTAAGAAAAGAAGTATAAAGACATTATGTGTTAGCCTGGATAGAAAGTAAATAAAGGAAAGAAAGTGGGGAAATTCATTCTGCATAAAACCTAAATATTTATGGCAGAGTGAATAAATTGATTGTATATATTAGCCTAGAATGGAGATGCTTTTTTCAGTTTTTATGTGGGGTTTGTACTACATACCTCCATATAAAAACTGCAAATTACAAGTGTTAAAGAAGGACTCAAAAAGAAATTAATACCATGGTAAAAGGTATTTTTAATATGCCCATTATATCTTCATTTGTAGTATACCCGAGCCTACAGGTAATCTAATATAAAGATTCCACTAACTATCAAATAACTACTAAACTTCAGTCAAGTTAGATAAACAATAAGTATTAAAGATAATTACTATCATGACTAGCTCAAAATACACTATCAATATATAATATCTAATAAAATTAATATTTCATAATAATTAAATATAATAAATTAACCAAGTTTAAATGGAATAATAATTATAACAATTAACAAATAATTAGGGTTCAAATTAAATACTCAGTTCATTTATTTTATTAATAATTTTAACTACAACTAACTCATTATTATAATTAAAATATGGTTCAATTCAAAATACTAATAAAATTATGAAAACTCTTCATATGAGACATTCAGCAAGGTATAATGTGTTAACATTGAGGATATACCCAAAAGATACATTCCCAATGGCATAAGAATATTACCCCCTACTCATTAATATAACAAATCTATGTGTAATACTCTCATGTCTTTAAAACATTTGTAGAATAATCCTAGCTTACAATTTATCAAGTTTATTATGAAAAAACAATATATCAATTACTATTCTTTTAGTAAAATAATATTTAAAATCTCACATTAACTGATAACTATTCATCATTTTACACAACTCTATAATTAATTAAAAATCTCAGGTTCATTTTTAATAATAGTAATACACAAAGTAATACCATGTAGTTAAATATAATGATTGGTTTTACATACATTTAACTACCCTCACAAAGACAACAACAACGAGCAATTAAAATATTTTAATATCTCTTAAAATCACACAGCTATTTGATTGATAAAGCCACTCCAATAAAACATAAATAAAATAATAAATTCTCATAAAAACATAGTATAATCTTTTATATATTTTATGTGGCAGTCATAAAATATATTAGATTTTCGATATAATTGCAATATCATAATATTTAAAATTGGTATTGATTATTTTAAATAATCACCAATAATTATATCTTCAGTAATAAGAATGATTATGATGAGATTCTTTTTTTAATCAATCACACTTATATTATTATAATAATAATATTTCAAATAATCCTTGCAAAATCATGTGGGAACAAGTAATATTTCAAGCCATCAATTTTATAAATTGTTTGTGTGGATATGAAGAATCAAAGAAAAACAAATTTGGACAAATCAAAATCACAAAAAACAATATAATTTAAAAACAGTAACAATTTTATTATAATTTAATAACATTATGATTATAACACAATAAATTTATGAACATGAAAATATTTACGAATTACAATAATATAAACATTATTTAAAAATTAAAATAGTTACACAATAAATATAATAAATAAACAAACATAAGATAGCCTTCATTCCGACTATCAAATATAAAAAATAAAATTATATAGTATTATAACAGTAGTATATTATTTTATTAACAGGACAATAGCATTCTATTGTCACTATAATGATAAGATACTGACAGTCCTTGCGTTTAACCTCTCCCCACTGGCATTGAAGAGTGATCCAAAATACTATCCTGACAACCATTAATAATAGGCTCAAAGCAGAAGGTTTATACATCATTATATGCCAAGTTAGCACTCATAAACATTCTGTTGTTTCTCAGGATTGCCTATTTTATGCCGTTTGTCAAGTTTACAGGGAAATTTATTCGCGGTATCAACTCCATTTGTTCTAGGCTGGGGGGGGGGGCAAGATTGTGGCGATAAGCCTCAGGAAAGTGCATAAACCTACTAAATTAAATGGACTGGGGCTGCATTGACTACAAATCCTTTGGCTGTAGTGTTCTTTCAACCTTTATTCCAAACTTAATAAACTGTGTTTACAAAATCCGCATCCAGAGGTTGTGCATCCCACTAACACTTGACCTCCTAGTAGGGATTGTTGGCTATTTAAACTGCTGTTAGACATCACAGCAATGAACGTAATCCTGGGTCAATCACAACCTCCCAAAATTCATTACTGAGATGCATATTACTTCTGTTTTGATAACATAGTACCCAACAGTACCACACTTAACTATCTATAATTTCTTGAAAAAATTCAAATGGTGGAGCCTGGAGCTGAAGTTCTTCAACTTCTTGGTGAAAGTTAACCCCAATGCTCTACCCACAGGGAGTTTCCTGACATCTTATAGAGGTTTTAATCTATTAGTATCATATGTGGTTTGTGTCAAAGAGAGGATAAGACTATCGAACACATCTTTGATAGGTGTGTTGGTTTGCAAAGCTGTAAAATACTGATTTTTACAATTTATAAAAAGTAAAATACTTTAATATCAACTCTAATGCAAGGCATCAAATCAGGCATATTTGTGATAATAAGGAGTGCTACATTCTTGATGTTTAGTGTTTCGTTGACAAGGTGTACACTTGTTTTTGACATGAGTAACTCAGATCCACTGTGGATATTGGAAGATCAGTGCAATAAAGAAAAAAGACAAGAGACTCATTCCTCAATTGACATTTAGCAGCACTTGGGAAATGATTGACATTAAAACATTCACAATGAATTAATTAAATATCTTTACCTGGTAAGATCATGGATCCATGGAGAATATTATCAAAAACATCAGAGTGATAAAGGAAAGAGACAATAGACTAGCTCCTTAATGAGCATTCAAGAGCATGTGGGAGATGAGTGACATTGAGATGTCCACAATGAAATAAATATACAGACCTGATGGGTATCCATGCTTATTTTAAATCTATGTACATATTTTTAATGATGAATGTAAAGTAATATTATTCATTATATACTCATGTTTAAATTAAACATGTTAGTTTATATGGTTGGATTTGTTAATGCAGAACTGTTTTGTTCATAGTGAATGTCATTAAATTATATACTTTTGTAACAATAAATCTTACTTTGTACACTTTATAACAATAAACCTTTCTTTCAAAAAATAAATAAATAATATGATTAATTAAATTTAATACTATATTTTATGGTATTTTAAATTATTTATAATTATGTGATGCTTATTGTTGTAGGTTTAAATTAAAACACACACTTATAAAATGGAACAAATAAGCAAGACTTTATGTCAATTTAAAAAAAAGTTATAATAGTTTAAAGGAAATGAAGATTAATAGTAAACAATAGATATCTATTCCATTTATTTCAAATCCACAAGTGAAATTTTTTAAGGATATACATAAGAATGTGTTTAATGTTTCATTCTACATTTCAATCAATATTAAGAAATTAGTCAATAATTCTAAGGATGTCATACCTGTCAAGCAGAAAAGTAATGTCATATATCAAATTTTTTGTGATTGTATGCTATCATATATAGGTGAATCTAGGTGCAGTATTGAGAAAAAATCGAGGGAGCATGAATTGTTATATAAGCATGTAAAAAGTAAGAACAATGGTGATTTAATGTCTGCTTCAGTTTTCTTTGATCATGAAAAAACATGTAAATATAAATTTAAATTTGATTTTGAAAATGTGAAAATTCTTCATGAAGAGAGAAACCATAATAAAAGAAAAATTAAGGAAGCAATTTTTATAAAAAGGAATAAAATGCATTTAATAAATAGACAAGTTGCTAACATTAAAATACGAGATTCATGGGATTTGAATTGATAATGTTTGCTTTCGCTTTGTTTGTTTTTTTTAATTTAATGGCAGTTGAGGCAGGTTTAAGAAATTAACCAAAAGTACTTCTGTGGATTTCCCTGTTAAAGAGGCTTATTTAAACTTCTTTCCATTAATAATTTCAATCTCTGTGGTCAAGTTGCAATCTTTAATGTCTATATAAGTATATTAGACTATTAATAAAGGTTGGGATTCCACCTTTTTTGTTAAAAGGAGGTCACCTTGACAACAGATTAAAATTGTTGATTGGCTTAGTGGTATTGTGATTGGCTGTTTTTTAATGATATACTATTAAATACATATTTTTAAAAATCTTCTGTTAAATATTATTCCACATTAAATAAATAAAGAAGAATGTCTGAATAAATCAAATAACCTCAAGATGGGTCATTTGCTGGATGTCCTTTATCATTCGATCCAGATCATTATATTTATTAATCATTGCCCTTTCACACCTTGTTTTAATTTACACTTTTATATTTTTAAGTAAAATTTCAGTTAATATATAATTAAAAGTACCATCTACAAAATTTTAATTTTTTTAGATTTCAGATTTTGAACAAAATGCCATGGGACAAGTGTATCTTACTAGGTATATAATTCACCCATACATACAAGGCAAAACAAAATTATACTTAAAAAATATTTATTAAAAATTCAAATTGCGTATGAAAGCTTTGAAAACAATCTAAAACATAAAGTAATATTACATGAAGAACATGTTAAATATGAAGTTATTTTCTTCATGTGATAATTGTGGTATGTCTTTCACTATTGGTTGGATGTATGTGTTCCATTTGCACAAAAACAACTATTTTTATGGGAAAAAAAAACAAAATTATTATACTGATTTATTAATTATAAAACCTCACCTGATCATGTTTTCAGTAAATTCACCAATGAAAACATTTATCTGACTATTTTACAAATTTAATGTTTCAGTATTTTTCGAAAATCATATTGGTCATATAACCCATTATGTGCAAAGGGTTCCTTAAAACAGTGGATATTTGTCAGATAGTTTTAGAATATATATATATATATATGGATATTTGTCAGATAGTTTTAGAATATATATATATATATATATATATATATATATGTAACACTAAAAACCAGACAACAACCAAACAATCCAAATTATCAATAACAATCAACAATTTGAAACTGTTGTCAAGGCAACCTTCTTTTAATAAACAATAGAGTGAAATTTATATATATATATCAAAGCACAATGCACTGTGGGAGAGGATGGTCTGTCTGTCTAGGCTGATTGGTGTTTGCAATATGGCAGAAATGAAATAAGGGATGCACTTATAATATGAATTGAAAAGGTTATGAAACAATGAGATCCATATCATAATAATATAGGTATCACTATATTTCTGCCACTTTGTTCAGCCACATTTGATTGTTACCTATTTGCATGAGTTGATAAAATAACTGTTTCATGATTAATATGATTTGGAGCCACCATTTTTTCAGAAATGTTTATATTCTACAAGAGATCCATTCATATATTATTTGATTATTGGCTGGTCGAATAGTAAGTCATTTTTTTACAAATAAATGCTTCAAATTGTTTGCGAGTTTTCAGGGATTTCAAGTGTTTGCTTATTGTTTGATAATGATTTATCAGAAATTCAGTAATGATTAGAAGTGTAATGTTGTATGTATTGCATCATCCTTATGTTTAAAAAAAAAACAATATTTGATTGCATATATTGAAAACAATATTTGATTGCATATATTGAATTAATTATTATTTTCTCATCATATAAATATTAATTATCAAAAAGTTCAAATAGTTTGCAGCCATGATCCAATCACACAAACTATTATAACAAATAAATATCACAAAATAATTGTTAAATAATGATAGTTCCACCATTATATTTCCTAATTAAAGTAATCAATTATTGGTAAGCCATGTTTGCTGAATGCCAGGTATAATATTCCCCCAGTAAAACTATATTTCTTATCTGCTGCTATGATATATTTCTCTTTGTTTTGTTCATATTGCCATATTTTTACCTTGTAGCATTAACATCAGAAAGTAGCAGTTAAATCATAATATTGTGCTATGATACTCCTGGTGGATTCTGTTAGTAGGTAACATTAACTGTTCAAATAAGATTTGAATTGGTCCCACTGGAGCTTTTATATATTTTGACTACGATATTGGTAATAGTGCGTATTAGTCTTACTCAGTAATCATCACTCACTCTCAGTAATCATCAATGCCCTCTATAGTTTAAAGTAGTAATAAGGTAATGCCTTTAGAAAACATTTCTTGATCAGCATTCAAGATCTCAATCCTAGCTTTAAAATATCACATGGACTTAATTTATTCATGTGGTACAACATTTTAAACCACTAAATATATTAGCTGTGATCTCTAAGTCTCTAGCTAATCATGTACCTTTGAACATAATTCTCAGATAGTTCTGATATTTCTTTCTGTCACCTTATGAAGCAGACATTTACTTTTACTCCTGTAAAATATATATTACATAGTAATGAATAATATTTTTCTAGAGTAAGTTTTACTGCATCACTCTCATGCAAAGTAGTGTCAGATTTCTGCCCACTCTTAATACCTTGTGGAGAACATAATCATAAACATATGATCAAATGCATGTGAAAAAGATCTATGATCCCCAAGATTAACATTTCATTCTTAATCAGAACTCATCAGTTGTACCAGATCACAATATATTACACATATTTTTATTATATATATATATATATATAAAATTAATACAGTTTATTTGATAAAAATCAAATGTGCTGCCCTCACAACCTTAACACAAACCACTTAATGAAAGTATTATACTGTGGGTCCAATGCACACTAGTGAAGCTATCTTTTAATTATGTTTTATTCCAGCTTAGCACTTTCAGGGCATATTTGCTCCTATATTCATAGCCTGTGTAATTCTCAATTTTGTGTTATTATTAGTGTATGCAAATATATATTCAAATTAATCAACCAGCCAATTTTTTTGGAAATTGAGAAGCATGAATCTCATCTATGATGGCCTTTGGGTCATTTGCAATGAAATATGCCTCTTTTATTTTGCATTTGGCATCATTTTTTTCCAAGCACATGATTTCAGAATTGGTGGGTTCAAAATTGGGATAAGATTTTTTTGATGTTCTAGGAATATCGAACTGTCTTCATGGACTGGTTGATTAATTTGCATGTATTGGCATAATGATAACATAAAGTTGAGAATGATACAGTCTATAAATAAAGAAGCAAATGTGCCCTGAAAGTGCTAAGCCAGAATAAAACATAATTAAAAGATAGCTTCACTAGTGTGTGTTGGAAGTGCAGTATAATAATTATAAAGAATTGGTGAAGTAAACGAATCATTAGTAAAAGTATATTAAAATTTTTATTACACATTCATTAGACTAGAGATTATCCAATAATGAATAATATTTCTGTAGTGTAATTTTTTCTACACCACTCTCATGAAGTAGGGACTGATTTTATCCACTTTTAACACCTTATGAAGAGATGTAATCATAAACATTTGACAAAAGATTGAAAAAGAGCTATGGTCCTGAAGATGTACACTTTATGCTGAAACAGCTCTCATCAATTGGCCCAGATTGCAATCTCTTACACATTTCTATATTATTGTTTTCTTGAAGATTTGTGATGATGATGTTTTAGTTGTATTTTATAGACTGGACTGTTTCCATCATCTAATATGAGTATTGAATAGCCTTAGAAAAATTTGATTTTATTTAAATATTCCAAATACATACAATTGTTAGTAATAGCACACTGGTTAATATATGCATACATTAACCTGTGTGTTATTACTAACAATTGTGTGTACTGTATTTGGAATATTTAAAACGAGTTACATTTTTCTAAAAACATTCAATACTCATATTAGATGATGGAAATAGTCCAATATATAAATATGTCTTAATCATTGTTCAATATATATATATATATATATATATGCTAATGCATATATGTTTGTGATTGCTTCTGTGCGTTTTTTTCTTTTGAAATGTCAAAATCTATTTTAAAATTAAATTTTATTTCTTATCAAAAGTTAATATTAAAATATTTTCATAAACATGAGTCTTTTTATACTATGCTTTCGATTGCATATATAGAATTATTAGCATTTGAACAGTAATATACAAATTCGAAAAAAAAAAGTAATTATTTGATGTTTTTTACAGAAATTTTATTGACGAAAATATTTTGTGACGTTTCTAAAGGCAAACTTATTTTTTAGAAATATAATACAATTTACATATTGTTAAAGTAGGCTTTGGGTCCAATGTACTATTAAAATTTTGAAGCCTCTATTCTATAACATTTTCATTAACAATTTATAAATAATTGACTAGGCTTCTTTATAAGAGGGGTCCCTGAGCACAAATATTTGGCCATGAAAAATCTGAATAATAAATAGAGGGATTTGAACTTAGGATTTTCAGGCTATATTCATCCTTCACTCCATCTCAAACAATGAATACACATAACCGCATACATGAGAAAAAGATAAATGATCCTAAATATAGGTATTTTGTGCAGAACCATGACTCATTCTTTGGGCCAGATTATAATCTCCCACACATATATGCAATCAGTATTCTGCTTACATATAGCAATTTCTTAAATGTTAATAGACAGGGTTCAATCTTCTCATCACTCCAACAGTTCAACCATTCATTTTATTTAAAGACCAATGATAAAACACTCAAAGCCCTTCTTGGATTTAGTCACACCCACGTAGACATTATGTCACTCAAACCATTTATAAAGTCAGACTATTCATTTAGATTAATAGGAGAGGGATGGCTGGATTTATGGTATGATGAAACCTATTTACAAAGCCATATGTAATTAACCTATTCATTCTATATAAAGAGTATAAAATAAAATAAATTGTATTCAAAAAGACTCATTCTCGGTTCAGTTTCATCCAATAATTTGTAAAAACTGTGATATACAAGTGCCAATATTAAATAGACTCTTATCATGCAATTTTAATATAACAAACAATACATGATAAAAAGTGAGCATATATTAATACTATAAATACTAGCTCACAATAACACATTGCATTATAAAATAAATCATATTCAATAATTAATGTTTGCTTAACATTTTTATATGTCACTCTTTTATGCCTTATGGTTAATAATACCAGAAAAATCACTATCTTTACTAATGACTTTCTTGATACTTAATATAGCAAGTGTATTTAATTGTTTGACCAATATTGTTAAAAGGGTATAATATATAATGAGGTTTTAATTTGCTAAAAGAATGGAGGAGCAAAGTTCTTCCCCTCAGGTAAACATTTTTAACAATTTTAGCCAATGAACTTTGTGATTTTTTTGTCATTTCCCCATTTTTGTGTGTTTCATTTTTCTGGGGCAACCATTCATAGACTGATGTCCATTGGATCTCTTATAGCTTTTCTTATTCTTGTATTTAAATAATTGAATAATAAAATAAAGAATTCTTAGATTCCAAAGAGAGATTTATCATATCTGTTGTAAAAAATAAAGTATTATTTATTTATTTTTTGTAATAGATATGTTGTGGCCATTTATTTAGAATGTTCTTTTAATTCTAATATGGCAAAAATTTATCTTAGTAAATTCATTCGTTAGCCCACCCTCTTCTTTCACCTCCTTTACTGTGTTGTTTTTGTAATTGTGTTTTTGTGGAATGTATCTAAAAACTAATTTATAATATTTCTGTAATGTAATTTTCACTGCACCATTCTCATGCAAGGTAGAGACTCATTTGTATCCATTTTACCATCTTGTGAAGGGGTGCAACAGGAACATACGACTAATGATTTGAAAAATATGTATGATTCCCAAGATGCACATTTCATACTAAACCAGCACTTATCAGTTGACCCAGATCTCTTTCTCTTGTGGATATCTTTATCATTGTTCAGTATATATATATATATGTGTTGATAAGAAATTACTAGTTTAATTGATATGTCAATCTTACTGCTCTTACAACTTTGACCCAAACCATTTGATTTTAGTCATTTAGTAGACTAGAGATTATCCTTTTAATGACTAATATTTCTTTAATGTAATTTTCACTACATCACTTTCACAAAAGATATGGATGGGTTTCTATTCACTTTCAACTTCTTATGGAGAGTTGTAATCATAAACATGTGACCAAAGACATGTGGAAAAGATGTATGATTACCAAGATGCACACTTCACATTAAACCAGCACTCATCAATTATCCCAGATCATATTCTTTTGCACATATCTTTATCATTGTTAAGTATATGTAGATAAGAAAATACTACAGCTTAACTGATAAGTGTCAAACTTACAGCATTCACAACTTTGACACAAACCACAGAATGAATGTATATTAATAAATTTTTATTAGTCATTCATTAGACTAGAGATTATCCACTTAATGAATAATATTTCTGTATTGTAATTTTCACTACACCACTCTTACCCAAGGTAGGAACTGTTTTCTACTCTCTTTTAACACCTTGTGGACAGTGTAATTATAAACATATGACCAAGGATGTTAAAAAGATATATGATATCCAAGATTTTTGTGCTGAAGGGCACTCAGGATTAAGTTGATAATCTTTAGTCTAATGATTGACTAATAAAAATTATTTCTAAACTAACATATATTAGAAGAGCTTAAAAATCCCTTTTGAAAAGTTATTTGGATAGTTGAAGTTTTTGAATAAAATGTACTCAGATTGTTGCTATTTATTATGTTTATACAGGCAGTATATATATATATATATATATATATATATATATATATATATATATATATATATGTGTGTGTGTGTGTGTGTGTATGTGTGTATGTGATTTAATAATCACAGATTCATGGAAATACAAACATGTAGAAGTGTGGATAATGTTTATTTTACATATGTTGTTCTTCTGCAATTATTTACACTTGAGAAGTCTGCTTGTAGCAGTGAAACCCTTGGTTGGGTTTTAGGATTTATTCATTTTGGCTAAGCTGGTTGAGTTGTGAATTTGGGGCAATTTTGATTAATATATATTGTATGAGTTATTGTGTTAAAATTTTTTAATAATATTGAATTTAATGTGAGAAGATAAATTATATCAGAATTGTTGATATGGGACTCTTTGAGAACCATGACAATAAGATCTTTAAAATGCTATATAGATTTGATGAAACTTGTAGAAGTTTATGATGGAAATAAATGCAAATAAAAACCATAGCAATGAAAATAAGCAACAAGGAAAAAAGATCAAGAAGAAGCATTGGAAATAAATTTTAAAAGGGATTACTATTTTTAAATATTTTGGAAGCAGAATAACTGATGCGAAAGAAATAAAAAAATAGAATTAAAATTTTAATGGCTAAATGAATTTTTATTAAGGAGTTTAGTTTGGCCATTGCTATTACATTTCTAAAAAATGATTTGCTAGATGGTTTTTTGGAATATATCTTTACATGTAGCAAAAACATAGACAATTAGAAAAGATAAGGAAAAAGAATTGTAGGTTAAGAGATTTGAATTTGAAAAAAAAATGAAAAATTTTAGAAAAAAAATTATAACATCAGATAATGTATTGAAAAATAAGATAAAAAATATTACTTACAAAGAAGTTATTACAATAAAAGGAAATTGCATTGATGTATAGTTAGATCCAGAAAAATTATGAAAAATATGTTGCAAAAAACTGTAAAAGATATGAGAAAAGATATGAACAAAAATAAATTGACAGATTATAAAAAAGGCATAAGGTATTAACCAAATTTTGTAATTGGAGAACAAGAATTGATCCTGAGGTCTTCCAATTCCAAGTCAGATGTTCTACTATGTCAAACTGCACAGGGTATTAACTGATGATCTTAAAGAAAGAAAATAGTTATCGATTTTTTGAAAGATAGGATTGATAGAAATATTTAAAATACATAGTGTGGTTTGATATGTGAAAACTCGGCTGTTGGCCAATAATTAATTGTGGTGATGACACTAATAATGCTTTGCATTTAAAAAATGCACAACTTTACCTTTTTGATAGTTTTAGCACATAAAGAAATAACAAAATTTTAGCAAGGGATACCTCTTAGGTTTTTACTGTGGTTATGAGTATGAGCAATAATATGCCATGAATATAATGTAGTAAAAATATATTGAAAGCATTCTAGGCAATAATAATGCTATATATTATTAACAAAACTATCTTTTCTGTATTTATTTTCATTTTATATAATACTAACTCATCCACGCACCTTACTACTGTTACACAATGCTTTATTTACCACCTTCTTTTACCCTTTCCACTTTCGATTGCTCCAGCAATCTTCTTCAGAACTTTTATATCTTCTAACTTCAACTGCTAAATTCAAATTTTTTTTACCAGATGTTAAGTTGGCTAAGAAAAAAATTAGTATCAATTGAATTGCAATAAATGTTTATTGTAACTAATGTTTATTTAGCTATTGAAATTACAGAACACATTTTTAATCTCAATTAAAAATAAATGCAATTAATTTCTGATTTAAATAAAATATAACTTATTTATGAAGAAGCTATCTTACTTTTAGTTTAAAATAATATTTTATTTATTTAGCTCCTATGTTTATGATGACTAAAAAATTTATCTAAATTTAAATAAGAATAGATACTTATCTTTTGAAATAGAGGTTATCTTGTTTTCACTACTCTGGTGTTATTTATGTACAGATAAATGAATAAGAAAAAAAAATATTGATTTATTTTCGCTCCCAAGATTAGCAATGGCTTTATGAAGGTAATCTTGAGAAAAATTTCTTCATCTAGAAACTAATAGATAAAAACTCAAATCAACTATTTTGTTATTGGTGTTATTGTTTTTAACAGTAAGCTTTTTCTATAAAAGGTTCTTAATTCAGTTTGACTTTTGTAAAAATTTTCTACAGTACATCTCGCAATCATATATATATATTCGATTGTATAAATGAAGATAATTATTTTTAAGATTTAAATCTAATTACATAGAACTTTAAATCTAAATTAATATTCAAAAATTTATTTGCTTTAAAAACTTTTATTTTTCTTAATAAAATAACATAAAAGTAAATTCATCATTTTATCATAATGATTCAACTATTTTTATGGCCACCTTCAAGATTGTATTCTTCTTGTTTACATATTGTAAGGGCCAGTATATTTAAATTAAATAAAATATTAAAAGTTAGGTTATAAATTAAATAAATTAAAGTACACACTTGCTTTAACTATTTTAAACAAAGCAAAACTCTCCATACAGTATTGCCACCCTGTGCCAACCAGAGTAATCAATGAATGCCAGAAGGCTTGTGCATAAAATCCCTATCTAATGCTTACTCTTCCAATATCCCCAGACTAGTTTCTGGCTTGTGGCCATCATCAGTGTGGAGGTTTGGATCTGAGAGCACTGCAGGTCTGGGGATATTGGAAGAGTAGGCATTAGATAGGGATTTTATGCACAAGCCTTCTGGCATTCATTGATTACTCTGGTTGGCACAGGGTGGCAATACTGTATGGAGAGTTTTGCTTTGTTTATAAACAAATATGTGCTAGCATAAGATAGTGATCATGTGATGCTTAATGGTTTAACTATTTTGTGACATTCATGTTTAATTTAAAAGTCAGGGTCATTTGAATAATTAAACCACTAAACATCACATGGTGGGTCTCAGGTATGGAGAGTTTTGCCTGTCATTTGAATAAGTTTACCTTCAGAATGAAATAAACATAGGGATGAGATGGTTGTTTTTCATTGATATGAACGATCTGTTATTTGTGTTTAAACTAACTGACTAAATAGTTACAAACTTTAAAGATAAAAGTATATACGGTTTAATTTAAAATATGTCCGATAATTAGAAAAAAAAATTATATATGTAGAGCAGATTTAAAAATGTAATTAGCAGCATATATTTTTAATAAAAAAATTATAAGACCTTATAACATATATATAAAATAAATTTTAACAATTTAGATAGTTTGTGACATTAAATTTTATTTTACTTAATCTTTATCATTTTTATTGCACATTCTGTATAAAAATTTAAAACGTTTTATACTTTACTATCTATTTATACTTTCAATTATCTTTTTAATTTTATCGTAATTAGTTTAACTTAATACACTGTACAAGCTTACACACACTTGCACATATAATGAAATATATAAGGGACTCGAACTCGACTTTCACATGACCCTCAACTCTCTAGGCCATCTCATATTGCTGACCCACCTAATCACACACATGTTGAAAAGATAAATAATCACCAATATACGTATTTCGTGCTAAACCAGAACTGATCAGTTGGTCCAGATTACCATCTCCACACATATATATAATCAGTGCTCAGCTTTATATTAAGATAGCCAATCTTCATACTTTAATGGACAGGCTTCAAACTACTTCAACCCATAACTCTTCAGCTGTTCATTTCATTGAAAATCTGATGATGCTAATTAGTTTTTTAAAATATTAATTCATTACTTCACCTAAAAATTTCTAATTTATTAATTATATAAATACATTTTAGTTGCTGTTTTTTAAATGTTTATTTCTAAAATGTTATGTATATTTTTGTTTGTCACTAACTGCTGATTAAAAAATTTCAACTCAAAATATTTTTATATTTGACTAACTATTTTCATCATCACTTTTCATAATCTTTGTAATTTTGCTATAATTACTTTATAATCTTTAACCTCTTTTGAAAATTTTTTTCATTAATTAATTATATAAAATCAATTCTGAATTCTTTCCATTATTTTTGTTAAGGTTAAGTTTATTCCTTTCTATATACAGATTTTTCTTTAATATTTTTTTGTAAGAAGCTTTTGTATTTTCGATATTTTCATCTTATATAGCTTAAAATAATCATAGAATACAAGACCTTTAAAAATTTAATAAGATTCACTTTATATAAATACAATTTGAATACCTTACTGCAAATACATTATAGCAAAAAAATTGCTATATATATAATACACATAATCTTATACTTTGATGGTGCTGCAATCTTCGTTAGAGCTATGACATAATGATAATAATACTTACATATTAGTCTAGCAGTATTTGGAACAATGACAACCTATAACTTTATTTACTAAAAATGATTCAATTGTCTACTAACACACACTTACATTTATTGAGAAATTATCTTACTTTTATTGACCCACAACTCTCAGTGCCATCTTATATTGCTGACCCACTGATCACACACATGTTGAAAAGATAAATAATCACCAATATACATATTTCATGCTAAACCAGAACTCATCAGTTAGTCCAGATTACCATCCCCACACATATATACAATCAGTGCTCAGCTTTATATTAAGATAGCCAATCTTCATACTTTAATGGGCAGGCTTCAAAATACTCCAACCCACAACTCTTCAGCTTGGTAACGTGGGCTTTGAACGTTCCATCATCAGATTTTCAATGAAATGGAAGCCTGAAGAATTGTGGGTTGGAGTAGTTTGAAGCCTGTCTATTAAAGTATGATGATTGGCTATCTTAATATAAAGCTGAGTGATGGTTGTAGATTAGTGTGGAGATGGTAATCTGGCCCAACTGATGAGTGCTGTTTTAGCATGAAATATGTATATTCATGATTATTTATCTTTTCAACATGTGTGTTATCAAGTGGGTCAGCAATATAAGATAGCACTGAGAGTTTTTACAAGATTGTAAATGTGTTTAATTTGGTCTTCATACCCACATTTGTTTGTTCCAGTGATTTTCATCACCACTGATTAATACTTAAGTGCTTGATAAAATAAATAAAATAACAAACTAATGTCATCAATAAAATAAAATAATCATAAAAAGTAAAGACAAATAAATGACATTAGTTTACCACATTATTTATTTATCATTATATCATAGTTTTCAGAAAATATTCATTCATAATTGAGAAATGGAGTAAATTTTATTTTATGCTTCTAATTATGTATTTCAATTTATTGCCTTTTTCTCTATTTTTAAAGTTTAAATATCGTTTTTAAGAATTATTATCATGTATAAACTTATTTTTCAAAAAAATAATTTGAAAGGATTGGAAATATCAAGAAAAATAAAGTTTAATTTATTAAAATATAAAAATTGGAAATTTATTTCAAATAGCTGCTAGGAATTGTCAAAAAACTATAAAAGTGTGAAAAGATTTATAAATATCAATTTTTTGTGTTGAAGAATATTAAAAAAACATTTATTATTTTAATAATATATTTCTGTAAATAAAAAAAATTAATACCTTATAATAGATGATAATTCTCAATGTAAAACTTTTAATTTAGTTCTTTACATTAAAAAAAATAATTCCAGATATAAATGTTTCAGAAATCATAATATTTCTAATGTTATTAATTATTCTTAAAAAAGAAATCAGAATTATCAGGACTTTTGGATTAGACCTGCTGTGATGTATTTGTCATCCTAATTCCAACTTCATGTAATTAAACTTCATGTATTAAATTTAAAAGAAAATAATTGTATTTCAATGCATAAAGACTTTCTTCCATATGTGACAATTAAATGATGTGAGGATTCCTTAAACTATTTTTTAAAAAAAGTAAAACTTTAAAAATATTTTATGAGATCACAAAGTTAGAATATCTCATAAAATTATTTCTAAAACTTTACATCATATGATCATCATTTCTTATGCTTCCTCATAACTGTTATTAAAATACACAAAACCCATCATACAGTAATTCCACTCAGTACAAGCCAGAGTTATCAATGGATGCCAGAAGGCTTGTGCATAAAATCCCTATCTAGTACCTACTCATCCAATATCCCCAGACTAGCTTCTAGCTTGTGGCTTTGCACCTAGCCACAAGATAGAAACTAGTCTGGAGATATTGGATGAATAGGCACCTGATGAGGATTTTATGCACAAGCCTTCTAGCATCCATCGATTACTCTGGCTTGCACTGAGTGGCACTACTGTATGGAGAGTTTTGCCTGTTCAAAAATGTACTTGTTTTTTAAATAGTTCAGGAAATCCACGCTTCATTTAAAGTTGACAGATGAAAGAAAGGTCTTATAAATAGAACTTCACTTATTTGCTTCTATGTTTTATTGAAGAAGTTTAATTGGAAATATAAAATAATTAGAATGAATACATCACATCAGGTCTAATCCCAAAGCAATTCTTAATAAAATTCTAAATAAAATCTAAAATATGAATGAAATTTATGTTTGGAATGAAAATGTTAGCCAGGTTCATGTCTTAACACCACATTCTAGTGGTAATTTGAAATTTACGAAGTATCATAAATGTTAGCAATGAAATACTTACAATGCGATGTTTTTAAAATAGTTATATCATAGATGTTAAGAATTGAGGTAAGTCTGTTCAATTTAATTCTTTATTAATAAATAAATAGATAAAAATGATATCAGTTTTAAAATCCAAAATGTTCGTAATATCATTGAAGACATTCTATAAAATAATTATAACATTATCAATAAAATTTTATATATGAATTGAGTATTAATTTTCATAATAATTTACAAGACAAAAATTTGAAAAGAATCTCTTTCTTTACTAGTTTATAACCCTTTTCTCTATTGGTTGAAAATTTTGAATGTATAAAAATAGCTTTGAGCTGTTTCTGAGATATCAAATTTTATACTTTCGGAGAAAAATATTGTGCTTCTTCATTTTTAAATCTTTTGCTTTTTATGTAAAAAAACTTGTAATTAAAATTTTCATAGAGATACAGATATAAATGAAATGTTATCCAGATGTATCAGTGTATAATTTATTGCATATATATATTCTTCAATGCTAAAAGAGATAAACATATTAATGCAGTTAAGAAACACTCATTATCAGAAGCAGTATCTCTCCATGCTATAGATACAGGTCATAGTATTGATTTTTTTAACACAAAGAATACTATCCAAATACTCCATTAATGTCAAATCAGATCAGCCAATCAAAACTTTAAACATCCAGATTGTAATAACAAATATGATGATTAAATCACCAAACAACACATGATCACCATTTCTTTTGCTTGCTCATAACTGTTATTAAAACAGGCAAAACTCTCCATGCAGTAGTAACACTCAATGGAAGCTAGAGTAATCAATGGATTCCAGAAGGCTTGTGCATAAAATCCCTATCTAGTGCCTACCCATCCAATATCTCCAGACTAATTTTTAGCTTGTAGCTTTCGTCAGTGAGGAGTCTTGGATCTGAGGCTCCTCATTGATGAAAGCCACAAGCTAAAAACTAGGCTGGGGATATTGGTTGAGTAGGCACTAGATCTAGGTGCAATGTTCTCAGATCCAAGGCTCCTCACTGACAAAATCCACAAGCTAGAACTAGTTTGGGGATATTGTATTAGTAGGCAACTAGATAGGGATTTTATACAGAAGTCTTCTGGCAACCATTGATTACTCTAGCTTGCACTGAGGGGTGCTACTATATGGAGAGTTTTTCCTGTATTAAACATGATGATACCTTCAAAGTATCTTCTATTTGTAAATTTTTTTGTAAAAAACTCATTAATCTAATTAGTTTTTATTTACTATTGCTATTTTTTATTAAATTTATTTTTGCTAAACATCAATGTTTACAGTGTCTCTACAATTTTTTTCATACATTTATTACTCAGTTGATGACCAATATGACTTGGATGAAATGTTGGTATATATATTTTTATACAATAAATTATATATGAATGTACCCAGATAACATATATATATATTTAAGAGTTCTTTTAATATTAAGGGTGGATGGGAAGTGAATGGATTTGTGGGTAGTTTTTAATATTATATATACTGTGTAGTTTTTGTAGTTCTTTACACTTGAGAAGTCTGCTTGTAGCAGTGAAACCTTAGGCTGTGTTTTAATATTATTTTTATGCTGGTCTGGTTTAATTTTGGATTTGGGGTAGTTTTGATTTTATATTGACTAGTTTAGCTTTATGCTTGTAATGTTTATATATATATATATATATGTGTGTGTGTGTGTGTGTGTGGGTGTGTGTGTGTGTATGTATGTGTAAAATATCTATTGCATCACACATTTTTGATTTATATGAATAAAGATATCTGTAAAGGATAAATAACCCCAAGTCAAATGCTTTTGAGCATGTTTATATTATTTGGTCAGATTTTATGAATACTCGATTATTACACTTTGATTTTCAAGTATCAAATACTCTGTACTCTCAATTTTGACACCAACCAATTCAGATAAAAATATTAATGATTAATATTAATCATTTATTAAATTATATATTATTACTATCCCAGTAATAAACTTAAACCCCATTTGAAGATTTTTATATGTTTTTAATTAAACATAAGTTTATGGAATAATTCAACTTACCTTTTTTTTCTATGAGTAAATATATATATATATATATATATATATATGATAAGGGTAATAATGCTCAAGGCTAAATGGGTTAATAAGTAACCATTAGAAACCAGTCAACATTTAGACAATTCCAATGTAGATAACAATCAAAAATTTCAAACTGTTGTCAAGGCAACCTCCTTTTAGCAGTAGAGGTGGAATTCCACTTTCATTAATGGTCTCATATATTTATAAAGACACTAAAGGTTGCAACTTGACTACAGAGATTGAAACTATTGATTGGAAAAAGTTTAAATAAACCTCCTTTAAACAGGTAAATATAATCTGTTCTGAATGCAGACTAATAAATAGTCAATTATAACATTATAAATTTCAATTATAATTTTCAAATTGCACCTAAGTATTACTTAAATAATAAGTATAATAATGGTCAAGGCCAAATCTGTTTATAAGCAACCATTAGAAAACAGTTAACACTTAGATAATCCCAATATAGATAACAATCAAGAATTTCAAACTGTTGTCAAGGTAACCTCCTTTTAGCAATAGAGGTGGAATCCTATCTTTATTTATGAATAGTCTCATATATTTATATAGACACTAAAGATTGCAACTTGATCACAGAGATTGAAATCATTGCTAGAAAGTGGTGTATTGTGGTTACTTTGGGTGCAATTTTAAAATTATAATTGCAATTTGTAATGTTATAATTGATTATTTATTAGTCTGCATTCAGAACAGGTTATATTTACCAGTTTAAGGAGGTTTATTTTTTTTTATGTGTCAAAGCATTGGCTGGGAAGCAAACACCAGGATAACTGCTGGAGATTTATTTAAACTTCTTTCTACCAATAATTTCAATCTCTGTGGTCAAGTTGCAATCTTTAGTGGCTATATAAATATATGAGACTATTAATAGAGGTGGAATTCTTCCTCTATTGCTAAATGCCTTGACAACAGTATGAGATTCTTGATTATTATTTATATTGAGATTATCTAAGTGTTGACTGGTTTCTAATGTTTATATATGTTGTACCACTATTCAGTGTTACATGTTTCATAATTTTTTTACAAAAATTAAATTATAAGTGACTTAAAGATTTTTTTTTTAAAAAAAAAATCAAAAAGGAAAAAAATACTGCATCATAGTTTTCTTAGAATAAAACGTCTTAGTAGGAGGGGTTAGAAATGTATATGATAGAACTAAAGAACAGTTAAAACTTTTTCTTTCTCTTTTTTTAAAAAAATGGAGCTTTTATAAAGTAAAAGCTAAATAAATATATAAAATTTAGAATAAAATTAGTCCGTACAAAATTTGTTTGTAAAAGAAAACTTTGAAAATGTATGTAGTTAGTAATAAGATTTCAGACGAAAATGTATGTAGTTAGTAATAAGATTTCAGATTGATAACAAAATTAAAATCAATAATTGAATTAATTAAAAAACTGTAAAGTGTCTTACCGAGATTACTTAGATGAATCTGAGCAAGGGATTAAGATAACCAGAAATGGAAAATTAATTAAAAGGCATTTCAAGTTAAGATCTAAATTAAAAAATAACGATAAGAAATTAATATAATAGAAGGGAAAAGAGATATAAAATCGCCCTCTCTATTATTAGTCAGTCTGGTTTATGATATAGTCTAGCTTGTGATATACAGTTGGGGCTGCAATTTTCTAGATTGTCCATCTGTTTGGATTATTATTATTCAGTTCATACAAAATGCAGAATCCTAACCACCAGAGATTCAGATATTCGGAACTGTAGATTCAATAAGTAATAAGTCAATCAATTACTGCTGCAGAAAATGTTATTGCACAAGATGCAAAACTAGCAATATGCATGCTAGACATTCAGAAGTATTAAATTGGGCTTCAGGCCCCCAAAAAACTCCACAAGTCAACTATCCTGCTTGTAACAAATGCTAAAAACTAATGCCATAATCATAAAATAAATGGTATCGCTATTCTCTCTCTCTCCCATTTCTGAGTCACAGAATGAAAACCAGCTATGAAGCCATCGATGGAGAACCAAAAAGCCAACCGGTTGGAAAATACAAATGAAAACCTAGGTAAAGATACTTTATCACTGTCTAGATTAACTTTATATTTAAATGAATGAACTTTAATTAACAAAGGACTATCTTAATTTAGCCTAAGTAATTACTTATATGTTTTTTGTATGTAAATTTCAATATTATTGTGTTATATATGTGTTTGATTAAATAAATATTAATGTTTGCCTTAATTGTTATTTTGTCTATTGCCTCACCAGTAAATTATTGTTAAGTTACTTTATGTATTAAGTAAATATGCTGGACCCTGAGACAGAGTGAGCTAGTCATGGGATATTTCAAGTGCTGGATTATGGGCCTATCATCTAGGCATGTTAGTTACTTCTTGTAATTAGCTGGAGCCTGAGGTTTACCTCTAAACAAATAAAATGCTTTGTATAGTATGGTTTTGAATCTAGCAGTTAGGTGGGCCACGGTCTGGAAATGTGATTATGTTATGCTTTGCATAGCTCAATATGACTGTGTATCATTGATAGCTCTGCTATTTATGGTATTCTCTCCTTTGCTTGAAGGGCCAGTCCATTAATGTAATGTTGAAAACAAAATTTAAAATTATGTTAAAAAGTTTATAAAACCCAATGAAACAGTTTCTATTAAATGGACCCGGTTCAATATAATTAAAACATTTGTAAAAAGCAAATAACTCCCAAGATATAGATTTTAAGCTGAACCAACATTCGTAACTTGGTTCTAGCCACAATAACTTACACATTTGTTCAGCATTTATGAACATTAAATTATAATACTTTTATTACAATTCTCAAAATTTCTGCACTGTCAACTTTGATGCCAACTATTTCAAATAGATACATAAATGATTATTATCAATCGATTGAATTAAACATTATCCTAATCCATGTATAAATTTTTAAGCTTAGATATTTTCATTAAACATATATAATAAGTACAATTCATCTCCCTTTTTTAATATGTAATATCATTTTATATATTAAAAATTATATTAATCTTTTATTAAATTAGAGATTAACTCCAGTCCAGATATAAGCTATAAACCTCAGTAAATGATTAGTAGGAATCATTAATGTATTTATCTGAAATGGATGATGTCAAAGTGATTAGTACCGAAACTTTTACATTTGTTAATCAAAGTGTAATAATTGTTCATTATGTTCAATAATGATTTGCTGATCAAGACCAGGTAAAAAGTTAAAATATTTTAAAAAGTATAAAGTCATTATTAATCTGCCATAATATAAAATTCTTTTTAAGAGTCTATGATAATCATCATGACTCCAGTATTACTTATTCTTCTGTACTTTTCTTTTTATCATATTGTCTTCATGCATCTCTCTTTAAATATTTAATAATGTGAAAATATATTTTTTTAAGTAAATTAAGCATATGTATAACATCACATGCTTTTTTCTAACCAATCATGATGTTCAGAAATATAAAGTGCTGAATACACATTTTGTTTTTTTTTTCATAAACAATTTTTACTTTTGTTTGTTTTTAATAGCTGCAGTAGGTTACAAATGTCGAGCTTTAACAAAGAAATAATATAAATTAAGGCTTCAGATTTTTTTTGTCAACCTTTCCTCTCTATTTTAATTTTAAGAGCTTATAAAAGTTCTTCAAATCTTTGTAGATCTTTTATGAGGACATGTGACCTTTTACAGATCCAGAGATTAAGAATTGCTAACTTAGACAATAATTGCAATTTATTTATTTGCTTTTAATTCTTGATTGTTTTATATTTGTTTCTATAGTTGTGTCAAGCTATCCAGATGAACTTTATTGATTTTCACTTTTTCCTTTGTAAATAACCTTTTATCATAAATAAATATCATCATTAAAGTCATGCTTGTCAAGTTTAAATATCAAGTTTAAATATGGGATTCTATAATCATGGGCAGAGTTGCATATAAAATTATGTTTATATAAAGAATTAAATAGTCTAGATAATTAAGACATCTATTCTGATTTTTTAATTTTTTTTCCACGTTTTAATAACTTTTATTTTTAATAATTGTGAGTTTATTAATATATTACCAACATCCTTGTTGATAATGAACTACTAAAAGTGGTACTTGTGCATTATCTTGTCTACAAAGCTTTGGAGATGTTTCTTTTTAAATATACAGTTTCAGGGGCCTACAATAAATATTAAAAAACAAAATGGCTAACAAGAAGCTGTCATATTTAATACTAAAAAATTTTAATTATAATTTTTATTTAAAAAAAATAAAAATTTCTTTAACAATTAATTATAATATTTCCAATTTATTTATTATTATTTTTGTGTATTATGTCAACTTATTGATATAAAAATAATAAAAATATAAGAAATGTAAAATGTCTTGTGTGCTTTTTGAGAGGGTAGGATCTTTTGTAAATATTTGATTGCATGGAAGATCCTAAACTTTCATCATTTTTCCAGAATTCCAGTAACAAAAATAAAGATACTGAATGTAAACAAACTATGACAATGTTTAGATCATGTTGGCATTTACATGTTATAACTTAGAGAAAAAAAAAATTGAAATAAAGCTTGTGAATAAACTTTATAATTGATTTATTAATTTATTAAACTTAACAACTAACACATATCAGTAAAATAAAATGTAAAAAAAATACTTGTATGCCCCTAAAACTGTATATTTAAAAAAAGTGCTGTCAAGTTTGGTAGACAGGATAATGCATAAGTACCCTAAAATTTTATTAGCAACAAATTATGTTAAGTTCATATGATAGTAAAGGTATATTTATATATTCCAGAAGTGTTTAACAATTTCAATGCATACTAATGGGAGAAATATTATTAAATTGTATATTATCTTCTAGATTTATTTTATAGAATTAAGTGACTTGATAAACATTGAATTGAGAAAGTAATATGTGAATAATTTGATTAAGTAATAATGTAAATAAATAAAATGTCAAAAAATATTTAATGACATAATGCAATGGAAAAACAATGATTCAGTCAAATGTAAAGATGAAATAAATAAATATTTATTTATAAAATAAATGCAGTGTGATCCCTGATTTCAATAACAAAGTCAATGCAAACAATACTAACACATTCTTTTATGCAATTTACATAATGCAAATACAATATTTTATTATTCCAAACTTCTAAAAGAACTCACAATTTCAACTATCCAACAGACTTCTTCAGAATTATAATGCACACATTATATATATAAGTATCGTATCATAACAAAATTAAACATGTTTGTACAAACTGAAAACACACAAAAAAATAATAATTTAATTAAAACTTGATATTTTATATTAATTAATATTAATTGCATTTTATTTTAAAAATAAACAAATCTAAATGCTTTATATATAACTGTATTTTTTATAGCTTTTATATTTATATATTATTTTTTACTTTTAAAATACAATTCTGTCTATCATTAAACTTTTTTATATATTAGCTAAAATATAAATTATATTTTTATATTACAACCTTTAAATTAATTTTTTAAAAACTTTAACCTATTTCCACTATTTAAAAAGAAAAAAAAATGTTTAAATTGAAAAATATATATATAAATTTTCTTTTGTTTGACACTTCTATATTTAATTTATATAAATAATTCTGTAATCTTTTCAAATATTTATTAAATAAGTGCTATGTTTACAATGACAACTATGAATACATGATAAATCAAAGGGGAAGTGTAGAATTACAAACATAAAGAAAGCTAGGAAAATAACAATTTCTATAAATTAGCTATTGTTTAAGAAAAATATATATATATTGTTTCTAATTATTGTGATTTTATTTCTATCATATACTTAATATCTTTATTTCCTTAATTCATATTTTAATCTATTTTTAATCCAATTATTTGTTTAGTGTAAGGATTTTGCTTAACTGTTATTAAATTATGAATAAGGAACCAGCAGTAGATTTATTAAGTTCTTTTGTTCTGGCACTGCAGCTATAGAATAGTCAGTTATTGGCAATGTGGTTCACAATTTGTTTGTCAACATATATATATATAAGTGGCTATTAGATGCTACTTATGAAGTAAATGAGAACAGTTGTTATGGATATCCCAGAATAAACTATTTAACATCATATGATCAATATTCTTTATGCTTACCCAAGCTGTTGGCACAGAGGTTAAACTCTCCGTACAGTAGCATCACTCAGTACAAGCCAGAGTAATCAATGGATGCTAGAAACTAATCTGGGGATATTCAATGAGTAGGAACTAGATGGGGATTTTATGCACAAACCTTCTTGGATCATTGATCACTTTGACTTGCACTGAGTGGTGCTAATGTATGGATAGTTTAGCCCCTGTGTACCCCTGAATAAATTAATGAGGCTCCAATTGCACCTAGAAAGGTCAAACCCAGGTGGCTTTATTGTTGAATTTGGAAAAATAAATTTTTGAAACATCATGAATTACATTTTTCACACTAGAATTCTTTAATAATACATTCTCTGATGAACATCCAAAAAGGGAATCTTGATTTGAGATGAAACTTAGGTACTGAAAGTACATCTTGAGTTACTGACAATTCTGATTTGCTTAACAAACTTTTTATATATTTTTCATGAAGCAATTTCTCTTCTGATATGTGGTGGAAGAATATATGAAAGAGAAGAAGTCTCTGCAAAGGAGTAGACTTGAGTGTAACCAGAAATATTAATTTATACATATTACATCTAGCTAATAAATTAATTTCATTCTGAATTACCAGCAATATTGACAAAAGTATGCTTATAGACATCAGAGCTTTTATTCTTGATCCTTGGTTCAACACTTAGTGTTTTAATTCATAGCTCGGGGGAGGGTGATTTACTCCTTTTGTTTACATATACATTGAGCTATGTTTAAAAATTACATATTAATTTTTATTTAATTATTACAATCAAGACTTTAAAAGTGAAACTTTATCTCCAGCCCTATATAAGTTTTATTTTTGATTATAACTGATGAATACAAATTCAGTGAACCATGGGTGTAATAACAAGTTAATTTTGTCAAATATAAATTATATTTTTATCCTCCAATAAAATAAGTGCTGGGGTTTACCTTACCCTTTTCTAATAAGCTTTATAAGAAACAGCTGTTGATTTTCTTATTTAAAGCAATATATGGTCTTGCTGATGATAGTTGTTCATGGTCATATCACCACCAAAAAAAATTTCAATTTGTGTTGGAGAATATCACAATATTTCTGTCTGTTTACCAAAATTCTGGTTAACAGGCAAAGTTTTATTAAAGTAGTTCAAAATAATTAACATTTTTGAGATTTGATTCTAAAAAAAAAAATTATTTTTTACTTTTATGTTTCTCAGATTTATCATGTGAAATATATACAGCTGAACATTCATATAGTTAAAAAAAAGTAGAAAAGCATGTGAGGCTTTAACATGAGTCTGTATGTTACCAATTATATGGCTTATTTATACCATTTCATGATCTGAGATTCTAATTTAAGTCAGCTAAATTTTTTGAGATTTTTTTTACATGCCGATAAGATTTAAGTTTTTGTTTGTCAGGCACCTGGTTTGGTAATAATTCAATGAATATTGTTTTGAATATGGATGTCTATGTATGTTTATCTAGAGCAGGAGTGGAGAACCTCCAGCCCTCAAAAGCTTTTAATATGACCCCTAGACATTTTGAAAAATGAATATAAAATGGCCCTATATTAAATTTCTGTTATGCACATACTTTAAATATTGGAGCAAGAGTTAAGTAAAGTGAAATATTTATTTTTTCAACTATGTTCAACCTTTAAAATAATTCCAGTTTATTCTACTAGAGGTGCAATATTCCAACAAATTAGCTATATTGTGTGGTCTATCTGACTACAGATTCAATCTTCACGGCTAACAGCTTTTTGTTTTTATAGTGAATTTCACAGACTAAATTTTCACAAAAATAAAATTACAATTTTACTTTGTTTTATTATTATTTTGCATTTATTTATTTATTTTATTAAGATGACTACACTAAGGAAGTTAAAAAATTGACACATCAAATTATGAATTTCAATAGAAATGGATGAATGCATATTTTTTTTATAGAAAGAAATAGTAAATTGATGTACCTGATATGGCTGGAAAGTATTTCACTTAATACAAAACATAATATTAAGAGACACTATTTATTAAAACATTCTGATGATTGAAACCATTTTCTAAAAGGGAGTTTATAAATAACTGCATCCTATATTCTGTAGAGTTAAACTGTTCAGAACATACAAAAAATTCAAGACTATAAATATGTCATGAATAGGTGAACTGAAAACATTATCATTAAATGTGGAACAGTCACTAATAATAATGATGTTACTTTATTTTTAATTCACAAAAAATTCTGGCCATCATTTGAAAAGGGCAAGTTGAAATTGGCCTGCCATCTGTAAAGATTGCCCATCCCTAATGATTATGGATAAATTAATTAATGTTTGGTCAAATATAGCAGGCTAATTTTTAAGGTGATTATTTTGTATGGTCTATGAATGATATTATAAATATCCAAATGGACCTGAGTAGAAAAAAGGTTTCCTAATCCTTATCTAGACAATGAAACAAGATAGTTTTGCAAATTTGCTTACTAATTCCTTCTTCTTTATTATTACTTCATGATGAGTGTGGGAGAGGGGAGATAGAGTAATCTTTGTTTTGCAGTAAAGTATTTAACATGTGGTTTACTTTTACATTTAGTTAGCTTGAAGAATCGAATAGTCTGGAATGAAACAGTATTAAAAATCTCAAACTGCAAAATTAAAGGATGTTGCTCCAGGGAATGTAGGAATAGTGTGGAATGTGATAACAGTTGACAAATTATTGTCAAAAGTAAGCTTAAAATTTTGTCACCTCCTAAAATTTGTTACATCTGATTATTACACTATGGTTTGTTGTATTTTATGTGTGACAATAAATCTATGTTTAGATTTAGCATTAAAATACATAGAAAAATAGTAATAATTAGAATATTGACAAGTCATTAAAATGTCTATACAGTGATCATGTGATGTAAGAAAGAAAATGCAATAACATTGCTTTTTATTATTACTTTATTATATTTCAACGATGAAATTTTCATATTATATTACAATGCAGTTAAATTCAAATATAGGATTTGAATTTTACTATTTGTTCATCATCATTTTCAGTGATTATCAATTCACTGCAGGATGATCACTCCAAGTTCAATCCATCTTCTTTGATTTCAGCCTCTCTTCTCCACATAACTCACATATCCTTTCTTATTTCATCCAACCAACTCACATGTGGTCTTTTTCTATATCTTTCACAATTTTTTGGAATACAGTTTTTTCAACTGGCCATCTATTATAATCTCTTATAATTGTTTATTACAATGGCTTTGTCTTGAGAAAGTCTATTATAAGATTTTTGCTTTGGGTTGAAATCAATTTTCAAAATAAATGCATTTAAACGTATATTAGTCTCTATTAATATTTTAATATTATTAAGCAATGAGGGGCCTCTGTGTAGTACTTTTAGATGTTGTGAGCCTATAAGTAGTTACGTTTTTTTCTTTTTATTCTGCTGTAAAAAGCTTATTAAATATTTATGAGAGGAAGAAATGTTTTAAATTGTTAAAATTTTACAATATAGAATTGATAAAACAATTTTTCAATATATAATGTTAACTGTGATAGTTTCTTCATTATTAAGTTTTCCCTATGTTCTGATATCTTTAATTTGAATTTTTAAAAACTTTAAAGTAATAGTTCTGGTCAACTTTATAAAAGCATTTTTAAAGACTTAAGTTGAGCATTTATCTGTCATCCACAGAAGGTAAATAGTATTAACATCGATAATCAATTTTTTTTTTACTAATTAAATAAAGTTTCCAAATAACGTATAATATTAAAATGTTTCTTCACATCAAATTATTTTCATGGTTTATATCTTGCAAATTAGCAAGTAATAATAACTCATAAAATACAACATCTGTTGCTACTTTTTTTATTTATTCAGTTTTAAAACTGTCATTACTTATTTCAAAGCGCATGCCTAGATTTGATATTTTAGAATAAATGTCTATAAGTTGAAGTTGATAGAGAAACCTTTGTAAATTGCAGATTTAAAATTTGTTTGCATTTATTTTATTTTTAGCTTTATATATTTTCTGTAATTGTGATTAAATACAACATTTAGTATTATGTTCTTGTCTTTGTTTGATTTAGTAGAATTTTTCTACCATTGACAACTATTTTTTACATTAACCATAGACTTCACTGATAACTTAAAGTCTTGTTGAAGCTACTATATATCATTTATTCCAAGGTCTCTGGAAAAAGAGCCATTGTCAGCTAGCTATATCTCATTTCCTACCATTATTTCATTGGGAAGAAGTGATAAATAATCACTAATGGCATTTTGTTGGATAGATATTAGTGTTAATATAATATGATATATACACCTAATGTCTCTTTGTGATTATGATCATAGTTTTTTCACATCATACTCATTCATCAATTGGGGTCATTCTGGGTGTACTTGGTTACGATAGGCATTCTTCTATAACATGGCATGACTACCATAAGCTGGAAACTAGTTTGGCGAAATAAGATAAATGGGGATTTTGATGCACTATACCCATTGATTACTATAGTTTGCACTAGGTGGCATTGTTTTATGGAGAAAGTTGCTACCATACATATGCATTCCGGTTTTATGCTGATTAGATATTAAGTGTAAGAGATCTTTTTGTCTGCCGAAGACATTATAAAAATTTTCTCTTGCAATGATATCGTTAATCTTATTACATTTGGCACAGAGAGGTGATCAATCTTCCAATATGGCAATTATTATCACATCTCCCATACTAACATAGTACAAAATACACAATCTTATTTGTTATATCCAAACTTGTTTTTTTAGATTTAAAACAATGTTGATTTATTTGATGATTATGGGGATTTGGATGGAAATGTCTGGCAGTAATAATTCATGCTTCATGTTTATTGTATCATTTTATTTTAAAAAATGATATCGAATTTGTCAGATGTATTTAATGCTTTTTATATACTACATGAAAGATTTAATTTTTTAGAAACATTTTGAAAGTTGTTTTTCTATACTATGTTGCTCTAAATTTTTATCTGATATTCTATCAATGTAGACTAATGCTCTTGAGTTTATTCAACTCTTCTAAACAATAATCATGATTTTTAATCAATAAAAGTGACTGCTAATTTTATCTTTTATACTATAGATGTATTTGTTGCTATTTATTAGAAAAATATTTTTCCCCATAAACTATTTTATTAAACCATCAAACATCACATGATCACCATTCTTTATTTGTACAAGCTGTTTTCACAGAGGCAAAACCCTTCATACAGTTGTGCCACTCAGTCCAATCCAGAGTAATCAATGGATGCAGGAAGGTTTGTAGGCATTAGATAGAGATTTTATGCACAAGCCTTGTGGCATCCATCGATTACTCTGGCTTTCACTGAGTGGCACTACTATATGGGGAGTTTTGCCTTTGTGAACTATTTTATTTTTGATAAAATATTTTAAAAAGATTTTAACATCTGATTGTACTTTTTTTTTGTTTTTATTTATAAAATTATTTTCTAAAGAGTCTTCATATTTACATTTTTTGAATGTAGTTTTCAAATTATTTCAATTGTGCACAGTTGGTTTTAAGTTGTTATAAGGTCATGATGTATTATGTACTTTTCTTTCATTTAGCTTTTTTATTTCATATTATACTTTTTCTCTTTTAATGTTGAATTTAGCATTTTGAATATATTGTATATTTATTACTTCTGTAGATATTTAAATTATTTATATTATATATTTTTATATCAAAGTTTTTTTTTTAAATTTTGTATCAGGATATTTTTTTTTGTTCTTTCCGAATAATACTTGTTATATGATAGAAACATTCTCATCTTTGTAGTCAATAAAATCATACTCCAGTCATTTTTAGATATCTTGTTTTGGTGGAAATATTTTTGGTATGATTTTATCTTTTTAGAATATTTTCTGTTAAAATCATTAATATTTTCTATATCTGCAATGTATTCATCATTGAAATAGTTTCACTTAGAAAGTTTAATTCAAGTTTAAAACTTATTTGCATTCAAATAACTTCTTTATTGCTACTTGTATCAAATATAAAGATATTTTCAAATTCTTTCACTATATTAATGATATCACATGATCGCCATTTCTTATGCTTGCTCATAACTGTTATTAAAACAGGCAAAACTCTCCATACAATAGTGCCATTCAGTGCAAGTCAGAGTAATCAGTGGGTGACAGAAGGCTTGTGGATAAAATCCCTATGTAGTACATACTCATCCAATATCCCTAGAATAGTTTCTAGCTTGTGGCTTTCATCAGTGAGATGCTTTGGATCTAGGTGAAGTGCTCTCAAATCCAAATCTTCTCACTGATAAAAGGCACAAGCTAGAAACTAGTCTGGGAATATTGGATGAATAGGCACTAGGTAGGGATTTTATGCACAAGCCTTCTGGCATTTATTGATTACTCTGACTTGCACTGAGTGGCACTAATGTATGGAGAGGTTTTTTTCTTTTTTAATATATTAACAATATTTAAGATAATATTTATTTATAATCTTCTACTTTTCCATCCATTCTTTCAGTTTAATTTTGGTCACATTGAATATTTTTAGTTATTTGTTTTGATTAAGAAAGATATTTACATGAATGCATATTAACTAATCATTACATTGGAAAAAAATTTAAAAAAATTTTAAAAATGTAAAGAAATGTTTTTATTCCGTAAATGCACTAAGAAGCAAAAAATAAATGTTTATCCATTTTTACAAATAAAAGGTTACAAATAAAAGTGTGGGGCCTGAAAAAATTACTATGGTAATTCATGTATCAAAATCAATCTCAAAAATTTAAATAAACATGCTACTTCTTAACTGATAAATAGATTAGCTTTAATACAAAAATGTGGGCATTTATCGACACCACTAATATTAATGTTAAATATAAAATTAACATTTAAAATTTTTCACTATTGAATGTTTTACTAAAATTGTTTGTATACTAAAAAAAATGTATTCTCATCAGGAATACAAATCAATGCAAAGTTTTAATTAGATCAGAAATTGAAAAATGGGTGAAAATTGAGTTACAATATTTCTCAGGCAGATAGACAAAAAACAGTAAGTTGAATAAAAGAATATAAAAAAGACTATATTCTTCAGACTTTGATTAGCAAAATTATAGCCAGGTGCAAAGTGAATAATTCGTGTGAAGACTTATGATAAAGAGTAGAAAGACATGAGCTTGATATTTTTTTAGAAATTCTTTAAAACTGTTCCTTCTGTTTTTAACCCTATGAAAGTTATGGTTGATCTGAGAAATGTAAGCAAACTTTTTCTTAAATATTATTGTATATATCAGATGCATGATTAGTTATGATATGACTAATATTAAACATAATGTTTAAACTTTCAGATTACTTATTGCTCATATTTTATAAGGATGTGTTATATTCAACAGTAAATCATATCTATAGAGATGTTGTGACCTCTGAAATCAATGTCAGTGTACTTGTGAAAATAATATTGATATTATAATTGAAAATAAATAAGAAAATCATATACTTGGTATATAAACATAATGAAGACAAATTTACCACATTATGAATATTTTGCGTTGGGGGAGGGGGATATTAAAAATCATGGATTTCATTATATAATAAAGGCAACTTATTTTGTTTTTATCACATAATCACTATCTCTGGGTTTACATTTTAGCACATACTATTAATGAATGTAGGTCCCAGTGACAGGCAAATTCTGCTGCAATGTTAGTTGACAGTGATTTTTATATATCTTTGTTTAATAATTTTTGATTGTAAATATTTATCTTAAAAAAATCATGTATTTTATTATATAATTATAATAAAATAAAATTTATAGGTTATTTTCACATTTCTACATGTACTATTAAGGAATGTATGTCTTGATACAAGGAATCTCTAATGCAATTTTTTAGATGATGATCTCTGCATGGTTGAAAGGCCAAAACCTTAACAAAGCTTGCCCACAAATGCATTGAGTTAGCTATTGTCCTCTTCTCTCAACTAACAGATTAATAAGTAATTCCAAGAATAGACTCAATACAGATCAAGCATCGCACACTATATATAAAATTACATTCTCTAAGCAGGGTGCATTGCTATACATTATGGTCAATCACACGCATTCCTCTCTACTTGGATTTCACAATATCGATATCTTTCAGGCAAGACACAGATAATCTTGAGCATAAGTTGATTTTCTTCAAGCACCATATCATCTCAGGTCATAAATCTGATCCCACATCTGCCACCCTATATAGGATGCATTGAAAGAAGCAACTCTAAGTGAAAAGTCAAAGATGCCTGGCATATAGCTAACAACCATAATGCCATAAACCAGAAGGAATCTTGCTTCCCCCTTTCTAAGAAATGGGCTGCCTGATTTGCATATAGTTTGAATAATCTTTGTGTGTGTGTGTGTATATATATATACACTTATAAAATCATGAACATTCTAATACAATGACTATGAAAACATTCAATGCCCTCTAAAGCGCTTAGTTTCCATTTTATATTTATATTAATTTTCATTCATTTCATAGCTTTTTTACGAATGCATGCCAGTATATATAATTTTAATTAGAGGTTTGTATATAATTAATGATTAACCAAATAATTTGTGGATCAAAGTGAAAAATAAATTAATCTGAGAAAAGTTTGATTAAAATTAAATAAACAAATGCAAGAAAAATAAATAACAGAAAATAGATTGGGGGGGGGGTAAAAAAACATAGATTTTTTTTAAATATAATGACTAAAAAATGTTTAAGAAGCAACCAGGAAAGATAAGACATGGTATTAATATAATAACTACAAAGTCACTGAAAATAAAAATAGGCTTTGAATCACAAAATAGTTACAAAGACTTCAAAATATCAACAGAAATTTTCAGTTTCAAATCACTTTCTGAAAAATATCAATGAATTGATTATAACAAAAATACTAAAGATTAAATAGAAATTTAACCCTCACAATGCAATGGTGACTGTGCATATCCTTAAGACAATATGGTATATACGATGTACTATGATATTTGACAACAAGAAATTCAACTGGCTGAAAAAACTCTATAGCGATTGAGAAACTTATTTCAGTCAATGTCTGAGATAGTTGTCAAGGAAGATGATGAATCGAATCTGGGATGGTCCTGGAATAACTCTAGGTGAGATTATCAGATGAACTATTGTCTTGAATAAAAGTTTAATTCTTATGCGTGGCTTATTCCTTGGGCTAATCAATCATTTTGTTACATGCTTTGCTCATTTGAGTTGCATGTCTTAGAATCTCCTTCTAGTACAGTGATACAAGTCAATCTCCTTGAGTTTAGAATAACTGGTTAATTGCCTGCAGACTTTTTGTCTTAATAGTGGAATATATCAAATTCTTTGGGTTTTGGTATACAAAACTGTAACATATTTATCATTTGTTTAATTACTTGTATAAATTGTAAATATTTATTGTGTTAATAAAGATTTTTTTATTTAAAAAAAAAAAGAAATGAAAAACGTGTAAACAAAATGTATGCTACAAAAATATTAATCAATACAATCTTGTTGATTAATTTTGCTGGCTGAGACAAGTCTTTAAAAATGCACACATTAAAATTATTGAAAATGCCTATCATTAATAAAATCATGAATGTAGCTGGAATAATGTGTATTAAATAAAAATATTTATTAAAAATATAAATTACCCCAAATTCATAGCTCAACCAGATTAGCTAAAAAATAAACTTTAATACACTACCGATGGTTTCATTGCTATAAGCAGACTTCTCAAGTGTAAAGAACTACAAAATAACATAGTTAAACTAAACATTAACCACAGTTCCACTTACCTCCTATACACTCTTAATATTAAAAGAGCTTTTAAATAAGTTAATTGCTTCAGAATCATACATTTTTAATAATAAAGATTCTTAAATTCTTTTTATCTCATTTCTCTCAAAGAAGACAATCTTAGCTTCATCAAAATTAATAGTGTGGCCTGTATCTTTTTCAAGGATATATAAAGCAAAACTAGGCCTGTATCTTTTTCAAGGATATATAAAGCAAAACTAAGATGTTTATTTCTAACCTTACTTATTGATTGTATCAATAAGTGAGATGATACGTGCAAACTTCCTCCTATTTGGAAAGATTTTTTTAAAAAACATTCTTAATTTAACATTTTGCTATTGGTGGAATTTTAATGTTTTTTTCAAATCAGTGATTGTACCATCTCTACAACCATCTTTCTATCTTTTATCAACCAGTAGATGACTTGAGTGATCAAGTTGAAATATCAGTATATTAATATTTAAAAATTTTTAACATGGATGAACCTGCAAAATATGTTTTTTATATATATAACATCGAAGAAATTAATAGAGTTTTCTCAAATATTCTACAGAAAATTAAACAAAATCAGTAAAGAGCTAGTCAATTATGTCACTTAAAGTAAAAAAAACCTCTCATTGATATAAATATTAATTTATATTTTTATATTAATGAAAGGAGTCATGACAGAATAGACATATTAATATATATCACATATTAAATTCAAATAAGCGAATGCACAAAATTATTCAATAACACCTTAAATTAAATAAGAACTTCCAGGTATATAAGCTGATTTTATGAGAAGTAATGACATTATAATCTCATTGCTGATTTATGTCAGAAAGATCACAAAAAACCCATCAAGATATGCTTTGCTAATCACAAGATCTTTGATTCAGTTAGTCATGGTAAATCATTGGATCTTCTAATAAAAATGACTTACTTATGAAAAATCTCTATATGCGACTAAAGACTGTCAGTAAAACAGTTTATGATCAAGCAGATTGAATTCACTTTGATAAATATGTTGAATTACCTTGTATACTGTCACTTCACTAATAAAATTCATATGCTGAAATATATAATTAGGAAAGTTATATTGGTGCAAAAGCAGAGCCAATATTGATGGAGGAAAACATCAATAATATTAGATATGTTGATGATATCAGATTTATAAATGAAAATATAAAAAGAACTATTAGGTAATATGGAATTACACTAAATATAAAAATCATAAAGTTGATGATAACAGAAACATATGCTGACTTTACAAGTTCTTGATAAAAACATATAAGCCATTGTCAGTATTTTTTTAATCTTGTATTATCTAATAGCAACAAAGTATCAGAGAAAAATCTGTCACATAGTAGCAACTGTCCAGGTAAAAAAATGCAGGTATTCATATTAAAAAAATATGAGTCGGAATTGTTCAAGTTATATTTCTGTGATTTTCAATGGATGTGAATGTTAGCATTTAAAACTAAGAATATCAAAAATATGCAATAAACCTATAGCATTGATTAAGAATTTTGAGACTGTTGTAGATAGCAGGATGGGGGGAAAGGAGGTGCAATGAGTTGAATTATGATACAAATTGAAAATGAACTTATAATTGAAATTCTATTGCTTTTGTTATATTATGAGACAGTTGTAATTTATTAAAATATATTCCGATGAAGATAATTAGCAATGAAATGAATTGATTCCCTCAACCCAATAGTAAATATGCCAACAAACATTAGGAGTTATTCCAGAGAATATCCATCCACATGATTAACACGTGACAATAATTATTTGACATAACTTAACCATAACAGTAAGAAAAATGTTTGAAGTATATGTTATTAAAAAGATATTTCTAAGAACGGAATATATATCTATGAAAAGTTTTGCGTACTCATTTGTTTGGCGAAATATTTTTTTTTTTTGTTCTTTTTTATCAATGTAAAGTTTTTTATAAGCTGATATATTGTTATATGTAGAGTGACGTGTTTGAAAAAATTGGGCCCAAAGGACCTCATTTTAAAATTCGGAATTTTTATTTTTTTACGTATTCACAAATTTCTAACTATTTATTTTGTATTATAGATATCATATAAGGTAATTAATTTAATAAAGGTACTCACTTCAATTACCTAACTTCTGCATTTGCAAAATCACTAATTAATTCATTTAAATCCATTTTAGATGTTCTTTCTGCTCAATAGTGAACATTACAAGATCTTTAGGCCTGGTTTGGACAATTGAATTTCTTTTACAATCTTTTATTATTTTTAATTTACTAAAAGACCTTTCAACGCTAGCTACAGTTACCGGAAGTGTCAAAAAATAGCAAGAAAACGCTATATATTTCACTAAATTCACTTTCCAAACAACTGTATTTAGTAATTAACAAGTCTGTGAAATTCTTAATCGTCATTTTTTCTTTAAGATCGTCATGTAATAAAGAAATCAGTTGAATTAATTGTTTGGCAAGCTATTCCGGAAAAAAAGTTATGGGTACTTATTTTTAAGATTTAATAATTGTCCAACACATCAGCGTTTGTCATATTGATAATTTTCTTAGATTCTAATAAACTAAAATAGTGTTTTATTGCCTGCATTCCACAAAACGCTTTTTAATTTGCACAGTTATTTTATTTATTACACTATAAAAGACTTTAACTCGAAATAATTGTTCCTCATTATTAAGTGGATTGTCGATACTCCACTAAGTGTTGCAATGGGAACTTTGGATTTTTCAAAATAATTTTACAATTTCTTATCTCATATAACAACGACAGTTTATGAGATATAGTTAATAATTGTTTTCATGTGAATATATTTTAATTGCTTTGCTACGAATTTTTAAGTTGATAGGCCCCTGGATGCGTGGGTCCACAAGCATTGCCTTCCTTTGCGATTCGGTAGTTACGCCACTATATATATATATAATATTTAAAAGTTTGTTACTTATATCTACTAAATATAGGAGATTTGAACTCAGATTTTCAAGCACCCATCATCTATCCGCACTATCTCATACAACTGATACACTTAGTTGAAAATAATAGTTGATAATGTTGAAATTCGAAAACTGTGGTATTAGAATAAATTATGTTAGCAAGCCATTACCCTAACATTGATCACATGTGCCTAGTTACTCTATGTGCCATAAGTTAATATACGTACATTTTTGTAGTTATATAAGAAGATAAAAATAAAATTAAAGTAAGTATAAGCAACAAAACAAAACACATTTCCTATTCACTGACTAATTATTTAATTTTAGAAACGGAGACAAATAGTCAGACATTTATATAACTTTGTCAACCGAAAGATAAAAGATGAAACATTTTAGCAAAATAAATTACATCAAAAACATGTTTTTAAATTTAAATTGTTTTTACTGATCACGTATTACCGCCAGACTATGACGTGCCATCTAGTCTGTAAAGCTGGCACGAGATTTAATCTTTCAAAGGAAGCCAAAGCTATTTTTTATCTAAACTATCGTTTTTTAAATAGAAAACGTTTCATTACAGTAAAATAATATATATGTTTTAAATCATGTAAAAACATTTTATTTTTATTTTTTAGACTAAAGTGTAAACGAAATATTATAACTTTATTTTTCTTATTGCATTGCCAAATTCATATAATATTAATATCATCTATATTCTTTATTACTTTGTACCATGCTTTTTTACAAACCACTATTGACAGTTTCGATTGCCCCTGTAATCTTCTGACATATTTCCAAATAAGTAAAAGTTCTGAAGAAGATTGTTGGGGCAATCAAAATTGTTAATAGTGGGCTATAAAAAAGCATTGTAAAAAATAATAAAGAACATAGATGATATTACTATTATATGCAAACTAAGTATGAGTGGTCAATGGACACCAGTAACTAGCCCAGACTCCTAACTATCTATTGTCTGTTGATTAAACATGATTTCAGTAATTGGTTCTGTAAGTAGCATTACCATTTTAATGCAGTTGATGAGTGCAAGATAGGAGAACCATCTGATGCTTTGTTGGATATACATACAGCAGCCATTCGTAATTGAGTATGGTCAATACAACTTCAAAGAAGAAAAAACTATTGTAGAGATGAGTTTTGTGATGACAATATAAATCAATTTGTGATCATTAATATGTTCACATATGAATAAAGTCAATTTATATATATATATTGTGATGCTGTTTCTATTATTTTCTGCAGAAAACTTTTCTTTCTGACATATTTTAATATCATGTCTAATTGCAACTGTTCAGTGTATTCTATTCTTCACTATATCTTTGAATTAATAACAATAAGAATTGCTCCTGTTTAGAATGTCTTTGAGATAATCCTTATAGTATAAATTATATCTACATCTTCCTTGAAAACCTTATTTACATTCATTATACATACCCTTTTAAGAAGTCTTGCATTGTTTGTTTTACATGTTCAATTCAATGAAGGTATAATTTTTACAATAATGGACTCTGTTGTTTTATATGAATGTAATTGATCTTAGGATCTTGCCATTATATTTTTAAAATTTTATGGATCATTTAACCTTTTGATAGAGTATCCAAGTCTCACTTCCATTCAATAAATTAGGCAACACAATAGCTAATTTACTTGCAGTGTTAGCACAAAGACATTCGGGTTTCTGTTACATCTTAACATTGAAGTACACCTTATTATTCATAAAACTATGAAGGTGTTATAATTCATTTACATTCTCAAGTTGATAATCATCCAAGGTAAAACTTGCTGAAGATTTTTCATTAATCACTGAATGATAAAAAAAACTGGGTTTTTTAAACATTAATTGTTAAATCAAAGTCTTTGAAGGTTGCATTCAAAACATTTAGTACATTCTGTAGATCAGGCATTCCCAGCCTGGGATACCCATACCTCCAGGGGGGGGGACATTGTCCAGGAGATACAGTGAATATCAATTAAATAAGTATATTATGATATTAATATATTCCAAAAAATAGTTATTATCAACATTCCTGGACTATTCCAGGTTGGTATTGCCTGTCAGCCATATTAGCAACATTTCATATCTTTTTTTTGGACATGGATACCATAAGTTGCATAGGCATTTTTTCTTATTGTAGGATTCAATAACTTCAAATGTGTGGTTAAGATTCATGATAATTAATGAAATTGTCAGATCGGTGGCCCTTTGAGACTCACCTCCATAAAATATGCACCTTCTGTGCATGCATATGTTGAATTGTATGGAATATTTTCCAACTTCTTATTTCTTATAATGAATAGAGAGTATTGGATAATTTACCAATAGCTAAGGGGACCAAAAATGTTGAAAACCCTTGCTATAGATTGTCTTTTGAAGTGGCAAAAATAGCACAGTCATCAATTTTAATGTAAATCCAAAATCCAAGAAGATTTTGTTTTGACTTTTAATTGAGTCAAATTAAAAATTCCATCATAAAATCTAAAAAATTCCCCTTTCATTAATCCATCATTGTCATAAAAATTGAAAACAATGCTGGAGAAAGTACAAATTTTTATTTGATCCCTGTTTTCACTTCAAACATCTCAGATTTTCTACCTGTAGTAATTACAAAAATTCTTCTCATTTCATCATGTAAAAGCTATACAATTTGAATAAATATCAGTTGACAATCAACTAATTCCAAATAATATCATAAATCTGTGTCATCAATTGAGTCAAGAGCCTTGATAAATTTCAATATATAAATTCCTCTTTCCAGAGTCTCTAGTAGCCATTTGTCTGATTAGAAGCAATCTATTCAACAAAATCATTGTAATCACATTTGCTGTAGTGAATAATAATAACATTCCTTGATAATTATGGCAATATTAGTTATTCCCTTTATTTTTAAAAATGGGAACAAGCATTCATAATATCAGGCATCATAAGTCTATATTTTTATAAAAACCATCACTTGAAGCAGATATGTCATCACCTATGGTAAAATCTCTTCAGAGACCTCATTATGTGACACACCCTTTTTATTTTTAAAATTAGAAAGAACTGTTTTGATTTCATTAAAATGAATATTTTCTTTCAAATGCAAATAATTTGATAATTTGGATATTTCAGTAAAAATCGTTATTACTTTGAACAATAGTGTAATAAAGATGATAAATTTATAATTAAAAATGAATACACATATTAGGATCAGATGAGATTTTCAAATAAGAATGCAAGCCATTATTTTCCCCAAGGTGACTCTGATTAATATTTCTTATATAAACATAGACTCTGTTATATTTTATTTAGGGTTTGTGTTAAAAATAAATTTATCTATAACTAAAATTAAATGTAATCTGCTGTTTAAAATAATACAAATAAAAATCCCCATAAACAGCAATTCTCATCTTTTTATATGATGAGATAATCCTTGAATTTTACACAACACAATAATCCTTAGTTGTTGTTTTTTTTCATATGTCAAAGCATTGACTGGAATTGAACCCAGGCCATCTGCTTAGAAGGCAGCTATGCTAACTTCATTAGCTCAACTATCCATCTGCCATGTAAGTTTCTTATGATTTTATATTAAATTGCTCTGTATGTGTATGTTTGTGTCTGTATATCCACAAATTTCAATTTTTAACAATGAAAAAAATATGTTCATGTTTAGAACTCGAGCACACATTTTTATGCTGCCCAAGAAACCTCCTTGACTATTGAGCCAATGGAAAGACTACATTTGTGTACTAAAATTTAGTTAATATTGATCTAACTCATCCTTAATTAATTAAATTAATTAAAAAGCCAATATATACATATTTTTATATAATAGATAATCACATGATAGTTAAATTTAAAATTCATTTGTTAGAATATTTTTTTATTTCCACATCTTATTGATAAATTCTATTTTTGACAGATTTTTTTGTAGTTTTAATTATTTTTTTAAAATAATATGTAAATATAATGAAAGAGTAAAAACATAATATAAAAAAACTAATTTTCTTAAAAAGTACTATTATATAAATAGCAAATTAAAAAATAGAAAAATAACAAAGTAATCTGATCTTGGTTAGTTTGACATTTTTGGGAAATATCGGATATATTAAGAATCTGGACTTGTTATAAACAATTGGAAATTGCAGGAATATTGTCATTTCATAAAAGCATTTGAGGCTCAAATAAATCATAAAAATCAAAAAGGCTTCAAATGCTTTTGTGAAATGGCAATATTTCTACAATTTCCAATTGTTTTATAAAAAGTCCAGATTCTTAAGAACTCTGATATTTTTCAAGGATGGCAAATTAACTGAGAAGTGGCTTTCCTTATTATTATTTTTAATTTTTAGTTGGCTATAAATTTACATAAAAGCATTATTTTGAAAAAAAAAAAAAACATTTATATATTATTTATGATTTAATTTATCTATCTATTATCATTTTTTTGAATGACTAGTCCATTCCAGTTTTATTTTAGCATTTTAATTCTTTTAATAATATCAAACATGCTCATTTATTATTACCTATGTTATTCTATGTTTGATCCCAACCTTATTAATCCTAACATATATTTCTTCATGCTTCTCCATGTTATTTTATATTTGATCCCAACTTTATTAATCTCAACATATATATATACTTCACTATGTGATATGTAGATTCTCTATTTTTTTTTATTAAGTCTCCAAGTTTTTGGGGCAAACATATCTATTAACATTATTTTCACACTCATGTGACATTTTCATTCTATGTTAAATTATTTCTACAAAAAACGATTTTACTAAAGATTAATTTGGTAATTAATATAGTCAATTATACTATCATCATTATTAATTATTTAACCAATATATTTATAGTTGTACTTTTTAAACTGATTATTATTCTTTATATTACCTTTTTTGTTTTGTTTTTGAAAAGCCATAAATCAATCCTTTAAACTTTTTTCAATATTTATTTTTAATTCTATTTTCTTGCTTTGATTTAATTGTTGTTATTATGGTTTCTAATGTTCTGAAACATTGACTTGTCATTTTAATCCATAAAATATTTTTAATTGCTGCTTCACATTTCCGAGAGATGGAATCATCATGAACTTTCATAAATGTTAATTTTTAATATCACCACATGACGTTTTGGTAAATATTCTTTAAAATTTGATGATTCCTGACTTTATATCATGATATAAATTTTAAATTCTAGCAGAAATTCTTATGAAATCAAATACCTTTTTATAGTTTACAAATCTTAATTTAAAATGATAATTCACACTTATAAAGCTTTTGTTTCCATTCTTCTACATTTAATTGCACTTATTCTCTGATCATTTAAAATATTTAAAATATCAGATACAGTCAAAATTGTATGTTGATTTTATTATATTCTTATTTATTCCTATATAGTTCTTTTACCCACTTTATTATTATATCATCTTTTCTTTTACGAATAGTGGTGTCTTTTTTGTTACAGTTGAAATAATCTTGTTTTCAATGTTTTTGAATTTTTTGCTCCCTCCTATAATTTTTCTTGTTCTTTAATTATTATATTCTATAGTATCCTTAATCCTTTTGTAACATTTTTCAGAATTTCAAACAGTAAAGTTTTAAAAATCGAATTATTTATATTAGTTGACAATAAACTGGTGAGCTTCTGATTTTGTAAAGTATTCTGGTTCTTAATATAGTATTACTGAATTGCATTGGTCTCATTCACATCTACGCAATCTTTTGAATCCACTAACAGTTCAAAATAATTTCTATCATTTAGTTTAAATTTGCTGAAGTACATTTGTTAATACTGATTTTATCAATAACTTTTGATTTTAGCTTTACATTGGCACATATTCTACTATTTACTAATATATAATAACTTCTAATATTGAATTAAGCACATTACATCCTCAAAATAATGTATTTTCTGTTAATCATAATCTAATTCTACTTGCATGCTCATATTTACTTTGAACTTCTTTTAAAAAAATATTTCTAAGATATAATTTTTCCCCCATAACTTCTACTTATTATCTTATTTTCTTTCTCCTTCATACAATTTATGATCATAATTTCTGTTGACTCTAATCAAAGATATACATTTTGCCATAAATCTTTTATTAATTTATTAGAGTGAAAAAGTGATTGTTTACTTGCATTGGTTATCTTCCATTAAGTTAAATATTTTAAATTTGTCATTCCATCTGAGATACTATTAATTTCTACAATTTTTTCTGGCATATTTTATTTTTAAGCAACTTCATTGCATATGTTCTTCTAAAATATACTTAAGATATTATTAAATGATATGACCTACAAGTCTAGATCATTTTCACATAAATAAAGACTACATGAGTTGAAAGAACTACTTAAATTAAATAGTATATTTAATAATTCAAATTGTTTGTTCATCTTTTCTAAATTTGCATAACTGATATATACTTCAAATTCAGATGATGATTGGAAGAGGACTTAGGATTTTTTTCCATATAAGGTTACTTCTTATGCATATGTTACCACTACATTTGATTTCTAACATTTGCATAAAAACTGGGGTCTTTGCCCCATAAATGTTTTTACAGGCAAAACTCTCCATATAATAGTGCTACTCAATGCAATCCATGTATGCAAAAAGGTTTGTGCATAAAATCCCCATCTAGTCATCCAATATCCCCAGACAAGTTTTTAGCTTGTGGCTTTCATCAGTGAGGAGTCTTGGATCTGGGAATGCTGCACCTAGATTATAGAATCTAATGCAACCCTTCAGAAGACACCTTTTATTTCTACTTAACTACAAAACTGTGGCTGTTAGATGATTGCATTAGATCCTAAGATTTAGGTGCAGTGTTCTCAAATCCAAGGCTCCTCACTGGTGAAAACCACAAACTAGAAACTAGTCTAGAGATACTGAATGAGTATGCACTAGATGGGGATTTTATGCACAAATATTCTTGCATCCCTTGATTACTCTGGCTTGCACTGAATGGTACTACTGTATGGAGAGTTTTACCAGTTTTAATAGCTTGAGAAAGCATAAGAAATGATGATCATGTGATGTTTAATGGCATAAATGTTTTGTTCTAAACTTGTGAAAAACTTTTTTAAAAAGACATTATAAAATATATTAAATAATCTCTTTCACTATATTTTGATATTATAATCGTCATCTTTGTGACTGTCATTCATGAAACATTAACAATTCAGAAGTCTTTGCCACCAATGCCTCAACTAATGAACACTAATATTTTTTTTATTTTTGTTTTACTGACAATATTTTTTCACTGGTTTATATAATACAATATCAATTTTCTATTATAAGGTCTTATCAGTTACCTTTTTTTTTTCAAGAAACAGTTACAATAGTATATATTTTCACTTATGAATATTAAAAATAAAAAACTAATGTGATTAATATTTAAATTATTTTATCTATTACTAGCCTGTTTTGGATCCCAAGAGATTTTTTAAATGATAAAAAAAGACTGTTCATAGAAATTATCATAATAAAAAAAGACTGAAGGTGAAACAGAAGTTTGCTGATGGTTATAATATAAAAAGAGGCTATGAATCAACAAAATGGTGTTAAACTTAGAAAAACTTTCATCCCACATTGAATCAATAATGTTTTAAAATAGTGACAATGTCATAAAAAATGTTTGAAAGTAGTGATGATGTCATTTAAAATGTTTGAAAATAGTTACGATGTCATAAAAAATGTTTGAAAATAGTGGTGAAGTCATTAAAAATGTTTGAAAATAGTGATGATGTCGTAAAAAATGTTTGAAAATAGTGATGATGTCATAAAATGTTTGCAAATAGTGGTGTCATAAAACTAATGTTTAAAATCAAGCTGACATTGTAATATTTCGACTAGCAGTTATTTGTTTTGATATATAATTTTTTTTTATTACATTTTACTTTAAAAAACCTTTAACACTTTAATGAATTGTTTGAATTTGATTGACAGATTCATTATAAGTGTGAAACATCTGCTTGATTTTTTTACAGCTCAGAGGAATAGAATTTACTTTTTCTGCTGAATAAATATGAGTGAGGCAAAATTTTAAAAATATTTTAATTTGACTTTAAAAACTTTCTGTTTTTCATTTCTAATTGAGTAACTAAAAATCTTTGTTAGTAAATAATAAAATTCTATTAGTATACTATGAACAATTTTTATAATTCTGGAAATGCTTATTTTAAATACAATTTTGATATTAATTAAATGAAGCATTATGTTTTGTTTTAAAAATTTATCACTGAAAAGTTTTTTTTCTTTAGTTTTATACTATGTTTTGTATTATACTGACTATATGTGATTTTAACTAATTATGGTTTACAATGGATAGAGCCAAATTTTTTGTGCACTTTATTCCTAAAAAGATCTCACTAAAAGTTCTTTTTTTTAAATTGCTCTCTTAAAAATAAATCTTTTGGTATTTCAAAAAATAAAACGTAAAATGACTTTTTTTTAGTTCAGTCTGAAAAATATTGATGAAGTAAATATGAAGATCATTTTAATGACCAAATAATTAATTTCTGGCTATAGATGTAACAATTAAAAATTTTAATCATTGTTATTATTTTCAATTAACACATCTTTTGAATTAGAAAGTATTGCTATTTAATATCAAAAAACTTTCATTTTGGATAAATTTTAGATATTAGATAATTTTACATCACCCCCCTCCCCAAATAATTATTTGGTTTTGCTAACTTTTAATAACCTTTTCTGGGGTTTCCCCCAACTTCAAACTCTTTTTTTTTTCTTATTAATGTTTTTATTTTTATTTTTGTTGTTCTAATTTAAAATGACATAATTTTAATAAATTTTATGTTATAACAGTTTTAGTAGAAAGTAACTACTAAAACTACTTCATATAAGAATTGAACATACATATATGAAAAAAATCAAAATAAACAATTAAAAAAATAATATATTTTTCAATGCAACACAATTTAAAAACTCATAGTTAAGTAGACAAAGTTGTTAATATTTAATTTTTTATAACATATTATTTATCAGACTCCTAATTGTGGATAAAAGATTTAATTTATTCATCATAGATATCCACTTTTGTTAAATCTTATGACCTTACTATTATCATTTACTATACTATGTTATTTCATTGTTTGATCTTTTATATGTCACTAAATTGTTCCTACTATAACCTATACCTATACAATCCAAAGACAAATATCAAATTATGAATATGATAAATAATTCAAATATGGAGATAAATATTTTTGAGCGATGAAAGAGCTTCAATTCACAAGAGTTTGTGAGAAAAACAAGTTTTTTTTTCCTTGATGAAGACTACATATCAAGATTTGAAAAATCTGTAAAGTAACAAAAATGTGATGGCAATCCTTTATTCCTGGAAAAAAATTATCTATTTACATAAGTTTCACAACTATGCTAAAAATTCATTTCAAAGTAATTGCATGAAAGAATCAGTTAAAATGATTTCAATCAATAATCCTATAACTTTTGAAGCAACAAAGAAAAACTAATGTTTTATTGGTTCAAACAATATAAAATCATTAATCAGTACATCCAAACATTTGTTATAAAGTGAATACTCGGCTTATATAAAAATTAGCATCAAACTGTTATTTCCATGTGTCAAACGTGTTGACCAGGAAGTGAACCTGGGCCAGCTGCTTGGAAGGCAGCTATGCTAACCATTAGGCCACCAACACTTGACTACTAGCATCAAACTATTTTCCCTATATAATACAATTTTTACAATAAATGTGCTGAAATTGGTTTATATTCAAATTGCAATTCAATTTTCAATAATAAAATAATATAATGTATATCTTTGAATATGAGTAATATAGTTTTAACATTTTTAGATTTCTAGTTCAAAAAACGTATGCACTATTTGGTAACCAATAATTCTGAAAGCTGGAGTTTATAACAATTTTGAAATAAATTCAAAAGAGAGAGTGTTATTGCAGACTGTATTCTATCTATAAAATTGAGCCATCAATATACCAATGAAATAAAAAAACGAATAGTTATTTCATATTTTTCACAATAAAATCAAAACAAACAAAACATGAAAATAATATATTTAGTGACCAATTCAATGAACAATAATTCAAACACAAGTACATTTAACAAATGAGCTTAATACAAGCATTGGGAAATAAGTGTTGAGGATTAGCTGCATTTCCATAAAAAAATTAAATTACACAAGCAATATGTGAATTGAATGTTAGCAATGACATAACTAGAACATAGTTTACAAAAATTAAGTTATGATCATGAAAAATGTACAGAAATACAACAGCAAGTATTTATAAATAACTTTATTGAAAAACCATATGTAATAATGATACAATTGTAAAGCAAAAATAATAGTTATCCATGTTGCTCAGGCGACCAGATGGTCTGTTATGATCACTGGTGTTGTTTAATCCAGGTTAATCAGGCTTCAGGCTTGGGATGAGGAATAGTAAACAGCAAGTATATAGCAAGCTTAACATTACAAAAAGCAGGCCATATAATCTGGAAGAAAGTAATTAATCATAGTAAATCAATAAAAAATTTCCAAAATTCTGTCCATAAATATATGTTTTTAACTTATTATTTTCTTACATGGTTATAATACTTTATATAATCTATATAATAAATTTAGGTTCCTGTCTTTGTACTTTTTAAGACAGCTGGTGATTCATTTTCCTCAAAACATTTATAACCATGACTATATAAAGCATAACTATGGAAATAAATAGTAATGGAAATATTTACTTATGATAATTATAGTATTTTTATGGAATTCACATTCTTTATTTTCCTTGAATATGGTTATATTTTTGGAAATTAATTTCCTAAAACAGTAGCAACTTTTTTCATACAATAGTGCCACCTAGTACAAACTTAAGTAAACAAAAGATGCTAGAAGTTTGTGCATCATAATCTCAGTTCAGTGCCTTTTCATCCAATATTCCCAGAATAGTTTCTAGCTTATGATTTTCATCAGTGAGAAGCCTGGGTTGGGATTATGATTCACATTTTTCTAACAATCCATATGTATTTCAACTTGTTTATAATATTATAGAATCCACTATTATAAAAATAAACAATGTAAGATTGTTTTATGGTGAACTTGAGGATAGTTTTTGGGGGGAAAGCAGATACCATTTATATTATAAATATTAACTCAAAGTCATTCTAAAGACGTTAATGCTGATTATTACATTAGATTCATATGATAATGGATAGAATACATTGGAGAGTTACAATTAAATAAGATGTTGAAATATTTCAGAAAGAAAAGTTTTCTGAAGATGTTAAAAGATAACACTTCAAAAGCATGTTCTATATGTGAACATATTTATGATTAACAGATTGGTTTATATATATATATGTGTGTGTGTGTGTGGGTGGGTGGGTGTTATTGTAAAACTCACTCCCTAATGTATACCATTATTATTTTGTTTGTCATTTTACCTTTTACTCCTTTCTTTTGAAATTAGAGTGGCCATATTTCTTCCAAGTGAATTGTTGTTAATGCTAATATTGGTTGAATTTTTTTTTCTCATATGTCATAGTATCAGCGTGGAAGCAAACCCGCTAACCCAGGACAACTGCTTGTAAAGCAGCTGTCACTGACCTCTCAACCACCAATGCTAGATGATTGGTTGAAATAATTATGAAGACATTTTACAGCTTTTACACATTTAAATAATCTGCTAGATTTTTAAGACTATTCATCTTTATTTATATTATAAAGTAATATCAGATTTTCAATTGGATGGACAGTTGGAGTGTGGAGTAGATTGAAGCCTGTCCATTAAAGTATGAGGATTGGCTATCTTAATATATATCTGAGCACTTATGGCATATATGTGTGGAGATGGTACTCTGGACCAATTGATGATTGCTGGTTTAGCATGAAATACGTATATTGGTGATTATGTATCTTTTCAACATATATGTGTTCAAGTGTATTAGTGTTTTGATATAGAGTGGTGGATCAGCTGAAAGTCTGTGCTCATGTATCTTATATATTACAAAGTAGATTTAAAATCTTATAATTTAAATTGTATAAAAAATCCAAGACTATGCACTTATTTTTTTTCTTTAATATTCTTAGGACAAATGTAGATAAAATCATCTGCCTTTATGTCTGACAGCAAAATATACCATGTCCTTAGAAATTTAACAAAGATTGCTACAAGATATTTATCAAAAATATAAAATGTTTTATTAATCAACCAATATGGAATGACTATATGTATTATATGATGAGTTAAGATTCTTTATGCCTTTTCCAATAGTGATTAATAGCCATGAAAACTTTCTCAGGCTATTTATTCTTTTCTTCATCTCTTAGCACCATTTATTAATATTTAGCTGTGTATAAACCTTAGTTACCTCAATGAAATGAATTTGAAATAAGCTGTATTTTTATTAATTCTTATAGATAGAAATTTTAAAAATAAATCCTATCTTTTTAAATGTTTCTAATCTCAAATAATTGATAATTTTTGTATTTTTTAAATCTGTTTAAAATAAGGCTTAATTTCAGACTATATATATATATAACTTTTGGGGCTGTACCATGTATTATTTTCCATTAAACACTGATATTTTGATGGACTAGCATCTGCCATTATTAAGGTTAGTTATCTTTTAAAAGAAAAATTGTTAGATCTCAAATAATAATTTGACTGTGTGTGAGATGAGAAATGAGATTCAAATTGAAGTAGTTTAGCATTCACAATATGAGGCTTATCAAAATGTATATTTCCCTCAGGTTTTTCACCTATTAATTTTAAGTTAATATTAGATAAAATGAGAGGTTTCCACATATCTGGAATATATTGTGCTTCATCAGCTCTATTTAACCAGTAGGTCTCTCTTTAATATTTCAATTGACTCTCTCATGGTTCTTAAATCATATCTTTTCAAATTAGCAAGTATTTTTGAATTGTCAAAATCAAGTTTGTGACCAATTTCTAAAAAATGAGGAGTAAAAACTGATGTATTAATTTATATATATATACAACACAATAGCTTTATCTTTCTTATTGCATTGCGAAATCCATATAATATTAATATCATTTTAGTTTTTATTACTTTTACTATGCTTTTTACAAACCACTGTTGACAGTTTTGATTGTCCCAGCAATCTTCTTCAGAACTTCTACTTATATTTTCAAATTTTAACTATAAGTAAAAGTTCTGAAGATAATTGCTGGGGCAATCAAAACTGTCAATAGTGGATTGTAAAAAGCATTGTAAAAGTAATAAGGTACTAAAATAATATTAATATTATATATATATTAATTGAATTTAAAGTACGAATGCACTGCAATTAACAATTTAATAATTAATTAATAAAGTTGTCAACTTTGAAATATTTAATAAAAAATGTCTTCTGAAGTTTTGACAACCAAAAGTGTAACAATTTTTTTAAATCATGGTTAATTTTTTAAAATATATACTTTTCTATTTTTTATAAAAAATATATATAATTTAATAAAATTTGTTTCAAAAAATTCCAATATTGAAAATCATTTGACTAAATATTAATTCAATTTTATTATTTCAAATAAAGTATAAGTAAATTATATATGAGAGACCGTTAGTAAAATATTTACTGTAGACTTTTGTTCTTTGTTAAAGGGTCCTGATTCAAACTCAATCCTAACACTTTTGATGCTCAATTAAACATCACATGATCTACCAAGCAGCTAAACAATTTGATTATTTACAAAATTCTACATAACTTCATTGCGTTTAATTAGTTCTTATCAATATGTGATGTCTGAATTATATAACATTAGTTTAAAATTGGAGAAAGTATGTGTCTTTAGAAATGATTATTTTAGAATCAAAATTATAAAATGTTTATATATTAAGATGGATAAAATCACATCCTTCTTATTTTTTATATGTTTTTATCTTTCATTTTAAATAAAGTTTTATTTAAAACAAAATCACAATGTAAAATAATCCGAGAAAAGTATTTGTTTATTTGTATTTTCTTCCTTTCTTTTACATTTTATAAATGTTATCAAAATTATCGTTAGAAAAAAATTATCTTGATGAGGCAATTTCTTTCATTTTATGTTTATTAAAACTTGCTGATTAACATCTTATTTCCGAGCGTAGAGGAATTGTGAAAAGAAAAAAGAAAAAGATTTTATACAAATCTTTTTAATTTGTGAAGAATTCACTAGAGATAACAATTTTTATATTTTACAGTTAGCTAATCTGCTCTCACACACACTTAACATTCTGTTTCAATAAAATTAAACTAAAAAATTCAATTGTTTCTGCTTTCGTCATCTCGAAGTTTATATACTAAGAAATGTTTTCTGTATAAGATGCATAACGTTAACCAATTTTAGAACGTAACTGACATAAAGTGAAAGGTTGTTTGGCATAAGTGCGCACGCACTTCAATATTAATCTTAACATTTTAACAGCTCTTTCTTTAGTATTATTTTACTAATCTTGATTTTATTATTATAATATAACCCTCTACTTTTACTATTAGCAAACATTTATGTCAGGAAATTTTCAAAGGAAGCTGAAGATTGAAATAAAGTAGAAGATAAAAGATATTCACGGAGAATTAAGATATGCCGATCACATTTTAATTCTTTAATAACTATTAGAATATTACAAATTCCATTTATTCTGTTATCGATATATAGGTATATAAAAGAGCTTTAAACAAAATATAAAACTATTTTTTGATTCTAGTTTTACTCATTAAATTTTTTATGAATAGAAAAAAAAAATGTTTCGGAAAATCAATTTTATTGATTTGTAAACAAAATACGAGCATCATATGAATAGAAAAATTGTAAGGTATTTATTATATACTCTGGTTTACCGAAACAAATATAAAGTTTCTATTTTATTGTTATTTGCATAGGTTTGTTTTAAATATCGGGGGGGGGGGGATAGTTTTAGGATAGTCTAAATATAATTTTATTTTTGGGTAAATAAATTAAAAATATTATTTAGGACAAACTTTTTAAGCAATAATATTGACATAACATTTAATTAATAATTCCTTCACTATTTCTTTACAACTTCGTTGCTGGTTCTTTTCTATAGCAGTGTTTTTCCATTATTGTTGGAATATAATAATATTTTTATCATATATACTTTTTTACTAGATTTATTTAATATTCACTGAAAAAATGTTTAGTTTTTGTTTAGGTTATTTTCTTAGTATTTAGTACACATATATAAAATAGAAAATCATATATAATTACAATATTAGCCGAAACAACAAAATGTTAGTAAATTTATTCCACAACAATAAGTTTCATTTAGAAACAAATATATTTTTTCAAGTAAAATTCAACAAGATTCATGTAACATATACACATTCATGGACATCATATATTTATAAATACTCTCTGAAATAGAATAAAATACAACTCTCCTTCAAATTGTCTATTATAATCATGAATAATCAATAGACCCTAGATGAATGTGCTATCATATTCATATACATAGATTAATTTCTGATTTATGGTTTTCTTTAATGAAAAATTTGAACAATGTATTTTAAAACAGGCAAAACTCTCCATATAGTAGTACCATTCAATCCAAGCCAGAGTATTCAATGGATGCCAAAAGGCTTGTGCATAAAATTCCTATCTAGTGCCTACTCTTCCAATATCCCCAAATTAGTTTCTGGCTTGTGGCCTTCATCAGTGAAAAGCTTTGGATCTGAGAGCACTGCACCTAGATCTTAGGATCTAATGCCACCCTCCTGCAGCCATCTTTTATCTCTACATAACTACAAAACTATGAGAATAAAATTGAAAACACAATATTTTCAATCTAAGCTCATTAGCATAAGAAATGGTGATTATGTGATGTTTAGTGGTTTAATGTATTTTATGTACAACAAGTATCTAGATCTCAGTCTTTTGAAGTTTAAAATCATTTTAACATTTGAACCCAAGCCAATTTAAGATATCACATTTTCCAGAATATCACATGACATATTTGGAAGAATTAACAATTTGAATATGTGCAATGGAAATAAAATCCAAATAAAATTGTGTTATTGACATGGCAACTGAAAATCAAAGCAAAAGAAATGGAGTTTCTGATAGATGAGCTAATTATCATCATTATTACTTTCAGCATACTTTTTAAAACAAAGATACATTAAACAATCCATATGCAGTAACAACAAATCCATGGATTCTTTTTTAATATTTTAATAACTTGACCATTATAAAACTTATCATAAATCATCTCTAAACCAAACATTTTTTATTTTAAAAATACTAATAAGTTATATAAATTGTTCTTTTTTTTTTCTAGATTTATTCTTATCTATATTTTTTTCATAACTACATATATTGCATCCATATATTTAAGCTGCTAAGAGTTAAATGTATAACTTATAATTTTTTTTCTCAAATAAAACTAAGCTTGTTCTCAGTTAACTTTGTTCTAATTAAGTTATATAGATAATAGTTAAGTGTCCCAACTCAACTATCAATAAAATAGCTTATTAAATATGCTTACCAAATCACACTTTTCTTTATTTTTTGCCGTAATATCCTATAAATACAATTTATCCAACCTGCTTCAAACACTTTTTAGCAAAACTCTTTATTTGTGTGTGTGTATATATATATATATACACACCTACAATTCGACTGACCTGCAGTCTTCTTCAGAGCAAGTTTATTTTGATTTCTTTATTTGTGTATATATATATATGCCTACATTTCGACTGACCTGCAGTCTTCTTCAGAGCAAGTTTATTTTGATCAAAATAAACTTGCTCTGAAGAAGACTGCAGGTCAGTCGAATCGTAGGTGTATATATATATGTACAAATATTTTGCTAAAAAGTGTTTGAAACAGGTTGGATAAATTGTTAAATATGCTTGTTAATAATCGTTTAAAAATATTACTTAGTTTGTTGATAGATGCCTAGAATTTGAATTTAACAGACTAAACTGAAGTAAATATTAGCTTATGGTCTACTGTTTTAAAATAGTTATACTAAATAAATTTATATAGATATTTTCCAGTTGTAGCTTATTAAATATGTTAAAGTTTTTTTTTGGTTTATTTAGAAGTAAACTGTCTTTAAAAATAATATTTAAAATAGTGTTCAATAAATTGCTGATTATTTAGAATAATTCTTGAGTGAAAATAGACTTTTGGATTTCATAAAAAAAATTAGCTAGGTTAATTTTATTTTTTTGAATTATTATTATTTAAAAGTAAATCATCTTTTATTGAATAAATTAAGGCTGAGAATTAATAAATATATGAATTATTTTAAAAAAATGAAACTAATACTTTATAACAGTATTGAATAATAATAATTACAAGAAAGAATTTTTAATAAAATAAAGGTAATAAGTATTTTAAAAATAAAGATATTTAATTACTAAAGAGTGTGTTTTCATTTGAATGTATTATTTTATTTAGATAAAGAACTTTCTTAAAGATAATTATGCAACTGTCTAGATAAACATGTAATAGAAAGTTTCTTTAATTAGAAAGGTCAGAATTAAATTAATATTAAAAATCAGACATTGCACTAGTTTTCATTTTTATTTTTATGATATTTCTCAAGTTAAATTATCTGAATGAAAGAGTGAGAAGTAAATAGTTATTCTTGCAAATATGTTAAACCATGCATTTAATGATAATCATGAAAGAATTATAATTTCACATTATTTAAAGAAATGATAAAGACCTTGGAACTGAAAAATTACTAGAAGCTAGAAGAATCAGGAGATGAGTGTATATTTTACCTTTATCTAAAATTATTAGTTGATTTGAACTTTTAGGGTTATTATTCATTAATTCTAATATCTAACATATATATTTCGAAACTGACATGAATTATAATATGTAATTAATTTATTGATTATAACTTCTCTAATTCTGACTTTTAAAACCATAAAAAGACTGTTACAGTTTCTCGTGTTAGAAACAAAAGCTAAAGCTATATATTCTTTTTTTTTTTTAAAAAAAAAAAGAGTAAAAGATTAATTATGTTAGAGTCTCAACTGACTTTAAAAAGGAGAACAAAATGTTATATCTTCAAGGTGCTTTTTATAAATTTAACAGAGGAAAAAGGTATTAAAATTGACTTGTTTAAAACTTTTAAAAAGACGTTATTGATATTTTTTTATATTTCAGCGAAAAGATATCATCATTATTAGTAGTAATCAAGTATCCAGAAATAATCTGCTTATTGATTGTTGGTTTATTTTTGCCACTCAACTAAAGAAAAAGTAGTTCAAGTTTTTTTTATTCTTAAAGATTAATTAAGTAATGAAAAACTTATGATGGAATTATTTTGCTTTTCATTAATTAATCTGTTCCAGTCAATCCAACACATCCGTTAATTGGTGTATTGTAGCCGCAGACAATATTTAAGAAATTCGTAATGTGAACTGTGATATGTGTATGTGTTTCTTTTTTGGCCATCATAATAAAAACTATCATGGTATTTTAGAAAAGAAAACAACAAAATGGACTCTTTATTAAAAAAAGATTAATTCTCATTATGGGAAGAACTTTAATCCTTTCAGCTAATTTAATAGAAAAGACTCTAGTGTCTTTTATCAATTTAAAATTTGTTCTTATTATTAAGTAATTGCAGTGTTATGTTACATGATTATTCCTTTAATATTTTATATGGTATTACAGTCATATTTATGGTAATATTTGCTGCATAAGTAAAGGGTTGTTTTGTTTTTATTTAAAAAACATTTATATCCTGATAAGTATTTTACTTTAATAATTATAAGAATTCTCTGGGTTAGTATTTGATATGTTATATGAAAATATTTGCACTGGGTAAAACAGCCTTTATAGTTAATATGTATGAACATCTAGAATGTCTGAGATTTGGTGCACGAAATTTAAATAACATAAAAAATTATAATGTGTAGTATGTTATACCATCATATTTTGTGAGTTCACATACATTAATTAATTAGATAAATGTTTTCTTATATCTATGAGAATGTGTACAAGTCTTTTATTTATTTATTGGCACACTGTTTGAAATCAGCTGTTATTTCGCCAAGTGGGGTTGTCACCTTTTCTCTTGCAAGTGCATATATATATATATATGTATGTATGTATTCAGACCATCTGAATATATATGGTATATATATATATATATATATATATATATTCAGACCATCATGAAAAAGATTGTGGCTTGTTAATCTTACATCACTGCCTGCATGTAGATAATTAGTGTGTATTTGTATATTATTTATTATCCACCTTGCCTATTCCTATGTTTAAATGTATTATTAAATATTTAAGGGCGTTTTCAATGCATATTTATTTTAAAATTATTTGATAGTTACTGCGATTTAATATTTTAAGCTGTTTTGAATTATAATGTGTATCTTATATCTATTTTCTCACCTAGTATTGTAATGGTGTACTTCTAATTTATATAATATGCTATTTTTGAAATATAAGAACAAATGCTTTATCACGCTGGTTTTGAGACTCAGTTGATATCATGAGGAAGTTAATATCATGCTAGTGGCCTAATATATATATATATATGTTGTTTTATCCTCAGTGCAAGATAGATGGAGAAAAGTATTGGATGATAATTGTAAGAACTTAATAAATAATGCAAATGTTGTTGTTGTTGTTATTATTATTATTATTATTATTATTATCAACATCATTATTATCATTATTATTATTATCATCATCATCATCATCATCATTATTATTATTATTATTATTATTATTATTATTATTATTATTATTATTACTTGATTTATTTATCTAATTTACCTGCATTGTAATAAGGCAGATGCTTCATTGATTCCTATTTATTTTAAGGGTGTTTTTGTAATGCTTTGGGTACCATAAAATGTACCCCTTCTACCTACTTCATCTGATGCAATTATTATAAATTAGTTTATTATAAGATTTATATACTTAGATATAATTATATGCCATATAAATAAAATATTTATATATGAAGAAATTAAAGAATATTTTGTATGATAATTATTGGTTACCTAAATATTGATATATTCATTTCTATATATTTGTATTTCATGTTTGAATGAAGTATAAGATATCAAGAATAAAGTTATAAAGATGATGCAAATTGTTTTATTTGCAACTTAAAAATAAATATTGCATATGAGAACTTTGAAATATCTAGTATAAATAACATTTTATGTTAAATATAATGTAAATCTGGGATACAGCCAAAATATTAAAACTTGAGCTAGTATTTAAAGTTTTAAGATAGCTAAACTTATTACATGAACTCTAAGAGAGGAAGTTTCAAACCCCATAATTGTAACCTAATAAGAATATTCTATTAAAATAATAATAATTGTTATTGTTTACATTAGTTATCTGAGATTTACAGTATAAAAGAACCTGAGAGATTTGTGAGTTTTGAAGTGTGTTAGATAAAGATATTTGTCTGGGTTGCATGCTGTTCTCTCCACCCTGAATCATTTGTTTGCTGGGTTACAATGTATATATTAAACACATATATGTTACATAGTGTTCATTATTGTTCTTAATTTCAAGTTTCCATAGAAAGGTTTGGCCCTGAAGGTTTGAAATTGTAATTTTTAAAAATGTGCATCAGTCCTATGTTATTGTAATTTTATACAGACATTATATTTACCTCAGTTGCTTTATTTAATCATATGAAGTATTTAAATAAATGAAACCACTGTGTTTGTGTGAAAATTTGTGCTGATGACATTTTAATAGTAATTCTATGTTGGACTATTTTAATCAGTTGTGTCTATTACTTATACGTATATTGGAGATCATTTATCTTTTTCACATGTGTGTATTTGTTGTATGAGATGGGGTGGATGGCTGAAGAGAGCTTGAAAATCTGGGTTCAAATCCCCTATAATAACAACTGAATAAAGAATCAGATTTAATCTTAATACTTAAAGTACATCATGTTTCCTCTAGCATATTGAAACATTATTTTAGTTAATAGTAATTTTATGTTGAACTATTTCCGTCATCTAATATTAAATGTTATATGTTTTTAGGAAAATTCAAACTTTATTTAAACTTTTCAAATACATGAATATATGTTTGATTGGAAAAATATAAAATATTAAATAGAGAGGCAAAAGTCCAAAGAAGAAAATTCTAAGAAGCTACTTATATAATCATGGCAAATAGTTCCATAAGTCAATGTAATATGTCAATTCACAATAATTGAAAACTACTAATCAACCTTACTCCTAAAAAAATATGAAGAAATCATGAAAGTTCTCAGAGATAAGCATACAAAATTTTTACTGACTGTTGATTTTGGCAAAGTAGCCTAGTTAGTTAGTGCATAGACTTAAATCCAATACTTACACATCTAGAAATACACGTTTTATTATTATGCTAGTACTATAACTGGTCAGGCCAGTGACACCTGAAGAGAAGAATAGTACACTTGAAAATGTACTAACCTGTATGTTATTACAAACAATTAAATTTATTTGAAAAGTTTAAATAAGGTTTTAATTTTTCTAAAAACATTTAACATTTAATATTAGATGATGGAAATAGTCTACTATATAATAACTATTAAAAAGTTATCATCTCAAACCTTATTACAAATACATAATATATTTACATTGGATAATTGCAAATGTTGGAGAGAAATTGTAGTTTTTTATGAATGGCTTGTTGTTGCACAAATTTGATGAGAAGTTCAATTTTTTATTTGAAGTATTAGTTAGAATATTAATATTTCTGTAGCAGGTATTTACTTGTAGAATGCAACCAGACAGAAATAGATGTATTGATTGGATCATTTCTGCTGCTTGCAGGTTGTAAATTATGCGATTTAGCCTTTAACAAAATCCAATTAAGCAATAGAGAATTAAAATATAATAGTATTGAGTAAACAAAATACCATATGAAAGAGTTTGAAATATTGTCCAAGGCAAGGGTGAAATTATGTGGAATAATATTTTTAATTATTATAATGTATATTTTTGACATTACATGAAAAGAACACATATTTATATTTAAAAATATATTATATAATGAGTGTGCCTATAGCTCTTAACAAGCTTTTCAGAATATTCTTATCCTCAGACTAGTTTCTAGCTCTGGCTTTCATCAGTGAGGTGCTAGGATATTTAAGCATTATATTAATGTATATGGAATATTTAAATAAAGTTAAATTTTTCTAAAGACATTCAATACTCCTATTAGATGGTGAAAATAGTCTAATATATAAATACAACTAAAACACCACCATCACAAACATTCAGGAAAACACACAAGAAGAGATTTATACCCTAAGCATGTGTGCTGTAGTGTTATAATATCTCAACAATGTTTTGTTAAGAACTGAGGATACTCTCAAACCAAAGCAAAAAATAGAGATTTTTGAAATGATAAGAGTCTGTCTTTTTATATTTTATACCTAAATTCAATTATATAAGCAATCTAAAGCAACTTAATTTAAGAGCATGAAGATGTTTTTATTCACTTTACATTCATTAATTTTTCTCTATACATTAATGCTCACATTTTTTTTTTCAATTTACTAAATGTTATTATGATGAAGTATTAGAAATTATGTAATATTCAAAATTATTTACTAGTACAGAAATAGGTATTTACATCAATATACACTATAGTATTGTTATAATAACTCAACAATGTTGAGTACTGAAAATACTCTCAAACCAATGCACAAGATAGAAACTTTGTAAAGATAAGAGCAGCCATCTTATCTTTTATACTGAAATTCAATTATATAGTGCATGTTCTCATGGTATAAATCCCTTCTTAAATTACATATGATCTCTGTGCTAGTAAAAAAAAATGAATTTTATTATTATTCCACATCTTATTTTTCCTCCATTACCATTACTAATATTACTAATATTTCTAACATCTTTAATGAAAAATTCCTGATTATAATCAAGACAGGTTTTTTATGATATGTGTTATTAGATGTTTATTTTCAAAGTTACTCCATATTCAATTTGGACACAAATATTCTTAAATAATGCTGCACACATATACAATCATTTTTATGAGCAAAACTTCTACCCAAACCTGATTTAAAAATGGTCCAATGTTAATTTAACTTTCTATGTAATATGCTCATAAAAGGTTACTATCTACTTGACCTGTCTCTGGGATTTTAAATGCTAAGAGGTCTATGAAATAAAAAAAATAATGGACATAAAAGTTTTCTCTATGTTGTAATTAAAGAATAAAAATGTGGCTATGCAACACACAGTTTCATTGGCACAATTATTACAGAAAGACAACCAATAGAATAAAAGGTTTGTGATAACTAGATTCTGTGATTGAAGATAGTAACATTTACAAAAATGCAGAAAATATAAGAAAAATATAAATGATAGACGAGACTAGGTATCAGAAGCTGTACTAATCCTTTGGTGATTCAGCATTTTATTTTTCAATGCATCAGAAAATGCTCTCATCTAAATATTGCCTGATGAACCATCACAATTATCCTCACATCTGAAAGTTCCTCCAATATCTATCAACTGTGAACCCTATTAGTAGCTTGAGCTCAGCATTTGTTTTACAAAAGTTCTTGCATCTTATTTTTTAATTTAATTCAATTTCAAAAATATTCAAATTACATCACTCCTTTTTTAAAAAGTAAATATTTATTGCTGAATTCCTTTTTATATTCATAAGATCCATTCGTCACAGTTTCATAAATTTACTACAATCTTTATCAGGTCATAAACATAGTTCATAAATTTAACTGAAAACAAAAAATATTTAATAATAAGGAACTTTTTGTAAAAAGACAAAAAGATATGGTGAAATTTATACATCTATTTTCCATATCACTTAAGATTTTGTATAAAGAAAACTAAAACAATTTGGATATAGATAAGATTTGAAATGATCTAAATTTCAGCATATTTACTAAACAATGATAAAATCGAAATAATTATATGATTGGGATATTGGAAAGTCATGTGATGTCCAAGCATGTTAGTAATTTGTTAGTCATAATAGACTGAAGCTAAACTTTCCATATAGTAGCACCACTCAGTGCAAGCCTGAGTAATCAATGGATACAAGAAGGCTTGTACATAAATTCCCTATCTAGTGCCTACTCATCCAATATCCCCAGACTATTTTCTAGCTTGTGGCTACTGTATGAAGAGTTTAGCCTCTGTGTAAACAGTTCGCATAAAGAATGATGATCATGTGATGGGTAGTGGTTACATAATAGCTTTATTTAATTAATGATACTGAGACTTTTATCATCTAAGAAAGATTCAGAAATGTTCAGCTCTTCAATTTTGAGCTCTACCTATTAACCAAACCATATATGATGCGGACTAATTAAAAAGTGTATAGGATCATAATAAGCAAATTACAAAAATGTGAGCTTTACCACATCTCATTTAATAAACTAATGATTTTTGAGAATAATTAATTCATAGACATTTTGCCTTACTAAGTTTGATCATGTTGTTAGAGCATTCAACTTAGGATCAAGGGGTCCCAGGAATAATTCTGGCACTCTCAATTCTGGTGTTCAAACTTCCTACAAACTCTTGAGCAATAAAGCCATTAACCGTTGCTCATCATGGTTTGTTGCAGTCATAGAGATTCCAACTGGGGAGAGGGAGGTTCCAGGATCAATTCTGGTTGTCATTGCTCTGTCACTCACACTTCTTACGAACCCCTGAGTAATAAAGTCATTAGCCTCTTTGTAAGGATTCTGTACCATCCAATACAACTGACAGAGAGAATAATGTCTACCAATCCAAAATAGCAAAACAATCTAAAAGATATAAATGATGAAAGTAATTGCAATTGTTTCTCAATGCTTCATGGTTCTCATCAATTCACATTACTAAATGTTTACTTCCCAATAATTGTAATCTAAACTTTGTATATAATAAACTCATGTCCTGTGTTCTTCAGACTTACACAAAAACAGTATTTGCATGCCAATATATAATGATTAAGGCATATTTCACAATTTATTCAAAAACATTAACAAAGTTACGTAAATCTAATAATTTTACCTTTTTTATTTTTCTAAATTCAGAGTAAGTTCCGCTTTGGTTTGGCAACACTGCTCAGATATTTCAATACTATATAAATGAGATACTTGATATCCAACATAGCACGATGTTGTTAACTTTGAGGCATGTACTGTCTATAGCGACTCAACATTATAATCAGTGAATAATCTACCATCCAACTCAAATTCTAAAATTTCAATATTCCAGATTAGTTTTATTGATCAAAAGCAGGAAAATTGTTGAATGTAATAAAAATAAATTTCATATTTAAATTGTTATCAGTCAAACCTTCATTATTATGTAAACAAAATACAATAATTTGTTTATAGATTTTCTTCTAAGGCATTTATCAAAGAAGTTAACCTGAACTCAATAAAGACTACCTCAATCTTTTTAATTTTTTCAAATTGTTTATGTATGAATCTATATAAACATTTTTATAACAAAAATACTTTGCAGTATAATGTACACATTTCAGTTATTTTGAATTTAAAAATCCTTTCACATTAATGGTTAATTCTATGTGGATGTAGAAAGATGCATATAGAAGATCTGATATTAAAGCTATTAACTTTTGTTTTATTTTGTGTTTTTCTACTGATATGCATAATTTTTTACTTTGATCTTTCCATTGTTGATTGTACAGAATATTAAAGACAATTGTTCAAAAAGTTTGTATATAATTACAACCTTACAAATATATGATCTTCGCATGGGTGACACCCAACAAAAATATATAACAATTGTATATATTTTAAGCATATGGATACATAGCTGCATTAAAAATAATTAGATAGTTGATAGCATGCTTCTCACGTTTAAGTATAGAATCATTTAATTAATGGGGGAAATAATCTTTAATTTTCCCATGCATATTTTTTATAATGAGACTTCATTTACCTAAATATTTTAAGTCCCAAACTGATAGTATAAAAATTCTCAAACATTAAATATGATTTTAATATGGGAATATTTTAATAAGTTATAAATTATTGTAGAAGGGAAACAAAACTATAAAAGAATGTAAACAAGTTTTTTTAACTCTCTCTTTCTCTCTTCTGTAATTATAATTAATTACTTTAATTTAAACTTTGAAAATGTCTAAGAAAAAAATAATTTTTTCTTTCTTGAAAACATTTAATAGATATTAATTTTAACCTTAAAAGAGAGATAAAGTTTTATTTTTAATAGTATTTTTAAAAAGCAAAAAAATAATAAGATGTTAATATTTTTGGTAATTTTTTAATTAGAGTTTTTTTTTCTCTTTATCTCTCTTCAATGCAAAAATCAAATCAGTGCAATTAACAGATTATCTTGTTTTTCTCTTTCAGTAATTTTTTATTAGAAAGAAATGTCTTGGATTTTATCATGTTCATTTAAGTTCTTGACTTGTTTTTCAATGTTAAAGGTTAAGGACAGAAATAACTGAACAATTATATTTATAAAATTTGACATAATTGATTATTACTAATTGTGCCTTGTAAGAGACAGATTGTTATCAATTTTAATGAGGTGGTTCTAGAAAAAATAGGGATATGAATAAGCAAGAAGACACAAGTGTTTGGTAAAAGGTACATTATTAACTTAACTGTTTAAGAGAGAGTCAAGGCTTAATACAGCTTATGAAAAAAGAATCAGATGTCTATACCAATCTTTTTCATAGTACAGCAGGAGTATTAAACAAGATGTTACATGGAAGTGCAGGAGTTTTAATCAAGTTTTTGACATACTGTGAGTTTACATATAAAAATTATTTCTACAATGAAAAATATGTACACTAGCCATCATCTTCCTCCATGTAACCTGCCTTTACTGGAATAAAAATATAGTGAAGTTACCTCCTAAGTTAATCTGCAACCTCATCTTCAACCATGAGCATGATTCTATGTCTGTATTAGTCTCATCTGAAAATTTCATTGGAAAGAAATGGATGAAATTTGCTATTTTTAACCTGGAATTACTGCACACCAAGAAAAGAACAAATTAACCATGTACACAACTAGAAGTCTTTAAAGAAAAACTCAATTGGAAAAACTGGAAATTATAACTGGAAAGGATCCCACAAAAAATAAAACCATAGTTAAAGATATTTTTGTGTGTGGACACTAAATTTTTATTTATAGTAAAAAAAGATATTTCTATTGTTGTTGTAAGAATTAATAATTTTAAACATTTTCATTAAAATATTTTTAAATTGTAAAATTTTTTTAAAATCCAGTCCATTTTCTCTTCAAAATTATAATATAGTTTTTAGAAAATTTAATTTTTTGTCAATTTAATTTTTTTCTTGGGGGGGGGGAGGATATGTTTTTTTCTTATCATTCATTTTCCCTTCTGAAAACTTAACAAAAGGTTAATTAATCTAAATCAAAGATTATTATCTTTGATTTTGAAAATGTAGTTTTTTCAACTCTTGATTAAAAGTTAATTTATGAATAGAAATCTGATTGATTATAATTTTTATGAAAATATATTTTTTGGATCAAATGAATGTTTAAACTTTTGTATTATCATGTGAATCAATTAGTTATTAAATAATTATTTTAAAAAATATTTTTATTCTTCATTTTTTTATTTTATCTAATTCCTGTTTCATAAATTGGAGTGTGTGTAACTTTATTTCATGACAGGTTAGTGTTCTAGGATTTTTTGAAATGATCTTAATAAAACTATTTGCTTATAGTAGGATAAACCTAGGAATTATTTAAAGTGATTTATAATAAGCTGCTTTATTTATTTATTTATCTCTTGTTCACAGTAATAGTTTATACAGTTCTTGCTTCCAGAGCTAGATTTGTGCATAATAGTTAATTATATGGATTGGGGATTTTTGTTTAGTGTTACAGACATCCAGATAATTCTGATTGGTGCAAAAGAGATATCCTTTAAGTCCATGCACTGCAGTTCATTTTAAAATATTATTATTAGAAATTAATGTTATAGTTGTCCAATACATTAATGGTACTAAATGGCCAGGGCATTGATGTTAATCATGTTTTTGTAGCTCAGAATTATTTGACTTATTGTTGTATTTTGATGGAATAGCATCTGAGTATGTGCATTCAGATAATTATTGTTTGTATTTTTGTCCAAGATTTGGCTGTGACTAAATAATTAGCAATGTCTTTAGTGGACCACTTTCAAATCCTGAAGATTGATTGATTTATTTTTATTGCTGATTATTCATGATGATGAATGATTATTATTTTTGTGTAATGCTGGTGAACTTGTGAAAATCTCTTAATCTCATTCTTTTTATATTTAATTTTGTTTATTTGGGGATGATGATTACTTCCCATTTCATAATTTAGCCCTAATGTGATGTAGTGTTACAATTGGCTACCCAATTTTGGGTTCTTGTAACCCCAGATTTTTCTTAATTAGCCAACTATTTTCCATACTGTTACTATATATATATATATATATATATATATATATCTGTTATATATATATATATATATATATATATATATATCATTATCAACCATTATCAATCCACTGCAGGATGAAGGTCTCTCCAAGTTTAATCCATCTTCTCTGATCTTTAGCTTCTCTTCTCCACATCACCCCTGCACACTTTCTTATTTCATCCATCCATCTCACATGTGGTCTCTTTCTGGGTCTTTTACAATATCTTGGAATCCAGTTTAAAATTTAAATTGTCCATCTATTATCATCTCTTCTAACAATATGTCCAGCCCAACTCCACTTCAATCTTTTAATTTTTTCAATGAGGTGAGTAACACCTGTTTGTTCTCTTACCCATACATTGCGTTTACGATATCTTCTTGTTACTCCCAACATACATCTCTTCATACTTCTTTGAGTGGTCTGAAGTCTCTGAATTGCTCTTCTATTAAGTGTCCAAGTCTCAGATCCATAAGTAAGAACTCGTAAAACACATTTGTTAAAAACTTTCCTTTTCAAACACATAGGCATATTTCCTTTTAGTATCAAGTTATTTTTACCAAAAGCACTCCAACCAAGTTTAATTTTATGATTAATTTCCTCCATTATGTTTCCATCTGTATTAATAATCTGACCAAGGTATTTGTAACTGTTAACTTCTTCTAATTCATCATAATCAATCTTTATTTTCATATTTTGAGCAAATCGATTAAACATTACTTTAGTCTTTTTAACATTTATCTTTAGTCCTACTTTCCTACTTTCATCTGATAATTCCTGCAACATTTCCTGCAGATCTGAAGCATTATTTGCAAAAACAACTACCTCATCTGCGAAATCTAAATGACTTGAATAATCACCATTTACTTTCACTCCTTTAGTTTCCCATTTTAATCCACAAAATACTTCTTGCAGCACTGCTGTAAAAAGTTTTGGAGATATGGAGTCACTTTGTCTTACACCTTTCTCAATATTAACTTTCCCAGTGTCATTATGTAATCTAATTGTTGCTGTTGCATTTTTATAAATATTCTTTAAAATATGACAATATCCTGGATCTATACCTTGATGATCTAATGCTTGAATCACTGAAGAAATGTTTATAGAATCAAATGGCTTTTCATAATCTACAAATCCTAAGCATAATGGCAACTCATATTCATTTGTCCTTTCTATAACTTCTTTCAATACCTGGATATGATCTACTGTACTAAAACGACTTTTAAATCCAGCTTGTTCTCTTGGTTGGTGGAAATCCAATGTTCTCTGTAGACGAGTAGTAATTATCTTGGTAAAAATTTTATATAAAACTGATAAAAGTCTGATAGGTCTGTAATTTCTAATATCTTTTTTATCACCTTTTTTAAATATTAATATTATTATTATTGCATTCTTCCAATTATCCGGTACATCTTTATCATTTAGACATTTGGTATATAACTTTGCTAAAAAAATTTCTATTTCTTCACCTGCTTCTTTTAATATATCAATTATAATTCCATCATTACCTGGAGCTTTTCCTTTCTTCATACATTTAATTGCATGTCTCACTTCTTCATTTAAAATTCTGGGCAATTTGGAAGATGTAATAGATATAGGAGGTACTTGTTCTTTATTACTATATAATTCTTGATAAAAATCTTCTACCAATTTCATGATGTCAACTCTTCTTTTAGTAATAATTCCATCTTTTTTTCTTATTGCAGATATAAATTTCCTACCAATACCCAAAATGTTGTTTTACATTCTTAAGACTTTTATTTTCTTCTACAGCTTTCCTTGCTAGTTCATAGTTATACTTTCTTATATCATTTTCAACTCTTTTCTGCACCATATATATATATAAATTCATAGTTATTTAAGGATTCGTTGTTAGATATAAATCTTTATTTTTTTTTTTATGTGTTTTTCATTCAGAAAAATTTTGAGTTGCATTTACATATGAAGTAAGTAAGTTATGGATAAAATTGCTTAATTATTTATGCAACCCTTTGGTTATATGGGGAAAATGTAACTATTATCGGTTAAAGACTAATGGTACTACTTTGGAGAGGATAAAAATTTGTGTTCTTGAGAAAATACAAATTTTGATGTAAATATTTTATATATAACCATATATTAATATATATATATATAAATTTGAATAAACTTATTAACAACACAAAGTACAAAATTTTAACATTGGACTGCCCCAATGTGGTCTATCCTCTAAACTGTCACCAAAAAGATTATCCATATGTATATTACAGTAAGACTAGGGCAAATCTTAGAACTAGAATGATTCACCGTTCATTAATATATAAAAAAATATATGATTAAGTCTCAAGTTATTAATTCCTCTGTTTTTCATATTTATGAAAGAGAGTATGGCCATAATTCTGACATGAATGTTGCTAAAATTATGTGTGAAAAAAGTAATGATCACAAAGTAAAATAAAAGCGGCATACTTCGTTACATAAAATGAATATGTAATGAACCAAAAATCAAATAGCTTTCAAATCAACAAAAAGTCAATTTTCTCAGCAGTATAACTATGAATATGGTGGGAATGTGTTGAAAGTATATTTAGTACAATAAATCTTGCTAAATTTTATATTTAAACTCTGTTTTATTATTTTTTACATTAATAGTTAGAATGGCAGAATATCCATATTTAATTATAATATATATATATATAACAAAACAACAAAGTATTAATGTGGACAATAGATATTATAAAATGCAGATGTATATTCAGTTATTTTGCATATCATTTTCAACTGGAAAACTTTTAAATTTAAATAATTTTCTATTAAAAATGGTTATGCAAATACGTGAAAGTACTTTTGCATTTTGTAATGTTTTTCAGAATATTTTAAAATTGTAAATATACTTAATCTATAATAGATGTTATTTAATATATATACATATAAGGTCTCATATTATACAATTAGCATATCCATTTTTTATGGTATGACTTGTTTGCTATACACTTGTCACTGACCCAGACAAAATTTCAGTGCAGTCAGTGATATCAAGTGCAATGTCGGTAAGCAAATAATTGATGAAATAAACCATTGCCTCTAATTTAGTTTAACCCAGTATTCAATATATATTCTATTTGATAACATCAAATCATCCTTCCAAACATTAAAATATTTCAGCAGCACCCTTTGTCAATAAACACAAAGTTTAAATCTCAAACAGCTATGCATTATATGTTATTTGAAGTATATTAATATGTATAAATTGATGTATACAATTTATATAGCATATATATTTAATATAACATAAAGAGTTAACTTCGCTGAATACATACAATAATTATATCTTCCTCAAGCATACAAATGGCTATCTAATTTCAGCAATGAGAAAAACTACACGAACTTTAAAGTTTCACTTAAAATTACTCATGCTCCAATTTATTCAAAAGCTTGTGAAATAATAATGAAGGACACAGTGACATAATATTCATTAAGAATTGTTAACTGCACTAATCAATGGCTAAACTGCCAGTGAAAACATAGAGCATGGTCCTAGCCTTTCAAAGAACACATATTTTAATATTGGTAAATAATCTTGATGGTTAGTATAATGAGTAAAAAGAAATATAATCATGGAAGAATAAAGAAATTAAGAGAAATCTTTTCATGCTTAGATTTTCAGAATTTACTATATCTTCCAATGGTTCAACAATTTCTTCCACTAAATTCAGCCAATATTTATCAAAATTGAGAGTTAAGCAAGTACATTTACTAACCTACCATTTAGAATAATAATTTGGCAGAAGATGCAGTAAGTATATTTAAAGGAGTTTTAAACCCAAGTCAAATTAATTGGGATGCAAGAAGCTATATTTCCTACAATATAAAAACAGCATTTAACCTCACTGGGAATAACAAAAAAAAAATTCTTGCTAAACTTTTATTTAGAATGAAGCTTAGAAATAACCTGTCAATGCTACATCCACATAAAAAATATCTTAAAAAGACATTTAGTGAACAAAAGAAATGTCAAGCAGATGAGAAAATTTGAATCAAGGATGTATTACATCCACCCAAATTGTGTAAGTGCAGATGGAAGAAGAAGAAACATAATTGAAAATACCCATCAAACTGTTGTTCTAAATCATTTGCAAAGTATCAATATTGCAGATAACTCTATAGCAGAGAGTTGAGTCATAAAGTGAAAAATCAAACCCAGCTTTCAATAAGTGAAATAATGGAAGCAGATGAAATCAACTAACATTACCTTTTAGAGACTCTCACCAAAAATTTAAAAAAGTAGATTCCAAAATACTGAAACAATAGTATAAGGATATAAGATGATAGTTTTTGTGAAATAGAAGGGAATAGATTGCTATGTAGTGAGGTATTGTAACTAAATTAGAGTTGTTAGATTTAGAGTAAACCAAATCTAATTAAAGATTTGTTAATTTGAAAACTAATTAAATTATAGTAAACCATATTTTGTAATGCAATTTTCATTATACCATTCATAGTAAGACAGAGACTGATTTCTATCCACTTTTAACACCTTGTGGAGAGGTGTAATCATAAAGATGTGTGAAAAAGATGGATGTCCCAAGATGCATATTTTGTGCTGAATCAGCACTCATCAGTTAGCCCAGATCACAATCCTTTACACATATCATTATCAAATTATAGTGTTTTCAAATTCAAAAATTATCCCAATCTAATAACAGATTTTAAAAAACATGATTATTAACTGTGAAAAGTGAGAGGCTATTTTAAAGAAAATGTGGTGATTTTTCAGAGAAGAATAAGCACTTTATTCAACATTCATCATCTAAGAACAATGTTAATAATTAGTGTAAGATATCTGCATCATAATGCAAGAAAGCAGGTATATGGAACTTCATAAATGCCACCTCATTTTTTATTATTATTTAGAGATTAATTAAGTCTTTATAATTGTATGCAGAAACTTTGAAGTTCATGTATTCATTCACATTAGTAAAATTAGGTATTGGTTATTAAATATAAGTACTTATTTGTAAAGTTTTAGAAGTTATTATAAGTATTGGCTGATAATAGTTATTTATGTTATACTATATGTATTTGCTATTTGAAATGTATATATCAATTTATCCATATTAATATACATTAAATAACTTGTTTATTTAATATTGAACTACATCAAATCTTAGACAAAGTTTCATTTGGTAATTTATTTGTTTGGTGTTTCCAGTTGCTATCATCAATTGCAATTTACTTAGTCACTGCAGAACTGACTGGAAAACTTGAATTTTAAGTTTAGATTTAGTGAACAATGCAAATTTTTAGGTCACCAACAAGCATATATATATATTTTAAGTAGCTTTCATAATAACCAATTCAAATAGCTATCTAAATAAGTCATTAAACAGATATCTAGTCGTTATTATTCAGAGGGTATAAATATTACATTAATGAAGATTCTTCAAAAAGCATTTATTTACTGATGGTAAAAATAAAAATTAGTCAAGCGTTGTTAGCTGAGAGGTCATCGCAGCTGCCTTGCAAGCAAATAGTTGGTTGCAGACGGTGTGTGGATTCGCCTCCCGGACGATGCTATGACATATAAATAAATAAAAATTAACAATGTAATATATTGGCGTTCACCCGCTGGAAAAAGTTGCAGACCTATAAATGCTACGTACATGATTAGTTTTATTTTGCATATATATAACACTTGTTTGTTTTGAAATTTCAAAAGCAATGTGACCCAAAAGTATTTCCTTTCTGCGAAGTTCATAAAGGCAATTGCTTTAAAACTATCCATATCTTCAATCAATTTGCAATGAAAACATCTAGGGAGCGACTCGTTTGAACAAACTGAAGTTTATTATGCACTCTGTAATAATTACTAACAAGTAGATTTGAAGGAAATTGGCAAAGCCTAAATTCAATAAAGTAGGTCATGTGCAATATTAGTTTCGTGTTTTGGTCAAACTAACGCAATTTGGAAACTGACTACCTAATAGAAACATTTATTTATACATTTAAAAGAAGAGTTAAATTTGATGAAGCATTGAAATATTGTTCATCGTTATTTCTTTTTAGAAGACGGAAAAACAAAAATTAAGCTAACAGATTTTCTAGAAATATTCATTAATTTTGCATGATTTATTAAAATCACTCAAGTGAATAAGGCTTTGTTTGAATTTTATTATTGCAAATATATATTTGTTAGAATACATAATGTCAACTGATTATATTTAACAACATTTAAATATTTTTTTTAAACTTTAAAATTTAAATAAGTAAAAAAAAACTTAGTAGTATTAATTTTTAATTAATGTTTAGCAAATATTTAAATTTTAGATTTCCATATTGGGGGGAGGGGAGCTGTTAAATACAGTATTGCTGAAAATTTTAAAAAAAAATTGCAAAAAAAACATTTTATTTATAGATATATAATTAAAAATCATTATGTTTTTTCTGCTACCATTTAATTAAAAAAAAACGAATGACTTTTTTCTCGAGAGTTCATAAGAAGTTTTCTGGGAGTTCATAATAAGTTTGAGCACCGGACCTGCGAGGGCAGAATCGATTCTGGGACCTCTACCAACTGAAGTAAACCGCGAGTGTACCATTTAATGGTAACAGTTGGGGGAAAAGAAAATATGCAAATTAATTGTTGGCTTTAAATACAACTCAGATTTATATGCCTAATATTAGCAAAATGTCTGTGCGTATATATATTGTTTCACTATCTTAGTAATTACATGTAATGTTAAAAAAATTCTATGTTAATGTTCAACACAGTATAGTGATTAGATATTTTCAGAATGCAAATTTTTCGTATTTATTTTCCAGCAATAATCTTCTTTTGAATTCAAGCAATTTTAACAATTTCAAAAACATAGATGAAACAAATTTGAAATTATGGATCAATATTTTAATACACTTGTCGCTAAAAAAAAAAAACTTTCACTGTAATTTATTTGAGAAAATTTTACGTCTCGATTCAAAATAGGATCTGTCAACATTTAGAACATCTCCGCCTCATACTATATACAAAAAATTTTCACCAGTGTTTCATGAATCTAGAAAAAGTTTAACACAACTTTAGGTTTGTCATCTTCTGTTATTTAATAAAAGAAATAGGTGTTAGTAAAATAGTAAAAAAAAAAATAAAAAATCTAATGAAATACTATAGCAGGCAAAACTATGAACCTAAGTTATTAATTGGTCTAAAAAATGAAAAAAATATATATATACTGCATATCATGCATCAAGATTATAATTATTCAATGATCAAGAATGACCCATTGACAGTTAAAAAATAGATAGGTTTAAAAAATAATGAATTGTAATACGTCAGTTCTAAAGTTAAAAATAGCACATAAATGAAGGCAAGAATGATAAAACACATTTTTACTATCGTAGTAGTAGTGGTGGTGGTAGTGGTAGGGTAGTAGTAGTAGTAGTAGTAATAGTAGCAGTAGTAGTTGCAGTAGCAGCAACAGCAGGAGCAGAAAGAGTAGTAGTAGTAGTAGTAGTAGTAGTAGCAGCAGCAGTAGTAGTAGTAGTAGTGGTAGTAGTAGTAGTAGTAGTAGTAGTTACAATTCAATTTATTATAACAACAGCTTGCAAAGCAAAGAAAACATTTACTATGATTATATTTACATAAAATTTTGATTTAATAAATTTAATATATATATTTTTAAATATCTTAAGATCTGATGTAAACTCTACATCATTAAACATCATTATTATATTCATTTTGTAGTCTATATATAGGTGCATTCTTTACACATGTATATTTAATTAATGGTAAATAAAAAAGTCTGTGATTTCTGCTAGTAAAAGTTTTTATTTTATATAGCACATTTGTTGCTGAATTATCAAAAGTTATTGTGCCATTTATCATTTTATGTAAATATATATATATATATATCAGATAATAGTCTTTTATTATGCAATTCATGATTATTAAAAGATGAAGTTTTATTCACATTTTCAGAATGTTTATCGTAAACGTTTTGTATTGTTTTCGTATTTGTTTCATTTCTGGAATTCCATACAATGGATTCATAGGATAAAATTGGCACTATCAAACTATTAAATATTAGTTTATTAGCCTGGAAATCAAAATAATTTTTGACCTGAGCATTGTATCAATGAGTTAAAATGCTTTATTGTCAGAATGTTATATGGTTATTAAAAGTAAAAATTATACCCAAATCTTTATGATCAGCAATTTTCTTTATTTCATGATGATCTATATGGTAATTACTTTGGTATTAACATTGTTTTTCTTGAATATGTTATAGCATTACATTTACCAACATTTACTTTCATATTATTTGCTTGGCACCAACTTGTAAGACATATCTACATAATTTTGTAATGTTTTAATATCTTCTTTATTATTAATCTCCAAAACACATTTAATATCATCTGTATAGCATAACATGTATTTATTTGGAATAAGTGTTAACACATCTGATATATAAATAGCAAAAAATATTGGGCTTTGCACACTCTTTTGCGGAAGTCCAAGCCTAGATTTAAAATTATTTGGCTCTCTATTATTGTAATAGACATAATTATTTCTATCAGACAGAAGTGGTTTGAATAAAGTCATTAGATTGATTGAAAAACTAATTTTCTCTATTTTCATAAGAAGGAATCTATGATCAACTCTATCAAAAACCTTTGTCAAATCAAAATACATCACATCTAATTGACTTCTTGCCTCAATACCTTTACTTATGACACCTGATTTATGAACTAAATTTGTTTCTATTGATTTTCCTGGAAGAAATCCATGTAAAAAATAAGAAAGAAAAATTTTTAAATAAATAATTCTGTAGTAAATTGATTTTTTAAAAATTATTGATGGTATAGGTAGTAAAAAAATAGATTTATAATTCCTGACTTCTGATTTGTTCCCAGATTTCTATATAGGTATTATGTTAGCCATTTTCCAATATCTATGAAAAATTGATGTTTTAATAGACAAATTAAAAATGTACAATAGAACTGGAGCTAAAAGTTCAATGCATCCTTTATAAATAAAAACTGGTATATTATCACAAGCAACACTTTTTTTATTATTAATTTTGTAGAGTGATATATCTCATCCAAATCAAATTTCAATATGTTTATAGAATCATTATTGGGTGCTGATATAGTATGCGCTCGGCGGCCATTTTGAATTTGAAAACAGCCAAAAACACTGCTGGCACATGCAAGCGATAAATGTCATCGACTAGAAACACTCATTTTTTAAAAAAAGTAAATCGCCTGAGGCACTATAATTAAAAAAGGTGTTGGGAAGGGACTACACTTAAAAAAATTGCGGGAAACGTCACATTAAATAGCTTAAGGTGATACTATCAAAAAAAAAAGGGCGGGAAAAGGAAAAGAGGTGAAAATTAAAAAATGCTTTAAAATAAACCAAAAACGCTAATTTATATATATAGTCATAATCAAACATTGCAATATTTACAAAAATCCGTTAAAATATAGCGATCACTAGAAAAATAATATAATGCTATAAATCAAACCTTACTTTAAAATAAACCAAAAACGCTAATTTATATATATAGTCATAATCAAACATTGCAATATTTACAAAAATCCGTTAAAATATAGCGATCACTAGAAAAATAATATAATGCTATAAATCAAACCTTACTTTAAAATAAACCAAAAACGCTAATTTATATATATAGTCATAATCAAACATTACTTTAAAATAAACCAAAACCGCTAATATATATAGTCATGATAATCAAATATTGCAATAGTAAATGTCAAAAGATTAACCCTATGTTAAGGCATTTTTTTAAAAAAAAATCGTAAATGATATTTACAAAAACCCGTTAAAATATAGCGATCATTAGAAAAATAATAAATGCTATTTTAAAAATATCAGTCCGGTCTATCAACGCTATATACTAAATCAGTATTATAATTTTAAAAAACAATATTTAAAAACTATAATGCTATAAATCAAACATTGAGTTGTAACGTCACATTGAATAGCCAAAGGTTATACTATGGAAAAAAAGAGCGGGAAAAGAAAAAAAGATGAAAATTAAAAAACACTTTAAAATAAACCAAAAACGCTAATTTATATATATAGTCGTAATCAAACATTACTTTAAAATAAACCAAAAACGCTAATATATATAGTCATGATAATCAAATATTGCAATCGTAAATCTCAAATGATTAACCCTATGTTAAGGCATTTTTTTTTTAAAAAAATCGTAAATGATAGTTACAAAAACCCGTTAAAATATAGCGATCATTAGAAAAATAATAAATGCTATTTTAAAAATATCAGTCCGGTTTATCAACGCTATATACTAAATCAGTATTATAATTTTAAAAAACAATATTTAAAAACTATAATGCTATAAATCAAACATTGAGTTGTAACGTCACATTGAATAGCCAAAGGTTATACTATGGAAAAAAAGAGCGGGAAAAGAAAAAGAGATGAAAATTAAAAAATACTTTAAAATAAACCAAAAACGCTAATTTATATATATATAGTCATTATCAAACATTGCAATATTTACAAAAATCCGTTAAAATATAGCGATCACTAGAAAAATAATATAATGCTATAAATCAAACAATATCAGTCCGGTCTATCAACGCTATATACTAAATCAGTATTATAATTTTAAAAAACAATATTTAAAAACTATAATGCTATAAATCAAACATTGAGTTGTAACGTCACATTGAATAGCCAAAGGTTATACTATGGAAAAAAAGAGCGGGAAAAGAAAAAAAGATGAAAATTAAAAAACACTTTAAAATAAACCAAAAACGCTAATTTATATATATAGTCATAATCAAACATTACTTTAAAATAAACCAAAACCGCTAATATATATAGTCATGATAATCAAATATTGCAATAGTAAATGTCAAAAGATTAACCCTATGTTAAGGCATTTTTTTTAAAAAAAATCGTAAATGATATTTACAAAAACCCGTTAAAATATAGCGATCATTAGAAAAATAATAAATGCTATTTTAAAAATATCAGTCCGGTCTATCAACGCTATATACTAAATCAGTATTATAATTTTAAAAAACAATATTTAAAAACTATAATGCTATAAATCAAACATTGAGTTGTAACGTCACATTGAATAGCCAAAGGTTATACTATGGAAAAAAAGAGCGGGAAAAGAAAAAGAGATGAAAATTAAAAAATACTTTAAAATAAACCAAAAACGCTAATTTATATATATAGTCGTAATCAAACATTACTTTAAAATAAACCAAAAACGCTAATATATATAGTCATGATAATCAAATATTGCAATCGTAAATCTCAAATGATTAACCCTATGTTAAGGCATTTTTTTAAAAAAAAAAATCGTAAATGATATTTACAAAAACCGTTAAAATATAGCGATCATTAGAAAAATAATAAATGCTATTTTAAAAATATCAGTCCGGTTTATCAACGCTATATACTAAATCAGTATTATAATTTTAAAAAACAATATTTAAAAACTATAATGCTATAAATCAAACATTGAGTTGTAACGTCACATTGAATAGCCAAAGGTTATACTATGGAAAAAAAGAGCGGGAAAAGAAAAAGAGATGAAAATTAAAAAATACTTTAAAATAAACCAAAAACGCTAATTTATATATATATAGTCATTATCAAACATTGCAATATTTACAAAAATCCGTTAAAATATAGCGATCACTAGAAAAATAATATAATGCTATAAATCAAACAATATCAGTCCGGTCTATCAACGCTATATGCTAAATCAGTATTATAATTTAAAAAAACAATATTTAAAAAGTATGATGCTATAAATCAAACATTGAGTTGTAACGTCACATTGAATAGCCAAAGGTTATACTATGGAAAAAAAGAGCGGGAAAAGAAAAAGATGAAAATTAAAAAATACTTTAAAATAAACCAAAAACGCTAATTTATATATATAGTCGTAATCAAACATTACTTTAAAATAAACCAAAAACGCTAATATATATAGTCATGATAATCAAATATTGCAATCGTAAATCTCAAAAGATTAACCCTATGTTAAGGCATTTTTTTTAAAAAAAAATCGTAAATGATATTTACAAAAACCCGTTAAAATATAGCGATCATTAGAAAAATAATAAATGCTATTTTAAAAATATCAGTCCGGTCTATCAACGCTATATACTAAATCAGTATTATAATTTTAAAAAACAATATTTAAAAACTATAATGCTATAAATCAAACATTGAGTTGTAACGTCACATTGAATAGTCAAAGGTTATACTATGGAAAAAAAGAGCGGGAAAAGAAAAAGAGATGAAAATTAAAAAATACTTTAAAATAAACCAAAAACGCTAATTTATATATATAGTCATAATCAAACATTGCAATAGCATTTATTTAAGTAATTTTTTACTAATATTTTAAGAATTTAAAAAAAATTACCAACTCTCGATCGGATGGATGGTCGTCCGCTCAGGCTAAATTTGGTTCTTCCTCTTCATTACTGCAATACCACAAAACATCAAATTATACTTTTAAGATTTAGGTTTATTATTTTAAAGATCGCCAGTAAACAATTAATTTATTCAGGAAATATCGCAGCTTGATATGGTCTCTTTCAAATTTATTTTTAAAACTGTGTACTTGGGTCTGACACAAGGTATCTATGACGTAAGATAATTTCCAAGAATTATAGTTCGGATTGGGCCTTTGTCTTATTAAGATAAAAGAAAGTGTTAAGTTAAACTTTCAAATTAAAAAAAAAAACAACTGTAAACCAGCTAATGGACTTTTATGCTTCAAGCCTAACATCGTTATGTATATAATCTTATAATAATGTATTTTGATGTCTAATATAGTACGCACATCTAATATATAAATATATTTATTTATATATTAGATGTGCATATACTACGTAAACATACGTTATTATACATCAAAGTACATTATTATAGGATTATACACGTGGTCTGGGATGGGTTTGAATTTGACAAACAGGCCTACTATGATACATAGAAGGTGAAACGGAATGATAGACAGAATTAGCAACAATAAGTGAATACGCAAATATAATTAAAGAATATATTTTATTAGGCATTCATAATACTGGATGGGGTGGGATGGCAGCTGGCATGATAGACTACGTGGGTCGACTACGTCAAAATACATGCACTAGAAAGTAAAAAAAGAATACACCCGTAAATAAATTAAATCATTAATTTATTTTTATATTTTTTATAATAAATGACCAAATAATTTTATTTGCGTCTTTAAAGTGTTAAAACTAAAATCTTAAAACTAATACATGTATCGGCACCCATATATATATATATATGAGTACAAGTTGTGATGTATAATATGTTACAGTGCGATTATATTTTTACATCATTAATTTATTATAAATTTTTTGTTATAATTAATTTTAACCATCTTTTGCATTTGATGACTAGTTAGGCTTGAGGCATAAAAGTCCATTAGCTGGTTTATAGTTTTTTTTTTTTTTAAATTTGAAAGTTTAACTTAACACTTTCTTTTATCTTAGTAAGACAAAGGCCCAAATCCGAACTATAATTCTTGGAAATTATCTTACGTCATAGATACCTTGTGTCAGACCCAAGTACACAGTTTTAAAAATAAATTTGAAAGAGACCATATCAAGCTGCGATATTTCCTGAATAAATTAATTGTTTACTGGCGTCTTCTTTAAAATAATAAACCTAAATCTTAAAAGTATAATTTGATGTTTTGTGGTATTGCAGTAATGAAGAGGAAGAACCAAATTTAGCCTGAGTGGACGACCATCCATCCGATCGAGAGTTGGTAATTTTTTTTAAATTCTTAAAATATTAGTAAAAAATTACTTAAATAAATGCTATTGCAATGTTTGATTATGACTATATATATAAATTAGCGTTTTTGGTTTATTTTAAAGTATTTTTTAATTTTCATCTCTTTTTCTTTTCCCGCTCTTTTTTTCCATAGTATAACCTTTGACTATTCAATGTGACGTTACAACTCAATGTTTGATTTATAGCATTATAGTTTTTAAATATTGTTTTTAAAATTATAATACTGATTTAGTATATAGCGTTGATAGACCGGACTGATATTTTTAAAATAGCATTTATTATTTTTCTAATGATCGCTATATTTTAACGGGTTTTTGTAAATATCATTTACGATTTTTTTTTAAAAAAATGCCTTAACATAGGGTTAATCTTTTGAGATTTACTATTGCAATATTTGATTATCATGACTATATATATTAGCGTTTTTGGTTTATTTTAAAGTAATGTTTGATTATGACTATATATATAAATTAGCATTTTTGGTTTATTTTAAAGTAAGGTTTGATTTATAGCATTATATTATTTTTCTAGTGATCGCTATATTTTAACGGATTTTTGTAAATATTCCTTGCAATGTTTGATTATGACTATATATATAAATTAGCGTTTTTGGTTTATTTTAAAGTAAGGTTTGATTTATAGCATTATATTATTTTTCTAGTGATCGCTATATTTTAACGGATTTTTGTAAATATTGCAATGTTTGATTATGACTATATATATAAATTAGCGTTTTTGGTTTATTTTAAAGCATTTTTTAATTTTCACCTCTTTTCCTTTTCCCGCCCTTTTTTTTTTGATAGTATCACCTTAAGCTATTTAATGTGACGTTTCCCGCAATTTTTTTAAGTGTAGTCCCTTCCCAACACCTTTTTTAATTATAGTGCCTCAGGCGATTTACTTTTTTAAAAAATGAGTGTTTCTAGTCGATGACATTTATCGCTTGCATGTGCCAGCAGTGTTTTTGGCTGTTTTCAAATTCAAAATGGCCGCCGAGCACGTACTATATCAGCACCCATTATTGAATATGAGATTTTGAGTAAATCAATATTCCAAAATTAAATTATTATTTAGTTTACAATGAGTTGAGAAATAAGACATAGGATCGTTTGATTCTATATCTTCTATATATGTATTTTGTTTAACAAGAAATGTAAAGAGTCTTTATCACATTCCAAAAATGTATTGGAGTTTTATGTATTTTATGTAAATAATAATAATAATAATAATAATAATAATAATAATAATAATAATAATAATAATAATAATAATAATAATGTTGACAATGATGATGATGATAATTATATTATTATTTCTTCAAAAGTTTATACAACATTTGAGTACATGAGTGAAAAAATTGACATAATAGTTCCACCCATTTAGACCAGGGGTATCCAATTCCAGCCTGTGTTCTGAGAATTGCATGTGGACCAGAATGCCTATAAATGTAGTTCAATACAAAATCCTAAAATGACTTGTACTTTGAATGTACAATATGATTAAAGTAAATATATACTTTCAAATACATTGTCAAATATCTTATTTTAGGTTTATGTTCTCTGTTCTTTTATTTTATAGTAAATAAATATATATATAAACATCACTAACATTTTATTATTTAAATGTGTGCAATTTCTTTATTAGTGATCACAAACTTGGAACCTGCTTGATGATTTTTAAAAGATTCTTCTAATGAGCCATTGCATAATTAGGATTATTACATGAGTACTTTTTTACTTATTTGTGGAAGCAGAAGCCATGACAATTATGCATATATCAAATTTTTCTTATCAGCTTTCAGTAATGTTTGTGGATATAAAGTGTGGCCATCATTCCAAAAGGTTATGCACTCCTGGATTAGACTGAACCAAATATATATATATATATATATATATATAATTAGTTTCCAACCAGTAACCACCTATATATATATATATATATATATATTATTTTTATTAATCATCTCACCATAATTGTGGGGGCCATTTGCTCTGAAATTACTACTCTTTTGCTACACTCCATCATCATCTGGATCATGTAGTCAGTTTCTCAAAAGATCATGTTGTTTGAGCACCAAAATGAAAGACTGAACACAATTTCATTTAACTAACAAAGCTAATTTTTTTTTACTTTTGAAATTATTTTATAATCTTCGTATTATTTATAATGATACTACCCCTCAGCTACACAAAGCTGCATTATTTTCAGAAAACAAATTGAGAATTTTTACCCAATCAAAACACAGACCATTAATAATGGTTAACATAGTGCTCTTACGTTTCAGTAAAATACTGAAACAAATATTGAACACACAATTTTTTTTCTGTTAATACTTGAGCATTTTACTTAGCAAGTAAAATTATTTGAGCTTAATTTCTTAGTGTTAAGATTTATGAAGTATTACTTGTGGGCCTTAAAAATAGGATTGATGTCTCAATTTGATATCTGTATTTCAAAAGACAAACAATAAATATATCTTTTAGATTCCTGTTGAATTAAACAAAGATGTCTTATTTGAGTTATTGAATTGTGATCTAGGTGCAATTTCTTCAATTTTACATTGAATTGTTTCTTAACTCAATTATATATATATATATAATTGTTTTATTATATTTTTGACTACATACATCATCGTTTTATAAAATATAAAGATATATTCTATGTTGCTATGCTTATATAATACTCTGTAACAGATAGAACGAGGTGATATTTTTATTATGATAAATTATGAAATAAAGAGCATTGGTGCTTCTCTCGTTCAATCTAACCAAGAATATGAAGTTCATCTATTTACATGCAAAATAACAAGATATATTGTTATTTAAAAAATAGTCAACCGTTGGTAGCCGAGAGGTCAGTGCAGTTGCTTTGCAGACAGTTGTCACAGGTTCACTTCTCGGCCGATGCTTTGACATATGAAAAAAATATATATTTCAGTTATTTTTGGTTTATTATAAAATAATAAATAAAGTGTATTAAGAACCAAAAAATAAACACTAGGATTTTCTTGCAAAAATTGTTTTTTATCATCATTTTTAATTATTATCAGTCTACTACAGAATGAAAATCTCTCCAAACTAAATTCAATTTTTTGAACTATAACTTTTTTTCTCTGTGATACTCTAACAGACTTTTTTATCTTATTCATTCATCTTCCACATAGTCTTTCTCTGGTTATATTATGATCTATTGTGATCCATTTCAGAATTTCAACTGTATATCTATTTACATCCCTTCTAGAAATAGATCTATCTCAACATTATTTTAGCATTTTTATGTTTGTTCTTTCACACATTGTTTTTTATTTTATATTTCTTCTCATTACTTCCCACGTAATCTTTTCATATTTTACTGACTGTTGTAAAATTTTCATATTGCTTTTCTTTTGAGTATCCAAGTCTCATATCCATATATAATTGTTGACAAAAGTTGCCGCAAATATTTTGGTTTGTTTTTTTAAGAGAAACATATACATTTCTTTTTAAAATTAAATTATTTCTACCAAAGGCACTTTATTCAAATTTAATTTTATCCATTTTGTTTTAATATCAATCAATGATCTAAGGTATTTGTAGCTTTTTAACATTTAGTTTTACTGTTATTTTTTGTGCTTCATAGCTTTTTCTTAAATTTCAACTTACCTTCCACTAATGGTCTAGTCCAGGTTCCATTTTACCTTGATTGGATTGAGCATTCATTGCCACAGACCAACAGATATATAAATATATGAGGTATATCCAATAGCAAAAAGAGGACAATAGGTGGTGATGCTTGGAGAATTCAATTGCTCTCCTTATGGAAGATAATCTGGCTATAACTAGTCAGTCCATTTGGAGGTAAAGTCAGACAACAGTAAATTACAGTCAGAGCATAATTGCAGTATGCACATCTTCCACCATATGTCTAAAGTAATGAGACAAATTTATGCTAGAACTAGAAGCTGTGAGAGATAATCAGAGATGAGGTAATCTGCCACAGAATAGCTGAAAGTATCACCACACCCGCATAAAAGGCAAGCTGTCATGAAATAGTTGGAAATGTTAGGTAAACCTACTTGAAGTTACTTATGTCAGTAGTTGCATGGCAATCAAACTCTATACTGAGCAATAGATCAGATATATGGTATATTAAATAGGAGTGTATGTATTGTATATTTAATCGTATTTATACAAGTCTGTGCTTATTACATTCATATATAAACAAAACATTCTTATATAGGGTATATGAGCACAGACTTTTACATGACCCACCACTCTCCACACTATCTCATAATACTGATACACTCGAACACATATATGTTGAAAAGATAAATAATCACCAATAGACGTATTTCATGCTAAACCAACAATCATATATGCTATAAGTGCTCAGATATATATTAAGATAGCCAAACCTCATACTTTAATGGACAGGCTTCAATCTACTCCACACTCAAACTCTTCAACTATCCATCCATTAAAGTATGAGGTTTGGCTATCTTAATATATATCTGAGCACTTATAGCATATATGTTTAGAGATGGTAATCTGGACCAACTGATGATCACTGGTTTAGCATGAAATACGTATATTGGTGATTATTTATCTTTTCAACATATATGTGTTCGAGTGTATCAGTGTAATGAGATAGGGTGGAGAGGGGTGGGTCATGTGAAAGTCTGTGCTCATATACCCTATATATTACATATATAGACACAGGTATATATAAGCCTGTGTGTTTCAGCTATTACAAAACATTCTTGTAACACTTTCTGAAATTATAAAAAAATATTAGCAAAATAATCACGTCATCTGCAAAATTTTGATCATATAATTTTTTATCAGTTAGTTGTAATTTTTACTAGTTATATTTTTATTTAATTAAATCTGCAACAGACATTGCTTAAAAATAATGTAAACAGATTTCGAAAATATGGAATCACCTTGAACAACCCTCCTATCAACGTCATCACATACTGCTATCGCATTTTGATACATATTTTTTTCAAAATTTTAAGATATCCTTGGATTAATATCTAAAGATACCAAAGTTTCAATCAGTGCAAAAGTTCTTATAGAATCTAAGAGCAATTTATAATTTACAAACTAATAATCTTTTCAACTTCTTTTAATATTTGAGTGTGACCTACTATTTCATTACTATTTTTAATATATTTTTTTTATTGATTTAGGTTCAAATCTTTATAATTGGGTTGTAAAGATCTTAGAAAAGAACTTGCATAGAACTAATATGCAAGTTAAATTACTAAACATCACATAATCTCCATCTCTTATGCTAGCACATAACTATTATTAAAGAGACAAAACTCTCCAGACAGTTGTCCCACCCTGTGCCAATCAGAGTAATCAATGGATGCCAGAAAGCTTGTGCATCCATTGATTACTCTGGTTGGCACAGTGTGGCACTACTGTATGGAGAGTTTTGCCTATTTAATATTCAAGTTATCATTCTAATATTTCTAATAACTTTTTTCACCTTTTTAAAACATCACTAGTGCATTTTTCTACTCATATGATACATCTATATTATTTAGATGTTGAATGTATAGTCATGACATCTCTATTTCTTTGCTTGATTCTTTTAAAATGTGGATAATAATATCATTACTGCCTGCCACATTTCCATTCTTCATAGAATTAATACCCTGCACACTTCATGCTGTTGGAAGAGCATTCAACTTGGGATCAGGAAGTTCCAGGATCAATTCTGACACTCACAGTTCTGGTATTTGAACTTCTTATGAACTTCCAAGCAATAAAACCATTAGCACCTTTTTGCCTTACATGGTTTGGCACAGTTGGTAGAGCATCCAACTTGGGATCAGGAGATCCAAGGATTGGTTCTAGTGCTCACAGTTCTGGTGTTCAAACTAACTTCCCAATAATAAAACCATTAGCACTTTTTTGCCTTACATGGTATGGAACAGTTGGTAGAGCATCTGACTTGGGATCAGGAGGTCCCAGGATTGGTTCTGGTGCTCACAGTTCTGGTGTTTAAACTTCTTATGAACTTTTAATTAATAAAGCCATTAGCATTTTTGACTTACTTGGTTTGGCCCAATTGGTAGAGGATCTGACATGGATATTGGAAGGTCCCGGGATTGATTCTGGCACTCATAGTTCTGGTGCTCAAATGTCTTATGAACTTTCAATCAATAAAGCCATTAGTATTTTTTGACTTACATGGTTTGGCCCAATTGGTAGAACATCAGACTTGGGGATCAGGATATCCCAGGATTGATTCTGGCATTCATAGTTTTGGTACTCAAATTTCCAAACAATAAAGACATTAGCACTTTTTGCATTACATAGTTTGGCACAGTTGGTAAACCATTGGACATGGTCTCAGGAGGTCACATGATTGATTCTGGCACTCCCAGTTCTGGCACTCAAACTTCTTATATAACTTCCAAGCAATAAAGCCATTAGCACTTTATTGCCTTACTTGGTATGTCACAGTTGGTACAGCATCTGACTTGGGATTGGGAGGTCCCAGGATTGATTCTGGCACTCACAGTTCTGATGCTCAAACTTCTTATGAACTTCCAAGCCATAAAGTCATTAGCACATTTTTGCCTTACATGGTTTGGCACAGTCGGTAGACCATCTGACTTGTAATTAAGAGGTTCCACAATCGATTGTGGTACTCACAGGTCTGGCATTTGAACTTCTTATGAACTCCTGAGCAATAAAGCTCATATGTCTTTTTTATCTATATAAAATTAATTGCATATCTATACTTTGCATTTCAAAAAAAGATAGGGTTACTTTGTTTTAATTGGTCTTAATTACTATAAAGAATTTAGGAAACTTTTTTACACCTTTTCCTTCCAATATCAAGATGCTGTTTTATTATATTTTTAAATCTTTCATTAAATTGCCTCAGTCTTAATTAAAAATAATTAAAAACTTTTAAAAAACCCACTTCTTTTTACTTGAATCCAATGTTTTTTAAAACAGTTTCAACTAATCCAGTCAAGCATTGGTGATCGAGTGGTCAGAACAGCTGCCTTACAGGCAGTTGTCTTGGGTTTGCGGGTTCACTTCCCAGCTGATACTTTGACAGATGAAAAAAATAAAAATTAAAGAATTTTACTACGAGTATTACAATTTTTTATTAATGGCCTTATATATAATACTAACCTTTAAAATATAATTTTAACTGTGTTAAAAACTAAAAAACAATAATATAATGTAAACACATACATACATGTACATGCATGTCAGGAATGAAGACTTCATGTAATGAACAGAATGAATGTTTCCATAGAAGAATTTACTAATGGGTTCAAAAGCTTTAAAATTCAATTTTAAAACTTCACTAAAGTATGTACATATTCAACCTCACAAAATCGATCCACCAAGTTGCACATGCAAGCATAAAAAAAAATTCTCTAAACTGTTTTGTCAAACATAAAAAAGAATGAATAATTCAAACTCATTATTTTTTGTATGGAATTTCTGTTGACTTTCCATTTTTTTTACCAATAGTTGAACTGTTTTTATACAAGGCAAACTCTTCACCATCTCTGCTATTCATCCATCTAAACCTCTTGCCTTTCCATTTTTTTCCTTGCCTCATTCATTTTCTGTAAAAGTAATATTTCCATTACTATGTGCTTTTATATTTGTTATCACTCTGTCCTTCACATCTAGCATCTTTTCTATATCCATTACATACATATTTAATCCTAACCCTTTTTCTCCAAGTCCCGCAAAATCTCTAGCTGTTCTTGTATAAACTTATTACATCTAAGTCCCTTTTGTTTACATATGTTGAGCAATTGAGAAAAAAAGTTATCTTAGTTTTGAGAATGTATTAATTATTCCTGTATTAATGTTTTTATTAACCACTATAAAGCATAAAAACCTCTTTGTCAGATTATTTGTATTGTCTGTACTAGATAAATTAACGAGTGGTCGGTTATAGTGCAAAAATGTGTCCTTATTTTAATCTGATAATGTAAGCTAGGAATCGTCGTGATATATATATAGTACATTCAAAATAAAATAAAAACAAATCTCATTACATGAATATAAATTTACAAGCAAAATAACGCAATGATATTTCAGTCGGAATACATTTGTTCCCTTTGAAGTCGACGCTATTATATTCTAATACTATATTGTTATTTATATTTATTGTATAGCGAAAAAATTTAATATCAAAGCTGCATGTAATATTATATTAACAATAAAAACGAAAAACAAAAACGTTTACAATTATTAAAATTTTTAATCATTTTTGTATCCGCGTTTCTATTTTATAGAAAGTAAATGTAACTAATTGTAAAAGTCTAAAAGAGAGCTTTTATTTTCGTTATGATATTTGCAATATAATATGCATATTTTTATAAAAATAAAAGATTAAAAGAAAAGCATTTAAGAGTTTTTATTTGAACTATAGTTTTTACTTTCGTCGATATTTATAAAAAAATATCAGGCGAGAAACATTTGCAGGAGAAAGGGGATAGAATTAAATTTTAATTTTTTTTTCCAAAAGCAGAATTCTTTGATTAAGTTTCTAATTATTCTGTATTATTTTTAATAACATTTTTTATTTATTTATGAAGTAAAAATAAAAAAAAAGAATGATTTAAATTAAATATGGATTTATTTTTCCATTCGTGAGATTTCAGTAACATTTATTTACACATCTATCTTTTTTTTTACTTGAATCTTTTTTTATCTCAATAAATTTATATATTATTCTCCTTATATATATATATCTTTTATAATCTACTGTTAATTATCTTTTTAGTCATCTATTATCGTCTTTGAAATTAAAACTATCTGTATAACTATCATTATTATATAGGGTATATGATCACAGACTTTCACACGATCCATCATTCTCCACACTATCTCATAACACTGATACATTTGAACACATATATGTTGAAAAGATAGTCACCAATAAACGTATTTCATGCTAAACCAGCAATCATCAGTTGGTTCAGATTACCATCTCTACACATATATGCTATAAGTGCTCAGATATATATTAAGATAGCCAAACCTCATACTTTAATGGACAGGCTTCAATCTACTCCATACTCCAATTCTTCAACCGTCCATCCAATTGAAAATCTGATGATGGAATGCTCAAAGGCCACCCTGAGGCCGAGATTCTTGTCACACCCATGTTGACCTAGAGTCAATCTAATCCCTCATGTACAGGACATAATCAATTTAATACATATTATTATATATTATAATACTTTGAGCATATATGTGTATAAAAAGATTTTTATCCTTATAATGCTATATGGCTTGCTTACTCACTCACTGTTCTATAATTTTTGGCAGTAGTAAAACTTTTTTTTATTTTTATTTTTTCTTGTGCCAAAGCATCGGCTGGGAAGCGAACCCGGAATAAGTGCTTGTAAGGCTGTTATGCTGACCACTCGACCACCATAACTTTCTTTAAAAATAATGTATAAAACTTATGATCTCAAATTTTTACTTAGAAATAGGATAAGCAAAATTTGAAAGAATACCATTTTTCTGAGTTATAGATTACTTTAGATTTTACTTCATCTGTTGCCAGTAACCAAAGAAAAGTTATCCTTCAATGCAGTTCTCTATGAAGTATATAAATTATACATCTATATAAAACTGAATCATTCTTCATCTCTCCTCAAACACCAGTCGTAATGCTTTTATATTTCCTTAAGTTATGTATCATATGTCATTACGATTTTATCATATTTGCTATAATTAACCATACTACCACTTTCTGTTATTTTATTTTTCTAATCATATTAATATTGCCTAGATATATATAAAATTATAAAAGAGTTTTGAAGTACAGAAATATTAATGGCTAAATTAAAAGTGATTCATTTGAAGATATTATTAATTAATTATTTATTTTGTTATTTTTCTGAGCCAGGCTTTCAAATGCAAAGCCTAGTTCAGCAAAATAATAAATATTGTTAATATTTATTACTGCTATAGTTGAAAATTATCTACATATTCTGGTAGAATATATTTTTACATAAAATCCATGATATATACATTAAACATAGTATATAAGACATATTTTTGTGGGTTCATCTGTGTTAAAATATTTTAAATATTGATATACCAACATTTCGACTTGGTCACACAAGTCATCCACTGGGTGATAAAAGGTAGAAAGATTGTTGTAGAGGCACTACAATCACTTATTTGAAAAAAACATTAAAGTTTCACCAATAGCAAAAATGTTAAATTAAGATTGTTTTTTAAAAAAAATCTTTCCAAATAGGAGGAAGTTTGCATGTATCATCTTGCTTATTGATACAATCTGGCCTTTTAAGTATCTCAATGGCTTCTCTAATTTTGCACTGGTATAGATTATCACATCTGGATATGATCCTGGTACTAAACAAATTAATTTTATGGCCTGAATCCATAGTATGGAGTCAGAGTGCTGATGATGATGAGTGTTGTTTTACTGCATTAGCATGCTCATCTCTCCTAACACTGATGTGATGATTACTCATACCTATGTGAGAAGCTTTACAATTTTCACATGAGATTTGATAAACACCATGTACATACATATACATAGTATATGTATATATCATTTATAATCATTATCAACATATTACAGGATGAAAATCTTTCCATGTTTATCCAGTTTCTATGATCCCTAACCTGACTCTTCTATAACACCCCAGAAAACTTTATTCATTTCATCCATCTCACATGAGGTCTTCTTCAAAGTCTTTTACATTCACTTTTTCCTATATATACGTTAAAACTTATACATAATTTGCTATTAATGAAGTTTATTTTATAAATAAATAAAAAGATTTTCAAAAATAATAATGAAAATAATTTTTGGCGAGATCAAAAAATAAATAAATTATATTCACTTATATTCAAATTCTATTCTAAATTAGATATTTTCTTCATATAGGATTTTTAAATAATCATAATTCGGGAAAGAAACCAAATTTTTTAAATATTTTATCAAGTGTATTTTTTATGTAGGCTTACTCGGTTTAATTAAAATGAAAGACTGGCATAAACAATTTTATATTAATAGATAAGTCAGAATATTGAACTGACTAATTTTTGAGTTTGGATAATTAAATAACTATATAAAATTAAAACAGGGGTGATGTGATGTGATGTACCATGACTTCTTCTTAAATGGAGTCAGGAATCTTTCAGCAACTATGCCCAAAGAAACCTGTTAGCCACTTTACCTTCCCCTTCCACTCCACACCTAAGCTTCCCATATTCTGCTCCATCCCATTTCCGCAGCATACCCTGCCTTTATATCTAAATCCCCCTTATCTTTTCCCAAACCCAGCATAAAAACCAATAACCCACTTTCTGTATAATCTCTTTGTTGATATTTATTCTCTCATAACTTTATTATTTATACCCTTTCTGCTTTCAAGCATTTACATTCAATCAACAGATGCCTAATATTTTCTATATCTTCCTTACACAATTTGCAGACTAAATCACTCATACCTTTCCATTTACATGTATATTCTCTTGTTGCTAAAGATCCCATTTGAGCCTTAAATAATAAGATACTTTCCTTACTATTATCATAAATTAACTTGCACCCAATGTTCCATTTACTTCTACACATATTTAAACTCTTTTTACTCTCCATACTAGTTCTCAATCTCTCCAACTCCCTATTCTTTATTAATGCATCTATTCTTTTATCTCATTTCTTACCATTATGACGCTCAACAATCCTCCTAACACAATCATCCCACCTTTTATACAAGTATACTGATATAAATTCTTTATCCAAAACCTTTGCATACCGCATTACTTTCTCACCCACCTTGTTGCCTGCCCTTTACTCATAACCCAATTAAATACTATTTTGGCTATTCTTTTATTATCCATAAACTGCAACCTACCAAACATTTTCATTTTACTTTTTGCATCTCTCATATAAAAACTTGATCATCCCATTTCTCCTTGAATTGCCTCCTTTGCTGTCCATACCTCTGCATCAATTGCATGTCTTCCTACTTCCCTTTGTACTTTCTCTAAGTAATCTAATACCCTTTTACTAACACATAATGCATCATTCCCATATGTTAATCCGTCTACTACAACTCCCTTCCACACAATTCTAACTACATCATATTTATTATATCAAAATGCTGTTTATTTCTTTACCAAACCCTTTCTTTTTTTTGCTTCATTTACCAATTTTTTCTCCCATTCAACCAAGTAATTTTCCTGATTACTTAAGATGATTTCCAAATAACTATATCTATCCATCACACTTAATTTTATATCCCCCAATAAAAATTCTACATCTTCTCTTTCCCCATTATTAATCATCATTATATTTGTTTTTTCTTCACTAAATTCAATCCCCATCTCTTTACCCACCCTTGCACATGTCCTCAACATAACTTCTATATCTTCTCTTCTTTCTGCACACAAAAAAATATCCGCAACAAAAAAGACCCAACAAAATATATACTCCCTTGCCACCATTAATGGTATCTCTATCCCTCTTCCTAGTCTTTCTACTGCTTTCTCCATTTCACTCAAATACAACAAAAACAAAATAGGTGACATAGGGCATCCTTGCCTTAATCCTACCCCATTTTTAACTTTAACTGATTCTATATCCCCTAATTGGTAAGCATAGTAATTATTTTGATATAATTTCTTAATAATATTTACTAAAAGCTTCATCCATTCCCAAATTTTCTAAACTTACTCATTCTTACAGTAGTGCCACTCAGTGGAAATCAGAGTAATCAATGGTTGCAAGAATTTTTAAACCAAAGGCATACAAAGCAAGAGGAACTAAAAACCTAAACTAGCTTTTGGAAGGATAGTTTTTATACCATCATGCATTTAATTTAGATTTATCTGCTTGCATTGAAAAAACAATCTTGAGTTTTCCATTACACAAAGCCATGCATTGTTCTCAAAAATAATTGAATTCATAATGGCAAATTACTAAACCAAATTAATGTTGAGAAAAAAAACAAAATGGGTTTAAATTTCTCTTATGAAACTGCTTGAATCTTAGCAGCTTGTCAGTTGCACGCTGTAGTTGATTGGTTGAAATTTTTTCTTTTTTAAATTACATAATAACTATAAGCATGATGTCAACAAAAATATGGGCATTTGATGCATCTTAAAATTATGTTTCTAATGGTGTCTTTTTGGATAAAATCAAAAGAATTTTGAATTTATTTATTTTTTTGGCAAAAGGTGCATTTAATTTTTTTCTATTTTGATCAATTTTCTAGTTTACATGAAGCAATAAAGGCATAAAATTTTTAACAGCCTCATTATATAGTGAAAATGGATTAAAAATATGCTGGTCATTCAAATTCAAGCCTAAAATAGGATGAGAATGTAATCACAGAATATCTGCCATAAGTATATTTTTTAAATTTTTTTAATAATATTCTAATTTTATTTTAATTATTTGACAAATGGCATAATTTATTAATTTTCATTTATATTGGTGTGTGTGTATAGTATATAAATTATAAATTATATAATATTAAATCATTTATGCTTTTTATTATACAGTATATAAACTATTATTCATATGTTCAGTAATTTTATATCTTTGATCCAAGTTTGTTAATAGTTTATTAGTATGTTTATATGGTGTGTTTGTCTTGCATGTTTTATAACAAGTAATGATTTACATATATAAAGCAGTGCAATGTAAATTTTAAAAACTGTTAATCAAATGTACAGAAAGGTTGCAGGTTACAATTGATAAAGCATTCACAAAATTTACTGGACATAGTACCATGTGAAAATATAAACTTAAAACTAATAAAGAGAGATTTCAAATGATGTTTGTATAGTAGTAGCCACAATGGTTATGCATATACCATGTGGAATTGTATGCAGGCAAAGAATCAAATTCTGATTCTTGCCTATGCCTTGATACTCATGCTGTGGAATCAGTAGTTTTGCCACATCTTGCATCACATTATTTTCAAGTCTATAGCTAGCAAATGAGCTATATGCAAATAAATTATATCTCTGTGGGACAATAAATATAACAAGATAGCATCACTGGTGTGCATAAAGAATATAAACATCACTGATGTGCACAAAAAATATAAAATGAAGAGATGAAACTCATTTTATCAGTGATACAGATAGTAGCTTACAATTTCTAGTTTTAGATAGACAGGAAGCCAATTGCTATGATGACAAATGCATATCCATCTTCTGGAAATGATTTGTTTTGTATCTTTTATTATGATTAATTTTTTTCTTATAGATGCCTTTGAGATTTATCAACTTTTGGGGTACAAGATAAAAATGAATTCTTATGCGAATACTTTTGGAGATTCTGAAGCTATGAATTATCTCAGGTAAGAAGTATTATTATATGGTTTGAATGATAATTTTGTGAGAAATACAAAGAAATTATCACTGAGGATGTAATTTAAACTTAGTAAATTATGACTTAGAAATTATGAAAAAACAATAAAGTAATAATTATGTTGGATGTTGAAATTTCTTTTTTTTCTTATTTTTTAAATAGTAATCACTATTTGTCTTTGCCTTATTGTTTTACTTAGTATTTCTATGTTTTTATCAAGGTAAAGTTTTTTGCTCTAACATTATGAAAACCGAAGTTATTGTGAAAATTCTGTCTCAGGTCAGTTTTATAAAAAAATTCAATATGGCACCTCTAGATTTAACCAGTTATGAAAGTATGTAGGATTGTAAAAGTAATGAAATTTGAAAGTTGAATTTCTGGAATAAGAAAAAAAACATTATTCCAATATAATATAATATACCACATACACCTCAATTTACACTCTACAATGCAGTTTAACATATGATTTATTTTATCTCCTCTTGCCTACAGTTTCAATTGTCCAGCAGTCATCATCAGAGTTGATCATGACTGCTGGCTCTGATGATGACTGCTGGACAGTTGAAACTGTAGGCAAGAGGAGTTAAAATAAATCATATGTTAAACTGCATTGTAGAGTATAAATTGAGGTGTATATGGTATATGATATTATATATAATTCAGCAGTGTAAATAAGAAGTAGAAGGAAATTTTAATATTCCATTATACATAGTACTCATCAATTATGACAGCATATTTCTAAAACTAAAAACATTAAACAAATTGGGGAAGTTTATGATCAAATATGAAATTGAAAGAAATAGTGATTATAAGACCCTGTGAGATAAGTAATCGTGATTGTGCTAAAAAAAATAAAAATAAAGGTAATACCTAATTTATCCAATGGTTGCACAAACACCTGGTTTATATATAAGTACTTTTTTGTTGTATTTAAACTAGATGCTAACGTGATTGAACTTTATATATTGGGAAAAAAAAGTTTTAAAAGATTTCTTGAAAAAAATTTAAACTTCATCCTCATTTTAATTCGTTTTGCAATAAGCCTCTGGCTGCCAAAATAAAGATTAAAACCAATAATTTGTCCTAAAGTGCTTTGTGCTAATAGTGGCTGTCGATAAATGACACAATTGATTAGTTGGTATAATTAAATGAGTTTTATCCATTTTTCTAGACTTTTGGAAATATTTGTTAGCGAATGAATTAGAAAGATCATATTTACACATTTTTAGAATTATTTATTCAAACTAAATAATCTTTATAAAAATTATAAAATATTTGTATGAATGTCTGTGATGATTGCATTTACCTGTAATTATATGTTGGAATATCTACCATCTAGTTTAATTTTTAAACGTTTTTAGAAAAAATCAAACAATTCTTATTTTGCCAAATAGATTCAACAATTAGCAAATAACATGCAGTTTGTGCATTTATATACCTCTCTTTTCTTCATATATTGTTAGCAAATCGAACTAGTGACCTTTAGATTTATCAATTCTGAATTTGGGGTATTTCAACTAATTATGCTTTAGACCATCTTCTTAAATTTATTTATGGCTTATGAGTTTAGACGTCTCCAGATGTTGCTGAAAAATTGAACTAGAGATCTTTAGATTTATGAATTTTGAATTTGGAGCATTCTACAACTAGGCTATTCTGCTAAAGTGTCATCTTAAAATGCATGATCCATGAATTCCCATACTAGCATTGTTACTGGTCAGGCCAGTAATATCTGAAAAGTAACGGAGAAGAATATGATTCGAAATGTTATTATATATATTAACCTGTCTCTTATTACTAACAATTGAAAGTATTTGGAAAAGTATAAATATTTTATCTCAAAACATTTAACAAGTCAAGCAATGGTGGTCAAGAGGTCAGTGGCAGCTGCTTTTCAAGCAGTTGTCCCGGGTTAGCGGGTTCGCTTCCCGGCTGATGATATGACACATGAGGGAAAAAAAAACATTTAACAATTAAATTAGATTAGGGAAATAGTTTGACATATAATAATAAAATAACTTTAAATAAATGGAATCAGCTATGAGGTAGTATTTAGCCAGATTGAGATAAAATTACTTATTTATAAATGTGTAATGCTGTTTAATTATCATTTAAATTTATTTATTTGTCATTTTAATAAAATTTATTTATATATTTATTTTTATAAAAACCTATTTATATTTTATTGCATTACAAAAAAAATATATTAATTGTTATTTTTTCGTCATTTTTTTATTATTATTATTAAATGCAATAAATATATTAGCTTAAATATAATTACAAATAAATCAAGTCAGATGTCACATAACCTAATTTAAACAAGCTTGTATTATAAATGTTTTATAAAGAGCTCACAAATAAGCTCTTAACAAGTGCAACGGCTTGCATACCTGTGCAAATTGTGTATACACATGGTAGACGCTTACTACATATTTAAAACCTAAGTTTCTTCTTTTTTTTTTGTTTAAAAAAAAATTATACTGCGGACACACATATATAGTTAGTTCTGCATGGTACTCTTATCACTTGCCCAGCATATTTATGGACGTCAGTTGTTGACTCCAAGCGCCAATCCTATCTACGAATAAATAAGAATTATGTTGGAGATCGAGTATCAATTTCTAATAGATAGAGCTCATATTTCTGGCTAGCTCATTCAGGGGTGGTGGTTGATAACCATGGGAAAGAGGTGGGGGACTAACCAAGTGCACATGTAAACACATAAACAATTCCCAGAATATATTATTTTTATTCTTAAATACTGCTCTCTAACTTTACGATATGATCTAAGTTTTAAAGAAATTGACACTGAACACACACACTCGTAATTAAAACACAAATTTAATATTTCTTAATAAAAAACAAAACAAAACCCCATAATTATGTACTGGCTTGTGCTCAAATATTTGAATAACATGCATGCAAACACATACTCTGCATAAGTATATAAATATAACAAAACATATAAATTATAGAATACAAAGTAAATGCAATAAATTATTATCCATTCTATTCATTTATAAAATTACGTTGGGTGATACTTCAAGTACTTCTTTGTTTTCTTTTAGCCCTTACACTTTATTATTTTATTGAAAATAAGTTCTTATTTTTGAGGTGACTGGCATTTAAGAAATTACTCATATTACCTTGATTTTTCTCACCCGGGTGCAGATGAATTGTAATATTCACTTGCTTGATGTTGTGACAATATGAATAAGTGATTTTTGGCAGCTTTCCATTGATTCTGTAGGCATGATCAGTAGCATTCGGTGAATGTCATTCTTCCTGTAGTTTAGAAAGGGCTTCATTCATATATGAACAGCAACTGCAATACCTCCACAGGATGGCTGGCAGAGTCCGGTCCATTTTTATCCATTTACACCAGCCTATTCATGGCTGATGAATATATATAATTTTTAAACTGATCTTTCTGCGATCTTGCTCGTGGCATTAACAGTTCTGGAATGTCTTCAAGTTCGGCTTTCAAAAACTCTTTTTTTAAAATACTATTGTTCTCTTTTCTTCTTTTTAACAAAACCACGTGGTTTGCAAATAGAAAACCCTTCAGCAACTTTTCTTTTTGATCAAGAATTTTAATTACACCTTGAAATCCACACTCGACCGTTCATTGTCTTTAACTTATACAATTTTCTTTCTAATTAAAATAGCTTTTATCTCAAGATAGTGATCTATACATTTTTGGATTCTTTATTTTCATTTAACATATCTTTTTAGAATTTGTGTTTTTCATTGTCCATCTTGGAATCAATTTCCTTTTAATAAAAATAACTTTATTCCTTGAGATAGCAATCTATAACTTTCTGATTCTTTCTTTGCAATTAACTTATCTTTTTGGAAATTCTTTCTTTAGTCGTCCATCTTGGAATTAAAGCTTGGCCATGTAAATTTTTTTCTTTTTATGAATTTATTACACTTATTAACCCATGTATCAATATAAATACTTGTGCTTCTAAACAAAATACAAGAGCACAAACCATATAACCCCCCTCCATCTTCTATTTCAAACTATTTTCATTTACCCATTTAAAATATATACATGCACACATATATAAAAAAATAATCTAACTTAATATCACTTTTGATCAAGTATATATATATATATTCTTGCTTATATCATACTATATCTTAGAACAGGCTTTGAAACCAGCCCTGTTATACAAGCTTTGCAGAATATTCTCAACCTCAGACTGTTTTTGCTACTGGCTTTGTCAGTGAGGTGCCAGGATATTCAAGCATTAGATTTAAAATACCAGGACAAGCCCAGCACTTTATCTAATGGATAACTATTAAATAGAAAATCTGAAATTTTCAGACATTTATGTGTTTTCCAATCCAGCTATCTAACTTAAATAGCCATATGGGACTTAATTCATTAGATAAAGTGCTGGGCCTGTGCTGGTATTTTTAATCTAATGCTTGAATATCCTGGCACCTCACTGATGAAGCCAGTAGCAGAAAACAGTCTGGGGTTGAGGATATTCTGCAAAGCTTGTTAAGAGCTTATTTACAAGCTCTTTATATAACTTAAATATAGTGTGTAAGTTGTAGATTTATTAACAAAATGAATTTGGCAATAGATAGAATATACTGGGTCACCATCAACTTCAATCAGTGACAGTTTGCTGCAGGGCAAAAGTCATTCTACAGTTGTCCAATTCTTTGATCTCAAAATAAGCTCTTTTTGAAAAATGTTTTAGCTCTAGATAACCAATTGAAGATTGCTTTAATCCATGAGAAATCATTTGTTCTACCATTTTCAGCCTATATCCACTTAAGTTAACTTCTGTATATATATCATTTTGATTTTGAATATGTTTCTTATATTTTATTTATTTATTTTTAGTTATTCCCATTCAAAGATCAGCCTTTCAAGCTAATTGAGCATGCATCTTCTGTGAGTGTTAAATAATAAATGAATACTTGAGTGAAGTATTCATTTATTATTTAACACTTGCAGAAGACGCATGCACAATTAACTTCAAAGGCTGATCTTTGAATGTATACAATTGTATGCATAGCGTCATATAAAAATAAATGCTTATTTAGTTATTCCCATTGTAAAAATTTCTAAACTTTTTCATGCAATTTGGCACAGTAGTAGACTTGAAAGCTAAAGATTTGGGGGAATATAACACAATTCATTATTTGTGGTAGATTAAAATCACATGATCTCCCAAGCAACTAATTATTTTGCTCTTATATAGTTTAGGTAATGGTAAAATGATAGATTCAAAATCTAAAATTTCCTATATTAACCATCATTGCTGGTGTCTAAACAACACATGACATTCCAAGCATTTGACCATTTGATATATTTTTCCCCCATTATAAAATTTATTCCACTTTATGTTTCAGAGCCTATATTTTACAATTAAAAAAAAAACAAGAAACATACTGTTAAAAAAAATTTTAAAACATAATTTTAATATTTCTAAAAAATATATTAATATAGTGAATTATTAACTGACATATTCCTTATGTAATGATTTAAAGTTTTACTTAGTAAATAATCAAATAATAGACCATAAAAGTTTTACAACAGAAAAAAACTTTTTTAAAAGTATATCATAATTTACACCCATGCTTAGTGTGACTCAAAGCCACCTGCATGAAACCACATTATATACTGCTGCCATCAAAAAATTTCATATAATTCAACATTACTTGTCTTCAAGAATTTTGGTCTTTTGTCTGGTCACTTAAAATAGCTACATTTTAATATGGTAGAACATACTGCAAGAGCATTAGATTTTTTTTTCTAACAACAAATTAATGAAGAACATTTTTCTGGGCCTCTAGCTACATTTTTCCAATGTACTTTTTGAATACTTAACTCAACATTATCTATAGCAATTAAAACAGTGGTTACTAACTATTTTTGCCATGCACCACTTAAGTATCTCTAAAATCCTGATGTGCCCCCCCCCCATGACATATAATTTTTATTATTTAAAAGGTGAACTTCTATCATGTGAAGAAGTATAAAGATCATAAAAAAAAACAATTGTAGTATAGTGGAGTTTCGAGTCATTTATTTTTTCCAGATAGTGAATGAGAAGAAAATAGTGTGGAAAAAGGGAAATTGTTAAAAAAACATTCTTAGCTTAATTTATGAATAATAAAAATATAAGAACAATTAGAAGGCTTTCAAATTTCCTCTTAATAACTCAAACAAATTTCACTGTTATTAACTTATTTTTAAATTGCCCCTATTAAAAATCAAATTGCTCCCTGTGATGTATATGCCCCACATTGGGAACAATATTTATTTTATGGTGGTAATCTATCTGCACCAATCATGATAAAACCTGTATAATTTTCTTCCCTTTTTTTTCTTGGAGAATTATGTAGACTATGGATTTTTGCTTTATCATATACATGATTGTTGGAAAGAATTTGGTAATTTGATCCTAGCATGAACAAAGTCACAGATAAAGAATTTGAAAGTTTGTACTGGCAGTGATCTCTAGGAATTTTTTATCATTTAAAAGTAATATGTTCTTAAATATTTCAACTTATCATTTCATTGGAAAACAATTGTGTGGACTAAATAGATTGGGTCAACATTTATGAAATTATTAAATAACAAATAAACATTCAAATTTATATTGTACATAAGTGAAATTTCATCTGGCTCCAACAGGTGCCAGAGTTTATCTTAGCTTAACTATTTATTTGTAATTATCTGATTTTTAAAAAACTAAAGATAAAAATAGAAGAAATTAGTTAGTGAGTAAGATATGATAATAATTTATAATATTGTAATATTTAGTAAATCTTATATGATTATGTGTATAAAGTCAGTAGCATGTTGGTAATTAGTTTTATAGAAAATATAAGGTAGCAGTTTTCTTAAAGTAAATATTTGACTTAGTTTAAATTAATAAATAATGTTAAATGTATTATAAAATAACTATTGTTTTGTTTATTTCTAGTTTATAACCTATAAATAAGCTAATATTATAAATAAAATAAATAGTATCAAATTGATTTAAAAGTAATCTTTAAATTTTATTAAAGCAGTCAAATACTATTTAAATGTTTAATATAAATTAGCGTTAACCTGTTAAGTTATTTTAAATCTAATATTTCTTAATATTTTTATTTGTAGTTGTTTAAAGAAAATAAGTTGCAATTAATTAGTAAAGGTTAGGATTAAGGTCATCCCTGTGTGTGTATGTGCATGCATGGAGATGTATGAAGTAAATGAATAAATAATAATTTAACTACAATGTTGATTAAAAACAAATGAATGAATAAAACTATTACAATTAAGTATTTAGAAAAAGTTTTGATAAATTAAACTAGTTTAATTTTTATATTTGTTTTTATTTTATTTTATGTAATATAATATTTTTTTAAAATGTAACATAAAAAACTAATAATTAACTTGTAATTTAGAAGTCATTAAACCATGTGAGTTTCAAATAATTAGATCAAAATTACATCAGGAATCAGTTTCCAGCTGATTTAAAAAGTTACAATTAAATATGAAATAAATTTTATTGATTGGTTAGATTGAAAGAAATTGACATGAAAATTGAGGGAGGGGTCAAATTATCAGAATATATAAATAGAAGGTTGAATTGTGTTTAGTGCATGCATGCTCTTGAATCCTAAAACTTTTCTATTCCTCAAAAAGGAAGTTGTAATTTTTTTAAAAAAATATATTATTTTCTTGTTAAAACAAAAGTATGTTAAAATTATATCTAATTGTTCTATAATTATGAACTGCAACTGCTAAAGAGGTAAACCCATTTTTCTTGATATTGACTTTCAATTAACTTTAAAGCTGTATAGTAAAAAAATGTTTAAAGGAACTTTTATGTCTTCTGTCTTATCTCATAATTGCATGATTTATATCTACTGGAAAATAAAATTAGGATATCAACAGTTAATATATCTGTGGTTAAATATCTTTATTGCACTGAAGTTATATAGCTGAAAAATACTTAGTTATTTATTTAAGTAGCCTAGAACTTAAAAGAGGAAAATTGAAAGACATTTATAGTGAACTTTATTATAGTTGGAATGTGTCAATCTCCTTGTTTTAAATTCATTCAAAGCTGATTTTAAGTACCAAGATTCTATTATTGATACCTGATATTAATTCAAAGATACTAATGTTATAATAATTGCTTGTTTCTAAAAGTTTTATAAAAGAGAAAAATATTTTGCACTAAATTAAAAAAGGATGAATTTTATCTGTCAAACATGTATAGTTATAGTGTTAACTTTGCCTAATGTTCAACTAGAAGTGTATTGTTCATTGGGATAGATTAATTATATACTTCTAAAAACAGTTGGACAAAATGTTATAAACTACAATTATTAAAGTTGAACTTTTATCTGTCAAATGATAATGAACTGAAGTATTGGCTGATACCTTGATCTAAAATTAAAATAGTTTATTCTAGCTCATTTAAACAGATGGAAATCTGTACTTGCAAAAATAATCCCCATCTTATGTTGAGAAGAGTAAAAAAAAATTATTTGGAAACAAATTTTAAAACATTGTATGAGAAAATAATTTTTTAAAAAAAACTGTTTTAAAAAAATGTGTTCTTTTAAAAGAGAAAAATGGAATTAAAATAAAGTTATATTATTATACATGTAAGCCAGGGATCCCATAATGATATACTCAGCTGAAGAATTTGTTTTATGTATCATTCTAGTGCAGGCTTATTCTTATTATTTTGATGTTTTAGTATAGTGCTCTTTGAACTATAAAAATATCTTTAAAGAAAGAAATTAAAATATCTTTAAAGAACTATTAAATGTGTTTCATTTTAGAAATCATTGTTATGCTTATGAATGTTTTGACCTGAAGCTTCACACTGTCAGATTAGTAAATTGTCTTCAATAAATTATATGCATGCCTTGATCGGGAAACAAAAACAGTACGGAGCTGAAGCAATGAACTGGAGTTACTATATTATTTTTTTATTATTTTGTATTTTTGTTGGTTTTTAAAAAAAAAAGAAACCAGAAAAATATTTATGCTGTATATATTTTTTTAAAAATATGTGTAATCCTATTTAACATAAATATGCCAGTTAAACTCATGTTACAATTTTAATCTTAATGGGTTTATTAGAATGAGTAGATAGATATTCTACCATGCCCAGGTAAATTTTATACTATTATATTTGTTAAGTGTTTCACAAATTATAATTTTATTCCTGGAGATTTTAATATCTCAGTCTTAGCTTATTTATATATGGGATATTTCACTCAGTCTTATTTTAAATCAGCCAAAGAGGTTTATCAGAGGGTTTCCATTCATTTGTTTTATAAATGCTACATCAATAATAACTGCAAATATTTTTATATGCATTGAGAATTAAGTTTCTTGCATTTAATTTGGAATCTTTTAAATGTTCACTAGTCACCATATTTTAGTATTTAATATTTTATTATGTGTGCATTGTATCTTTACCTAGAAATTTTATATGCATTTAATTTTAAGTAATTCTTATATTAGTTGGTTGACATAGTTTGCATTGTTGGTTCTCACATTGAGTATATGTGTTGTATTATTAAAATTCTTAGTGATAACTTAGTAAGTTCATGTTTAGTCTATATCTTGTTGTTAGTTTAGTATTTGTTAGCCTCATAGCACTAGACTGTTAATTATTATGAGTATGCTTAATGGAATAGACAAGGTTCTCCATCCTTATTGTATTGCTTTTCCATGAGGTGATAGTGCTTGTTCCCATTGAGGGTTGTTGTATCCCAGACATTTGCATTCCTAGTGGTATTGAGATCTCATGAGAGAGGATCATACTTTCCTGGTGCATCTTTCCTGTCCCTGATGCGCTGAGACAAGGACCATTCATCCTATTTTCTGCCTCAAAGTTAGGTATTTTGGAAGACACCACATTCTTATTCAGCTCTGCAGAGCATATATGTACTTATTTTGGCCTATCACTCATGATAAATTAATGCTAGTTCCAACACAGTCAGTGATGTTGCATTTGTTTTTGTAGATATGTGATGACAAGATATGTTTGTTTGAGGAACTTTGCTTCTTCAGGGTGTGTTTAGCTATTTTAATTTTTAATGGTATATCAATGTCTGAATTGTGTTGTTACGATAGTTTTATCATCCACAAACCAACCAACAATCATTTATATTTATTTTTAAGTATGTAAATTATGCATATGGTATAAGTGGCGATTCACACATATTAATTTTAATATGTTCATCCAGAGTTTTCACCGCTGGATTTGTAAGTCTCTTAAATTTTAATTTTAACAACATTTAGTATAATAATTTTATGTGGACAGAATTTATTTAAAAGGTGTATAAATGACCTCTGATCAGTGTATACCCCATGCATCTAATTTAGTTTAAAATTAGCTTAGTCTTATTTAAATGCATCACTAGCTATAATATTAATAGTGTTAGTGTAGCTAGTGATAATTTTTAAAATATATACTGTGTATGCTTATTCCAGCTTAGCATTTGCTTAAGTTAGGGTAATAATTATAAACTATTAGTGTGTTATTCTGATTGTTAGATGACACCACAGTGTTATTAAACATGCCAATAAAAAAAGAATTATGCTTGTTAAACTTATACCATTGTAATTGAAGTTTAAAGATTTGAAATCTCTAATTATTAAAAGAGATTAGAATTTAATATCAAATAGCCTCTGCTTGCTCTTGTATGTATTTATTTATTTTGTTTATCAAGAAAAACAATTTTTAAAAGAGTTAAAGAGGAACACTCAATAACTTAGCCAGATAAATTGTTATAATTTTGTAAACCAAAAATAAAGATTGAGAGTCAAAATGTTTTAAAACAGATTCCAGGCTATCTTAGCAATGTTTATTCTCGTAATTTTGTTTGTAAATATTTTCTTTATATTGTTATTAATAAGCCATATTATTATTATTTTAAAAAGTTTTGTTTCTGTTTGTTTTACTTTTATATGAAAAATATTATTGTCTTGAGTTCAAAAGTTCATAAACATATCATGAAGTATATAAGATATATTTTGATACTGGTTTAAATTATAAAGCCATGCTAATCTAAGTGATTCTCAGATTAAATCATAGTAACAGATAATTACATTATATCAGATACTTAATTAAATGCTCATTTAAAAGTTGATTTTAAAATTATTATTATATCTTCTCAGACTGAAAAATATGCAATGAGATAAAGAATATTAGTGTTTCAGAAGAGTAATTATTACTTACTATTTTTAAAGCTGCACTTTATCTTACATTGGCTGCATATTATCTATCATCATCTTATTTTTTTTTAGAATTTTATAATCCATCTGCACTCAAGGTTCTTAGTAGGTTGCCTGTGAGTATGGGGAAAGACATAAAAAGTACCCTTGTCCTTTTCCTAGCTCAAGTGATGTCTTGGGTAATAGGCCATTATTAATTTAAATTTAGATTAATTCATTAAATTTTTGGATTAATATTTTTATTATAAATGCTATAATTGAACATAAGGTAGTTCTCTTATGGTCGGCCAAGATATCACTCACTTGTTTATTCATTATAGCAATTATTTATTAGGCAACTTAAAGTTTTTATTTTGCACAGGAGTTTAGTTTTAAAACCCAAGAATTTTTACTCTTATTGCCTTGTTAGTTATAATTTAGTGTGATAGTCCTTCCAAACAAAGTATCATTTATTCTTATTCAGAGTGTATGTTCTGATGGTAGGCCAATTCTGATAACTATTAACTAATGATTTAAATTATCTTTTGTATTGTTTAGTGGTAGATTATCAATACGCCATAATAGTTATATTTGCATTGGTATTGGATTTGGTCTCTATCCAATTATACAACTCTGGATCATCTTTTTTTTTTTTAAATTTATTCTAACCCCACTGAGTCAAGTTGTTAGGAGTCTCTAATAGTAGAATCATCTTCCATCCAAATAGTACAAGCATCTTAGTTTATCTTTTTTTCTTAATTTATCATCTTCATCTCATTTTCCATGTTCATTTTCCTCTTATCTTATATCTATCTCTATCATCTCCCTTTTAGTTTTTATTCATCTCTATCATTTCATCTTCATCATCATTTATTTTATTTATCACCTCTTTCATTACTTTCATTCCATCTTTTCATCTCCTTCATCTCTTATAGATTAGTTTATTTTCATCTCTAATAGAATTCATCACAATATCATTTTATCTATTTTCATTCCCACATTTTCCTCTCTCTCTTCATCATTATCTTTTAGTTTATCTTTATCTCTAATCACTTCATCTATTTCATTTCATTTTTCTCATCTCCTTCATTCCATCTTCATCTTATCTTATCTTCATCTCTTTATTCTCTCTCTCTCCTATCAAATAGTCTCTAATAAATTAGTTCATTCTCGCATCTTTTATAGATCAGTTTACTCATCCATTCTCTCTCTCTTCATCATCATCTGCTTTATTCCATCTTCATCTTAGTTTATCTTCATTTCTCTCTCTTCGTCATCATCTCCTTCATTCCATCTTCATCTTATTTTATCTTCATCTCTCTCTTTATCTTTATCTCCCTCTTCTTATCTTCATCATCATCTCATCTCATCTCTTTTCTTCATTTCTTTTATCTCTTTCATTCATCATTTCTTCATCTTACCCCCCCCCATCATCTTTACTTTTGGTTACAATATATAAGAGTAATAATATATTTGAAGAATTATTTAAAATATTGTAGTGGACTGGTTATTAATTTATTATGCACATTGCTATTATTTCTAAAAGGAAGTAATTTAGAAAAAACATGTCAGAGGGATCTATTGCCTATATATAGTTAGCATCTGCAATAAGTGTTATAGTTTAACTCAAATATTTCAAAAAAGATTGAAGGATTTGCAGTCAACAGTCAGGATATTAGAGCCCTAAATCAAATAATTCATGGATATTTAAATTAAAGACAGCTCAATTATGTGTAAGTTGCCAATAATTCTTTATCTTTTATCATTATCCCTTATAATTATTGTAATAGACAGACAGCACATAATATCTATCATCAGAAAGTGCCACTAGATCTCTAGCCTAAAAAAATTATAATTTGCAGATGAAGATATAATGTACAAGTGCTACCACAGCTGTTCCATCCTTGTATATACAAAATCATTGCTAGATGATGGAGAGTAGATTCTTGGTCAAATTGTCAGAACAGACAACAGTAAACAAAATGCTGGAAAAATCTAACAATTAACAAAATAATATTTATTAACAAGTCCAAAATATAGTATACATAATATACCATTCATTTATGGGTTTAAATACTAGAGTTATAACACTACAATAAGATTTAAATAATAATTAAGTTTTTAAAATAAGTTTGTAATGTATTTGACAGCTGATAATCTGTATTATACTTTCCCTAAATGTTATTCGTAAAATTATTAGCCCTCCTGTATTCTGATAAATTTCTTCATTCTCACTTATTTTAAGCTTTCAACTTCCACTTTAATATTAAACCATTATTATTTATCAAAATGTAATAAATTTGATGTCATTTAATAGATATTTTTAAAAATCACATTTGTTTTTCAGAATTAGATTTTAATCAAAATAAACCATTGTTTTATAATGAATGAAATCTTCTTTGTTTGATGTTTGTTTTAAAAAATCTGAACAAATTATTTTTAATATCTAGTAAATCTATCAACTTATGCTTTAAAAGTTTAAAATTCTTTTAGAATTTTTATGATATTGCTCATTGTTATAACAGACTATTTAGTGATGACATTTATTGACAGTTGTGCTTCCTGCGACAGGAATCTCTATCGTAACATTATTTAGAAGAATATATTCTTTTATATTTAAAAACAAAATATTTCTATAAAAAATAATTATGTAATAATGTATATTTTGATTTCCAATTACTTTCCAAAAATAATCATAAACTTTATAACAAATCAAGTTTTTAGACCATTGTAATATTTTTTCGAAGTAATTTTTCAAAATTTGAGATCACCAAATATATAATAGCCACCCATCATCATGGAGTCTAAAAAACTTTGAAGACTAACTTATTTGATTATCCTGATATCATTTCAATTTTTTTAAAAATTAAAATATTAAAAAATATATATATGTGAATTTTAAAGCTGTTTGCAAAATTTCTCAGTTGAGGGCAAAAAATGCAAATTCAATTTATTGACTTCTGACCTGATAAAATATCATAATGAAAAACAAAAAAATTAATAATCCTTGAATTTTACCAAGATGTGACAATTTCCCAATGTGTGCACATATATATTTTCAATAATATTACCATGCAATCAATAATCAAAAAGTTTAATCACTCTACATGTCCACATGTGCAGACTATTACAAAACAAAGCTTAAATGCAGATCATTAGCTTCAATCATGAAAAGAAACAAATGAGCAATAATAAATAGGCCCACTATTAATATCACATGATCACCATTTTTTATACTTATATAAGTTACTATATGGAAAGTTTTGCCCACTAATAATCCCATTAGAAAGCAAAAGTATATATAAGAGCAAGAAAAGAAGAAGCATTTTATTTAATGCCAAATATCAAAAACCATAAATATATCAAGTGTCAATGAGAAAATATATATCATGGGGTTGAACACTTAGTAATAGCATATAAATGAGCATGAAAAAGGGATCACCTTACGCAATGCAAAATATCAAAACCTGTATATATCTACAGTGGTAATTGGAAGAAGAAATCAAAGGGCCAAACATATAATACTAACTTTATTTTGAATATAAAGGATTATTTTATACATGAACACATACATTTTACTTTTAGACACGTGACCCAGAGTAAATAAAAAAAACTGCCAATACATAATCAATAAAGTTATACATACACCCAATGTCAAGTATGTATATTGAAGCTGTGCAAATAGCTTGAAATCATGATCTGAAAGTGGAATTATAGTTAGAGATAGTGAATACTAACTACTCTGACGTTTATGTAAACAAAACATACGCTTGATTGGCAGTCTTGGTAGGACGCCATCTGTGGACATAAATACAAGCGTTAGCAAGTTTTTTAACTTGCATTTTTGTTTATCATATATATATATGCTGGCTTCACCATTCACTGTGGTCTAGCTAAGACCCTAAGTCCAACCACAGTGAATGTATGTTTCTTTCTTAAAATAAATTATCATCTGCACAAATAGTTACATAAGTTAAAGAAGGAATTTGTTTAAAGAAAAAAGATTTCATGAAATAAAATATAGAAAGTTTAAATTTTTATTTGTAACTATTTTTAAAATATATGATGGCAGAAATAGATAAGGTAAATTTCTTAATTAAATAGAATCCATTAAGAAAAGGAATTTAATTTATAAAACATTTTTTTTAATTAGATAAAATAATAGATAACAGGGAAAATTTCAAACAATGGGCATTATTCGCTCGTAATGAGTAGATGAAAATATAATGGAAAAAAGGGTATAAATAAAGAATTTTTTCTTCTTCTCAGTCTGATACTTGTTGTAACCTTTGCTGAAGGTTTAATATTAATAATTTTTACTGGAAGAAGTTTGCTGAAAAATTTGACATTGTGAAATCTTGCTTGCTGTACTTACTTCAAGCCATAGTCTATTTGTTCAGCATATATATAAATCCAGTAATGTGTTGCTCTGCAAAAATGCATGAATAAGCTCTTTGCCTTCGCTCTCCTATCCGTTCCTGAGACCGGAGTTGTAACCATGTGAGCCAGCCAGAGAACTATAGTGTCTGCCCTGTATCAGTGAATATCTGCCTTCAAAACATGGAAACAATTTGAAGAACCAAGAAGACTTGCTAGAAACATCAAATCAACCCATCTTGACCCACCCCCTCTAGTTACCGGTAACTATCACATAAATTTAAAAAAAAAACCTCTTTGTAATTTGCAAATTAAATCTAGATTTCTGTTGTTTTATATATATATTAGAAATTATATACATATGTCATGCCCATAATATTTTATATTTATTTTTATTAATATTTTAATTGGTGTGGGTTTAATACGTATAATGGTGACAATGACTCATTAATTTGAGCGAAAAATGCCTCACTAAACTTGAGCGCCATTATACACCTATAATTAAATATTTCATTTTATGTATATGTTTTATTTTTAAAGAAAGAAAAGAAAGAAAGCAAAATGCAGAAAGTGCAAATCCTCCTTTTTAAAAAATCACTTTTAATTATTAAAGATTCTATTTAGTTTTTTTTATAAAAAAGAAAAGGAAGATCCCTACCAATGTTATTTTTATTATACTTTTTTCTTCTTGTTTTTAGTCAATGGAAGAGTTACGAATGTATAATCCTATTTTTGAAGAATGCAAAATAAAATAAGCATTCGTATTTATTCTATTTGTAAAGAAAAAAAAGAGAGTGTATATTTGACTATATATATTAAAGTTTTGAATTACATATTGACTCTGTGGGTAGACGGGTTAAACTGTAGCTAATCATTAAAATATCCGCCCTTTTTATATAAGTGATCTCAAGTTTATGAAGGGAAAGTAAGAATTATTATGGTATAATGGATTTTCTGTTTGGTTAGACTTTCGTAATGTTTTATATATATATATTGCAAAGGTGTTTTTTTTTTTAATTTAAGTCATTTGACCATATTTGTATTATATTGCTTTCTGGGTTGATCTGTGAGCATCTCAGCATGTGTTCAGCGCACTTTTACCAAGTCTATATAGGCTAATATACTTGCTTCGGGATCACAATAAAGATTAATGAAATTGGATCTCATCTCTTTCAGAATATTTATATGTATAAGAATACATAACTGGACATAAGCAATAAAACTCTTGCCTGAATTCGGATCACGCAGTCAGCGAATGAATTCCATTTTCTCTAACCCAGTTTAGAGACGGATAGCTATCCAGACCTCATGTTAGCCTCTTGGTTTTTGCCATCATGTCTCGAGACCCATCCTAGCTCACAATATTCGATCGCCTTAGGATGTAATATTGTATATTTATATTAAAAAAAAAACCTTTAAAATATTATTGAAATGTTTCTAACAAAAGCTGAAAATATCCGTTCGGGTCACTATTTAATTTTTAGAAGAGGGCTGTACTTTAAATGCATACAAAATATGTTTTAGTTAGTTTAACCATTTATTTATTACCTTGTGCTCTCACCATAGAGTCAACTGAAATTATGTCTCTCTCTTTAAATTGTGTAACCTGACCGTTGGCTAGAGATATTACCAAAATTATAATATAAATTTGTCCTTTTTTTTTTGTTCTCATGACAGAAAGGTGATTTTCCTACATATCTGTATACAGTTGCAGGGAAAATAGCCTGCAACACCATTAATAAAGCTTTGTGTAGTTCTGCTAATGTAAATAATAAAAGTTTCTTTTGTCTTTCATTCACTATAATTAAAACCACATAGTATTGTTTTCTTTTTGTGATATATGTATGTACATCGGGTCATTATATATGTTAAAAAATTCCTTTTTGTGGTCTCTTCTCTGCCTCACCACCAGGCATACATTAAGAATAAATTCTAGTGAGGTTTGGGGGAGTAAGTTGCTTAGTAGCAATCTGGAGGAGTAGGTGAGGTTCGAACCCCCTCTACCTGCATCTCTAGGTTGGGTTAAAGCAACTCTACTTTTCATACCGTTACAATATATAAATGATTTAAAACAAAAAAATCTTCAATGGCATTATTAATTATCAAGAAAGAAAACAAAATCAAATGTATATCATTTAAAAACTACTATATATTTTCTTTATTAAAACTTCTCTTTAGAAGTAACATGGATTATAATTAATAATCAACAAAGTGATGAGGGGGGAAAAACTTACTTTAAGTTTTTTTTTTAAATAACTTTATGAGGAGAGTAAAAAAATAACTACTTCAGATTATGAAAAGTAAAACTATTAAGTGTCAAATACAAATGAAATGAATAATACATAAAATGTATTAAAACACATTATAAAATAGATCACATCATAAATATACAATTACATCCTTTTTATATACCATTTGGCTTACTGGTAATATATTAGAAAAACTGCTAATAAGAAAAGTTTTACTTTAGTTCAGAGAAAATTTGGTAAAAAGCTATTATGTACCAGAAAGACTGACTTATATAAATGCATACCTATGCAGACATATAGTTCTCACATCTTCTTTTTTGGTTTTGTTGATCTAGGATAAGAATTGTCTTTGAAATTGCTTAATTAACAGTAAGAATTGCATTTCTTCAATGATATTTTCAATGGTGGTCAGTCAGAAAGCAAGGTTAAACATACAATGACCACATGATGCAGTTTCTTTTCCTAGTGCTTTAGCAGCACAAAATTTTAAACATGGACACTGGTAGAAGTTCTGGATTCCACATATTAAGCTGACAAAGCAACGATTACAAATAATAACAAAATCACTTATAGTAAGTAAAATATAGAACAGACTGGAACAAAATGCAGTTGTAGAAAATAAGTGCAGAATGAATAATATATTTGTCTACTGCTCTTCTATAGAGCTAAAGGTAATTGATTAGCCCACTCAAGAATTTCAAGAATTTTCATAAGCAAATGAGTGATTACATTTTTTAACTCAGTTAAGCCAGCAATTTTTAATTAATGGATTTACCAAATTTTTAATTAGTCCAATTTGGATTTTACAAATAACAATGTTAAAACCAGGAACAATACTTAATGAAAGAAAAAAAAGATTTCCTTAAAAGTTTTAATTAATAAAATGAATTAATTAGAAATTGATAATAATAAAAAAATAGAATTAAGTATTGTTCCTGTAATATAAAAAAAGTCTTTTACAGATTGATAATGAATTCCAATTATAAAGAACACATTTTTAAAATTTGTTTTGGTTTTTTTACAGTTAGATAAACTTGAACCAACCTTATAAACAACTTTATTAATGTGTGCTCTTATATATATAATACAGCATTTATAGAAAACAAAACTTAAAACTAAAATTAAGCTTGTACTTTGTCAATATAATACTTTCACATAATGGATTTTTGCTTTATAGTACCTGTTTAAAAAAATCAAAAGAATAATGATGCAATATTGAATAAAAAATTATGAAAATAATTGTACACTGTAAAAAGTTACAAGAGGATAACAGAGAGGGAAACAACACTTTTATTAAGATGCTAAGTATAATTTAAAATGTTTACTTTGTATTTATTTATGACATTAACCTCTTCACAGAATATTCTGGAAAATTGTGGTTAACTGAAAGTGCAACATTTTCTTGCAACTGTTTGCCAATTTTTTGCTCATTTAAAGCTAAAACCAAACTAAAATATGTATTCATTTATTAACTTAAAATATATATCACATAAAAAAACTAATACAAATGATTTGTTCAGGCCACCATTTGCCATTTTCTTTGTTTTCAGGTTCAAAAGAATTTGCAAGAGCTTTTGAGATTGGTCATTCTTTTGTTTATATCTTAAAAATGAAAATGTATATGTTCTATACTTTGTTTATATATTTATGGTTATTTTTGCAAAATATTGGTGAAATATTTATTTTTTAACAAAGTTATTCATGATTAAACTCAAACTTTATTTGAAAATATTAGCTTTTATGGGAAGATAAGATAAGATCTATATTAATGTAATGTAACAAGTTGTCATTGGTTGGAAAGGGAATACCTCATAATTACCATAATAATGTATTTTTGACATTGTATTAATAACTATAAAAGGAATTTTAAATTTTTAAACAAGTTCATAGCTTTATGATAACTGTAATTTGTTTGGATTTTGAAATAGAATTAAAAGATTTTTTTACTTGCTAAACATTTTTATCTTCAATTATACCAATTATAAAATAACAAAAAGCTATTGTTCTGATATGTAAAGTCAACATATTATTATTAAAAGCTTTTATTTGAGTTAGAAACTCTATTTATTTGTTTGCTGTTTATTTAGATAAAATTTTGAATGTGAGTTATATTGCTATTAAATGGAATTCCTTCAAATTTTATACACATGCTATAAATCAATGTCAATAAAATATTTCAGGTTGGTTTCCTGGTTTCTTTATTTTATTGAGATTGGTGAACAAAATTTGAATATGTTGATTTCAGTTAAATAAATTTTCAGTTATGCATGTAAGAAAATATATATATATAGAACCTGATTGAAATCCGGTTCAAGGGTGTTGTTATTAAACAAAAAAAAAAAGAAATTTATTAAGCTTTTAATTTTCATTAAACGTAGAATTTAAATTTGCAGTATTATTTAAAAAGAATGCGTGTATCGAAGTACACACGCGTTTATATGTAAAACGGATTTTTTAAAAATATTTATCGATTTATTTTAAAATAGTTTTCATATACCGCCTGTTTTTAAATCCATTTGATTTAAAAACAAACTGGCTAGCTAATTGCATTCCTGTTGCTTTTATTTTGATTATTGCAAACAATTTTTATAGCGGAGATTTGATTTTTATGTAGTTGTTTTCATTTCAATAATCCCTGGGTAGAATTCCTAGATAGATTGAGCAGGAGATTAATATTTGCCCTGCCTAAGGCGAAGAAATTGAACAACAAGGAAAGTGTTTCACGGGAAATGGAGCAACGTATAAATAGCCCTGAAAATTTGGAGTGTCAGTTAATTCATTATTCATAAATAGACAAGCTGTTTCTAAAGTAAAAGTTTATATCAGTGCGGACATTTAAATTTTTAAAGGACAAGAGCTGTTATTAAATACTTCTGCTTGCCACAAGATGAAAAATTTTATACGTGTTGTCATCACCCAAATGGCTTGCTAATTCAACAAAAGATGGATCCCTGACTTCCAAGTTTGCTCCAGTAATGCCTTAAACACCTAAAAGAAGCTGAAACCTCATTACATCTACCTTGCCATGGTCTAAAGACCTGAAAATGAACTTAAGTAAAAGTGCGCACTCTATGTGAACATTGCTTTTACCGAAAGGTAACTATTTTCTTTTTATTCTTCCCAGGGTAAATTAATTCTCATTAAATCTCTGCTCAATCTAATCATAAATATGTATTCTTAAATCAATATAGCCTCATAGTTAATATTTGCTCTAATTTCCAATATTTTGTAGTGTGTCTTGGAATCTTAGTTTTACGATTCCAATTTGCTTTCAGTTTTGTTTATTGGAGAGTGACGAATGAGTTTTATATTTTATGACTCGCTTTTGTAAATGCTTTAGCAGTCTTGTATATATTTTTTTTATGCTTACCTGTAATTATTTAGTATTCAATAATTAATTTTATACTCTATGTTTGCCCTCTTGCTAAACCTCCAAAACTCTTTTGGCTGATGACTTTATTGTCTGATTTTCGCAGGTGGAGATTTCATTTCTAAAATCTCTAAAGGCGGAAATTAGAATTGTGTTTTTCTTTGTAATTTTATAAGTTGTCAGCAGGAAGATAAATTTTATCCTTTCTTAAATTACAGGTGAGCAATACTTTCATTCTGCTAGAGTATTTAAACTTTGGATATTTCATACTCATGTGCACTCTCCGATAGATTTCTTTTTGTAATTATTATGTGTGCTTTAAATTTATCAGAGCATGTACTCAGAATTTGTTTGTAAGTTTTTTTTTTTTCTTTATTTGCTGGGGCAGATGTAACTGTTTTTCTAATCATTTACTTGTCTCATATTGGGACCATTAATTATTAATTTTAAAGTAATTTTCGCCAATTGTTTGGCTGGGATTCACCAGGTTTAATTGTTTCTTCGTTTCAATGATATTTTTCAATTGTTCTTGAGGTGGATCAATCACCGTTATTTTAAATGTAGTAATTGGTGCAGTTCATACCGATATAAGGACATTCGAGATCTGACCATGCTTAGATCTCGGAAAGCTCATCGGCACTGGGTTCTTTGATCTATTTCAGGGGAATATGGTTTAAATATCTGAAGGTGAAGACCAATGTTTAGGTGAATCCTCTGCTGAATGAAATTTGCTTTCTCCCTTTTAAATTTGTTTATTAGAAGATCAGTCGGTCTGTCATAGCTTTGCCTTTAGTATGTCTGGTACATGCCTGAGTTAAACCCCATCTCTGGTGTCATAAACTTATATTTAATAATTTATTTTCTCATAATAAAATTTATGAAATATGTTTAAACTTAATTTGGCTGACGTTTGTCTTTGTACTTTTGTCTCAATTGTCTAAACAATTTATGATCTCTTGTTTCTCCCTGAGTCTAGTCAGCGCAAACCATCATCATCATCTATTCTGATCACAGTAAACAAATTTTCCAGACACGTAGTGGTCTGGTGGCACCCTCTGTTTCAGAATAGATTGAGTATCCAGTATAATATATATATATATATATATATATAATGCTTAGATTTAAAATGGAGCACTGATTTAAAGTGCACTCATGGTCATTTTGAATTCTAAGTATCATTCAAAACTCCACTGACACATGCAAATGATAAATGACATTGAATAATCCACATGTGGTTGTGATATGACCATTCATTACAAAATCACAATTTACATCAATAATTAAGCAATTAAAATGCAAATTTCATACAACAATGCTTGATCAAATCATGTGACTAAAATATACAAAATATAAAAAATGGGAGGTGTGAATAAATTTCAAAACACTAGAAGCTTATAATTACTAAAATACAAATTTAAAATACTTAAACAGAAAAGTAAAGAAAAAAGTTATGGACACATATATTAATCAAAAAAACCACATGTTCAATAAATGTAAAATTGATCAAACCAAGCTTCTAATTTCAAAATACTAAAAGTTTATAACTTCTAAAATATGAATTTTATTCAAATATAGCCTATAACCACATGTTGAAATAATGTAAATGTTGAATAAATGTAGAAACAACTGCTGAAGCAAGTTAATTCTACAATTAATAATAAATTGCATTTTATTTTACTATTAATCGAAAGAATATTGTCTAAAGTAAAGAATATTAATTTTACAATGAATGAAATATTAATCAATCATATTTTTTATCTTATCAAAGTGAATACTGTTGTATGCTTCATTTCTCACATGTCATAAGGACCTTACATGATGAGTATATATCCAATAACTACATCAGGAAATCAAATGTAAACAATACTATTTTTTCTGATTACAAAAAACAAAGGAAGCATGCAACATCAGAGTTTGTTTCTGATAAAAAAATATACAATTAATTGTAAAATTAATATACTTCATATGGTTATGGGCATATATTGTAATAAAATTTGTATCTTAGAACTTATGTTTTTAGTTTTTCAAAATTATAAGCTTAGTAGCATCAATTTTAGATTAATTTAATATGTGCTTACTGACATTTATTGCAATAAAATTCATATTTTAGAACTTATAAGCTTCTCGTTTTCAAAATTACAAGCTTGGTATAGATCAATTTTACATTATTCCAAAATATGCTTATGGGCATATATTGTAATAAAATTCATATTTTAGAACTTGTAATATTTGCCTATATATATATATATATATATATATATATATATATATATATATGCTCTTATCTCTATAAAGTCGAATCTTGCATTTAGATTTGTAAAGGTCTCTCTTGTAATAAACTAAGCACTCAAGGTGCATGTATTAAGGTTTTAGCCTTATTTAAGTATTACATGCTGACATTGTTCTTAATAAGAATTAATATTTACAACTTTAAATTGATTTAAAATATTTCTAAATTTAAGATCTGACTATTAAATGTTGTAAATTGAAAGATTTCATGATCGTTAATATTTAACAGAATTAGTGGACTTAATCAGTGAAGAATTTATTAGCTTCATGCTACCAAATCATAATGCTTTAGATTTGCCTATATATATATATATATATATATATATATATATATATATATATATATATATATATATATATATATATATATATATAATTGAAGATAAGAGTGGGCCAGTCTTATCTTTATAAACTCGAATCTTGCATTTAGATTTGTAGAGGTCTCTCTTGTAATAAATTAAGCACTCAAGGCACATGTACTGAGTTTTTAGCCTTATTTAAGTATTTTGAATTGAAATAATTTCAAAAAATATCTAAATATTAAAAAATTAAAAATACGTGAAAAATATTTTATAATAAATGCTTTTATGTACTACAGATTAAAAAACCTAAAGTAATTGTTTTTTTCAATTACAATTGCAGATTTTATACTTAACTTGAAGTAAAAGTGAGATGTACAGAATGTAATTAACTCAATCACTCCTTTCTATAACAAGGGATTAAACTAATTATTTTTTGTCATCTCACGCATTTAGTTTAAGTTAAATATAAACATCCCAATTAAGAAGAAACAATTATTCATAAGATTTTTAATCTGCAATAAATATGTTTATTATAAAATGTTTTAATATATATATCATTAAGAATGATTGTCATCAGTAAACTAAAAATAATTTTAAATGTTTGAAAACTTGATGAAGAACAAAAGTTAATTGGTTAAATTAAAAAATTGGAAATTTAATTCAAGTGGCCATTGGGGACTACATCAAAAAATGGAAAATTATGAAAGATTAAAGAAGAAATATAATTTATTACTTAAAATTATATTATGGAGAGAGCGTCATTTGGATAGTTTCTACTTAGTTCTTAAACAACTTAATTAATGAACAAAAATCTTCCATTATTGTTTGATATAATTGAAAATATTCGTCGAACGCAATAAAAACTGGAATTAGTTGTCTCAACACACAATATTTTATAAAAGAACTAGCATATCTTTACTTTTTTAGCTTACCAAGAGTACAAAGTGACTTATAAAATATAAATAAATATTGGTAAAAATAAAAATACTTTCCTGTGATTGAAATAATATATGATAGCAATTGAAAATTATTTAACAAAAGCAAATTGAAAATATAAAAAAAAGTCTCTTGGTGCGAAAAATTTAATTTTGACTAAAGATAGAAGAAACTGAAAAAAAAATCTCAAATTATAAAAAAGACATTTAATAAAGAAATTAAATCTAATTAAAAGTCCTGAATACTGTAGCAACTTTCTCCATACAATATTGCTACAATGTTAACACATTCTGTAAGCATAAGAAATGATGGCACGTGATGTTATAGTGATTTGAAAGACATGAAAGGAATTTAATAATATGAGAATGAATTTAATGCTTATTTAGATTTACTTAAAATAAACTTTGAATATTTGTCAGAGAAGAAAAAATAGAAAACTAACATTAAAAGAATATAATAATAAAAAGAGAGACACATATGATTTATATATTGGACTATTTTCATCATCTAATATGAGTATTGAATGTCTTTAGAAAAATTTACCTTTACTTAAATATTCCAAATACATTCAACTGTTAGTAATTGCACACAGGTTAGTATATGCACAATGTTTCAAGTGGTATGATTCTCCCCTCTTCTTCGGGTATTTCTGGACTGACCAGTGGCAGTACTAGCATGGGAATCAAACCTGGACCCTTACATTCTTGAGTATTGAATTTTAAAGTAACACTCTAACTAACCGGGCAAATAGTCCAACAAATAGTACAACCCATCATCACAAATCTTCAGGAAAACACACATTAAATGAATTTACAAAAATCTATGCTTCTTCAAAAAGGAAGAAACACAGTAAATCACATTATCTCAAATGTTAACAAGAGTGTTTTGTAATGACACACATATATCAAATGATAAAGAGCCATGTAAGTGCCAGCAAAAAGACCTTGTGTCCAAATTAATTTCATCAGGCTAGTGAATAAATAACCATGAGCAAAAAAGATTTTTTACATCAGTTTGCAAGAAGTTCAATGACATGGATGCATTGTAATCTATGGTCTATGAGCTTTAGAATACACCATGCACCAAACCACGTGTTGCAGATAATCATTGATTCTTCAGTAATATTTGTGTTAGCTCAAATGTAGATGAAATTAAAGCAGAGGTTGCCATAAACTTTAGTGGGCTATATATAAACTAAAACAAGTCTGCTGATAAACCAAAAAGTACAGAATGAGCCAGCCTATACTGTAGCTTGGATATTATATAAGCATTCAATTTATTGACATGTTGCAATGCAGAGTATGAATTCTATAAATTCTTGAATCACTAAAATAACCATTATTAACGACTCATGAATATTTAATAAAACAACAGTTAATAAATATAAATATTAATAGCTATTTTATTTAATATTCAGAGATTGTTAAATAAGCAGCACGGCTTTTTTCTTGGATTGTTTGGAATGATTTTGGTAGAATTAATATGAAAAAGAAATGCCTATGTGTTTAAAAGAAAACATTTTTAACAGATGTGCTTTACTGACTTTTATTTAAAGACCTGTAACTTGGACATTTACTTGAAGAACAATACAGAGATTCAGACCATTCTGTGAATTATAAAAAGATGTATTAGAAATGAAAGGAAGGAATCAGGCCAAAATACATGCTTCAGAAAACAAACAGATATCGCTGACATTATTAAATTAATTAAACTGAAATGGAGTTGAGATGGACATATTGTTAATATATGGACAGTTAAACCATAAAACAACACATGCTCACCATTTCTTATACTTGCTTATAACTGTTATTAAAACATGCAAAACTGTCCATACAGTAGTAACACTCATTGCAAGCCAGAGTAATCAACGAATGCACAAGCCTTCTGGCATCTAATGATTACTCTGGCTTGCACTGAATGGCTCTACTGTATGGAAAGTTTCACCTGTTTTTATGTGGACAGTTGTACTTTTGAACTGAAAGCCAAGAGTTTGTAAAAGACCTAGAAAGCGATCGCATGTGAACTTGTTGAATGAAGTAAGGAAGTTTGCTAGTGTGTTTTGGAGAACAGAAACTAAGCACTGAAGAAAGTAGAATAATTTTGGGAATACCTCATAATAAAGTGGATTGATAATAGTTGAAAATGATGGTATTGATAAGAATTATATATCTATTATGTGATTTATCACATTTTTTTATTTATTTACTTGTATTATTAATATTTAAAATTGAAAAATAATACCAGCTATTTTGTCATATAGATTGGATCAATTTATCAAATAATAGAAAGTTAAAATATTTATTTATATATGTCATTTTATAAAAATGAGATATTCCTCAATACAATGTTAAAAAGTCAATAAAAAAATGTAGTACTTGAAATAATTATTGATAACAATAAGATTAGCATTTGCATGCATTTGTGCTTTTTAAAATTGTGTTATGCTTTACATATATACATTAGTTAGATCAGTAATGGATTCATTTTATGTTTATTATAGTTATTTTTATGTTTTAGTAAATAACATATACTAATAATTATTAATCTAGGAGATGTAGGTGTTTAATATTTGATAAAATATATTTAAAGTTGTTTTGAATTTTGGAAAGAAACATTAACTTTACATACATATTTATATGCTTCTTTCAAAAGAACATAATGTTAATATGCATTTGAAGATAAATATAGTAGTAGAAATATAATTATCTTTTAGATGACCCATCAGTGTTTGTAATATTTGCATGTTCAGATTTTTATGGGGATGTCCTACTTCTTCAATAATAATATAGAAAATGATAATGCTTATTATTTTTGGAGCCTCCATATATATCAGTTGACACTAGAAATGGATTAGACACCATTACTGGACATCTATTTTGCTGTTTGTTTATAAAAAGCTTTGATATATAAATTATAAAACTAATCAATATCATTATCAAGTAAATAAATTGGATTATATTTATTTATATTGTCATTAAAAAAACACCCAACACTTAGACAATCACAATAGCAATAACAATCAACAATTTCAATCTGTTGTCAAGGCAACCGTCTTTTAATAATAAAGATACCCCAAGGTAACGTTTTTAGAGAGCTCTTGAAGATTATATTATGCTGAATATTTTATCACAGATAAAATCAAATGAAATTGTAAATATGATTACTGTTGTCGTTTTTAATCAAAGCATGAATTACATCCATGTCTATAGATTCTACGTAGAAAGTTTAAAAATATATAAAGCTTAATAATGCTTTTTACATGCATTTACTAAAAAATATTATTTATATTGAAAAATATAAAAGTATACATCATGCATGAAATGGCACATAATGATTAAATATACTAGTATCTCACTGAGGAAACCGATAGCAGAAACCAGTCTGGGGTTGGGGATATTCTGCAAAGCTTGTTAAGAGATTATTTGCGAGCTCTTTATATAACAATTAATGTTAAAATAATAATATCTGTCATAAACTGCTTTTATGTGTGAAAAACACAGAAGCACAATTCAACACAATAATGAGATATTCAATTTACATATTGATCTATTTACCTTATAATATTTAGAATCTTTATTGGATCTACATAATAAAGATTTACTTAAGGTTTTTTTTTCCATAAAATAAACTTTATTAATAACGAATTACAGTATATACAAGTATTGACTTAGTAATGACTGGAAGGTTGCTATTCTTCCACATGCACCTTATTATTACTTTCAGACAGCCAATAGCTGTTAAAACAGCAGTCTGAGGAGCGATCAGGCCTAGACACATGGCAGAGATTGAGAGAGAAAAAGAATTTGCATGACATATGATACATTATAACTAATGTTTGAGGGCAGATAAAAATGATTCTGTTTTATGTAAATTAAGGTGTAATTTATATGCTTTATATCATTCTAAATATATAACTAATAAAAATATTATTCTGCCACATTTAGGTCATAGTACTTTTAGGCAAGTATTTTAGAGCATATAAATATATATTAAATCACTCTTTATTACTTCTTTTAAATAACATATTTTTTGTTATCAAAACTTACAGAGCAGTGAAAAAATCACATGGTTCAAGGATTATAAATAAATATTATGGCATTATATTTTTCTTCAATAATTGTTTAAGATTAATTATTTGCTTGTGGAAGATAAAATACCATAGGTATGAGAAGTAGGGGCAGTTTTGAAAAATGTGTATCATATCTTCTGGATGATTATTCACTCGAGACATGTGGGATCCAGATTTAATTTAAAATGGTTAATGATGAAGATTTTGATAGAAATTGTTAAGACTTAAATAAGAATTTATATTATCAAATATTTTTTATATTAGATTATTTTATCATGAATCTGGACCAGTTGGTATTTTGTAAATAAAATATTCAAATTTAACTTTATATAAATTTTCACTGTACGTTTAATTATTTCTAAATAATGCAGAATACATTTTTTCATTTATTTTTGATGTGCACGATATATATATACTTTTTGCTGAGATTATTTTTGCTTACTAATGGAAACTTTTATATTACAAAGTTATCAAATAAAAACTACGTCATTAAATAAATAATACATAATACGAACTTAATTTTAAACTTTGCGTGTTTGGTTAATAATCTGTAATTCAATACTAGTGCTATAAACGAATAACACAAAGCTAATATTTAATATCTTATTAAACCATAGACTGAATGCTTTCGAGAGTTACGGTTCTTATAATCATACTTTGCATAAATTTGCATAACATTAGACAATCAGTTACTTCATAAAGAGCTATGATTAGAGTCTTGACTCTCATATGCACTCAGTCTATGGTTTAATAAGATATTAAATATTAGCTTTGTGTTTATGCGTTTATAGTGCTAGTATTGAATTACAAAAACTATATAATAAACTAATGATCAGCTTTTCAAGCTAATGCACATGTGCTTTATGAATCTTATTAATAAATGAATACTTCTCACTTCCAACACAAGATAAAGTCTTTGTGAAAGAATAAAATGAATCCACCTATTCTTTCAACCCAAACGCTTAAGTATGGGCAAATCTTAAGTACTGGAAATGAGAGTGTGAAACTATTAACCAATCACTTTAAATTGCTTTAACTATGTCTGAATAAATGACGCCTGCAAAATTTACTAGAATTTATGATACGTCATTCTTAAATGAAATTAAACATATGTAAATGAGTTATTTATTTTTATATAGTGCAATGTTTATGAATTGTAATAAACTAATGATCAGCTTTTCAAGATAATGCATATGTGCTATATGAATCGTAATAATAAATGAATACTTCTCACTTCCAACACAAGATAAAGTCTTTGTGAAAGAATAGAATGAATCCCCCTATTCGTTCAACCCAAATGCTTAAGTATAGGCAAATCTTAAGTACTGGAAATGCGAGTGTGAAGATATTAACCAATCACTTTAAATTACTTTTACTATGTTTAATTTGATTTAAGAATGACGTATCGTAAATTCTAGTAAATTTTGCAGGTGTCATTCATTCAGACATAGTAAAAGTAATTTACAGTGATTGGTTAATATCTTCATGCTCTCATTTTCAGCACTTAAGATTTGCCCATACTTAAGAGTTGGGGTTGAAAGAATAGGTGAATTCATTTTATTCTTTCACAAAGACTTTATCTTGTGTTGGAAGTGAAAAGTATTCATTTATTATTAAGATTCATAAAGTGCACATGCATTAACTTGAAAAGCTGATCATTAGTTTATTACAATTCATAAACCTTGCGCTATATAAAAATAAATAACTCATTTACATATGTTTAATTTCATTTAAGAATGACGTATTGCAGGCGTCATTCATTCAGACATAGTAAAAGTAATTTAAAGTGATTGGTTAATATCTTTACGCTCTTATTTCCAGTACTTAAGATTTGCCCATACTTAAGCATTTGGGTTGAAAGAATAGGTGGATTCATTCTATTCTTTCACAAAGACTTTATCTTGTGTTGGAAGTGAGAAGTATTCATTTATTATCAAGATTCATAAAGCGCATGTGCATTAGCTTGAAAAGCTGATCATTAGTTTATTATATTTCATAAACTCATTTACAAAAACTATGTAAGTAAATATTTTAGCTAATATATACTTTTTAAAATTTATTTTTTGTGCACTTTATTACTACATATGACTAAAGTTTATTTGATTATAAAATGAATATAATTATATTTTCAACCCAGACTGTTTATGTTTACAGGTAGGTTTTCTTGATTTGGATATATCACCAATTCCATTATTACAAGAATATTGAATAAAAAATAAGTAATATTTTAGGTAATTTACATATTTTTTTTCAATTCATTGTTAGTGCATTTTATTACTACATATGGTTCAAATTTATTTTAATTACGCAATCAGTAAAACATGTATTTTTTCACACGGAATTATTTTGTTTATCATGAAAAACTTTGCCTTGATTGATTCTGTAAATCTAGTATTTGTTATGAAGATGTTAAATACAAATTAGAATAGTAATAACATTTTCATGCAATAGTGCCACTGAGTGTAAGCCATAGTAATCAACAGATGCTAAAAGGTTTGGCCATTGATTATTATGACTTGCACTAGGTGGCACTACTCTATGGAGAGTAAATAGATATGAAAAAAGTGATTATACAGAAAGTGGATTATTGGTTTTCATGCTGGGTTTGGGAAAAGATAAGGAGGATTTCGATATAAAGGCCATAGAGTTGACAAAGATTATGTTGTGGAAATGGGGTGGAGCAGAATATGGGAAAACTTAGACTGGTGAGTCTAAATGGAAAATAAAGTGGCTAACAGATTTCTCAGGGCATAATTGTTGAGAGATTCTTGACTTCATTTAAGGAGAAGCTACAGTACATCACATCACATATTATTTTAACAGCTTGTGTATACATAGGAAATAGTGATTATGTGATATTTTAGTGGTTTTAATCATCACCAAATCATCAAATCTACCATTTCTTTTATTTTGCTGTAATATTTAATATAAATACAATTTATACATCTTACTTCAACCACTTTTTTTTAGCTCTGAGGAAGACTACAGGTCAGTCAAAATGTTGTGTTTGTATATATACACAATAAAAAACTTTTTACTAGATCATATTGTCATCTTATTTCTAATACATTTTATTATACTTTGTTTTCAGTTATGTAATGAATAAAAATTGTATCTTTTTATGATATGAATCTTACCACTTTATTTTATGAAGAATATATTGCTTTCATGATGTTGGAATCCTATTATATCATAGTATTTACAAATCCTACACCATTTAAAAAAATTGAAGGGTGAATGTTTTGTTTGTTGAAGTAATGAATAAAATTAGTGGTGATCATTATTTATTTAAGACAAAAGTGACCTCTAATTGCAAAAGTTTAAACTTGTTTATTAATAAAATGTTTGTATTACATTATGTATATATTAGGATATAAGCAATTCTCTTACATACATAAATATAGGGGATTTGAACTCGGATTTTCAAGCCCCTTCACCATCCACACTATCTCATACTACCGATACACATGACCACACAAATGCAGAAAAGATCAATAATCATCAATATATATATTTCATGCTAAACCAGCACTCATCACTTGGTCCAGATTACCATCTTCCATATATATATAATCAGTGCTCCGTTTATATTAAGATAGTAAATCTTTCACTTTAATGGACAGGCTTCAACCTACTCCAACCTCCAACTTTTCAGCCATCCATACCATTGAAAATCTGATGATAAAATTGCCAAATTCCATGCTAATGCCAATATTGTTGTCATGCCCATGTTGACCTCAAGTCACTTTGACTTCTCATGTATAAGACAGTATCCACTTAAATACATAGAAGAGGGATGGGAGATGGTAATCTGGACCAACTGTTGAATGCTGGTTTAGCACGGAATACGTTTATTGGTGATTATTTAATTTTTCTGCATGTGTGTGGTTATGTGTATCAGTAGTATGAGATGGTGCAGATAGTGAAGGAGCTTGAAAGTCTAAGTTCAAATCCCCTATATTTACAATTAGATTCCAGGTATGAGAGTGCCTGGTATTTCAAATCTTACATACATAAGTATGTAAATAGAAATCAATATAGAATTGTAATAAACAATTTAAAAGAAGAGATAATTAAATTTTATTAATTGTAACTAAGTTAATTATTCGATTAAAAGGCTTTTTAAAATTAAAATATTTCTAATAATGATATTTTTGTTTTAAATATAAAACTAGAAAATGCAGTTTCAGAGTAATTATTGCCGACTGCAATTTCTTTTCTCATTTAACTAAATTATGAAGAGTTTATATGAAGTTTGTATGGATTTAAAGCCAGAATGATTTCATATTATTTAAATCTTTGGTTGTCATCTGATCCTTCATGTCAGTCGCTAGAGGCATGATTTCTAATCAAAGAACACATTAATATAATGTTCCCGGGCCAGCGATTCTTTATTAATATTGACTTTTTTTTTGTTTGTTTGTTTGTTTACAAAGTTTACTTTCTTTTGTTTCTGAATTATTTTTCCCAAATAATATTTTTGACAATGGTATAATAATAGTTGTTTTTTTTTTTAATGTTTATTGACAAGAGGGTCTTTTTTGGTGTGTGTTCAAATAGTAATTTGTGTTTTTTAAAAAAAAAATAATATTACTGTTTTTGTAAAATTGGATTGCCGAAATTTAAGAGAGAACTGGTCTTTTTTGGTATGTGTTCAAATAGTAATTTGTTTTTGTTTTTTTTTTTTAAATAGTATTACTGTTTTTGTAAAATTGGATTGCCAAAATTTAAGAAAGAACGGGTTTTTTTGGATGGATCTTTAAATAATAATTGACGTTACTTTGATAGGTTTCCATTTGATTGGCGACAACAATTAGTGGGAGGGGTGTTTTTGTGTATAATTAAATAATAATTTACATTACTTTTATAGGTTTATGTTTGATTGCCGACAACAATTATCAGGAGAAGTGTTGTGTTTTTTTTCGTGTGTGTGTGTATGTTTAAATAAAAATTAAAACTGTTACTTTTATCGGTTTACATTTGATTGACGACCGATATGACTTCCTTTCATTTATAAATTATGATTTTTGTTTCTATGAATAAATATTTTTGACAATGGGACAATAATAGTTGTTGTTTGTTTAATTTTTATTGACAAAAGGTTGTTTTTTGGTGTAGTTTCAAATAGTAATTTGGGTTACATTTAAATAATAATTTACCGTCTTACTTTGATTGGTTTACATTTGATTGACACTAATTATTGGGAGGGGTGTTTTTTTGTGTGTATGGTTGTAGACAACAATTATTGGGTGAAGGGTGGGATTAATCATTTAAAGAATAGTAGTTTTAAGTTACGGTCTTACTTTGATTGGTTTACATTTGATTGCCGATACTAATTATTGGGAGGGGTGTTTTATTGTATGTATGATTGTAGACAACAATTATTGGAGAAAGGGGTGTAACCGTTTAAAGAATAGTAGTTTACATTACTTTTAGTGGTGGTGTACATTTGATTGCTGACAATAATTAGTGAGACGGGTGGGTGTTTTTGGATGATGATTAAATACTAATTTACCTTCCTTTTTATTTTACATTTGATTGCCAACAACAATTATTTGGAGAAAGGGGTTGTTTTTTTTTTTGTGTATGTTTAAATCAAAATTGAAGTTACTTTTATTTATTACATTTGATTGACAACCGATTGACTTTTTTTTCATTTATAAATTATTGTTTTGGTTTTCCAAAAACATAATATTTTTGACAATGGGACAATAATAGTTCTTAATTTCATTATTATTGACAAGAACAGATCTTTTTTGTTGAACATTTAAATAGTAATTTGGGTTGTGTTTAAATAGTAATACTGTTTTTAAAATTTTAAGTGACAAAATTAAAGAAACAATGGGGGGGGGGGTATGGATCTTTAAATAATAATTTTTGTTACTTTAATTTGTTTACATTTGATTGACAACAATTAGTGGGAGGGGTGTTTTTGTGTATTTTTAAATAATAATTTACATTTTTTGGTTAACAACAATTATTGTGTGTGTATGTTATGTTACTTTATTTATCAATTTGGTTAATAATATTTACTGGTAGAAATTTCAATATCATTAATGGCATGCTGTACGGTCAACTCGTCACGGCTCCAGTAATTCAGAAAACATAAAGACTTGATGAACGGCATTTGAAATCCCTCAAACCAGCTGCCTTTTCGAAGTGTACATTTCTTTCAGCAAGAACGAGACTTACAAATGAAAGTTCAAAGATCTTTATGGACCTCAAATCTCATACATTCGCCGCACAAACATCTTTTTTTCTTTCAGCAGGATGTTTTTCAGCTGTAGAAATGTTACAGCGCTGGCTTCCGTGTCTGGCAATTCCCATCTTTTCATATTTTCTGTTTCCGAATTTGCCATATTTTTTGTCTCGGAAAATTTCTCACTAAAACATGACTCAAAGTGTGATCTTTAAAATATTACACTAACCCACCATAATCGAAAATTTAGGAGGAATACAATTTATGAGGCACAATCACGATACTGTTAAAATTGTTAAAATGTAACAGTACATCAATTCGTCTTTAAAAAAAAAGGCACCAATGAAAATTTAAATAATTTTGACACGATCAAATTAACATACCCTCGTACGATATTGTTACATCAAATACATAACACAGCATTACGATATAGTGCATGACACAAACAACTATGGCATTTTCCTTTGCTTTTAGCATCGGAAAAAGCCATACCATTAGCCGCTAAGCCGAGTTAACATTCTTTCTAGATTTTATCGTAGAAAGAAGACTTAACTCCGAGATAACAGTCTACCTTTTAGCATAGAAAGAAGACTTAACTCCAAGTTAATAATCTTTCTAGGATTTATTTTAGAAAGAATGCTTAAAGGCTTAGGTGCGGCCATAGAAATGGCATATTTCTAGAAATTTAGCTAGAAATCCCACCTCTAGCGGCTGACACGAAGGATCAGATGACAACCTATTCTTTTAATTACTCTAAAATATTTATTAATTTAAAAAAAAAGTGTCATGATAAAAATAGTTAAAAAATCTTTTAAAATGAACATTTAAAGAAATGATGCAATTCACAATGAAGTTTCTGTTTAATAAAAACAAAAGACATATTGCATAATTTCTCAGGAGTTCATAAGAAGTTTGAGGCTAGACCTCTGTGCACCAGAATCAATTCTGGGACCTTCCAATCTCCTATCGACCGCTCTACCAACTATGTCAAACTTAAACAGTCATTTTTTATGTGTCAAAGCATTAGGGGAAGCGAACCCCGGGACAACTGCTTGTAAGGCAGCTGTGCTAACCACTCAGCCACCAACGCTTGACAGCACATCATTTACTTAATTAATTTTAACACTTAAAAGCACAAATATTACATAACAAAGATATTGTGCTCCAAATTATAAATCCTATAATTCTAGATTTATCAATTTACACTGAAATACATTAACCATATTTTTTGTAGTGTGACCACGATAGTTATTATTTATAAGTTTGTACAATTTGAATTACAACTGTCAAATTAATTCAGCCCACATCTTTGACATCATCCACTTTAGATAAATATAGTAATAATTATTATTGATCATTTACTAAACTAGAGACTGTCTTTAGCACAGATATAAACTTCAAAACTCAATTAAAGATTAAGATATCTGATTTTTTTTAATTAAACACACAAACACATGGACTTGATCACATTTCTTTTGCCCATGTGTAATGTTATAAATATATTAAATAACCCCAATATTACCACATATTCTTGTAAAATCATATAAATAAATGCATCTTGGGGGGTCATTTGTCTTTTATTGTATCTTTATTTATAAGAATTTACAACAATATGAGATAATATTGAGGTTATTTAATATATTTATGTATAAGTTCATGTACACAATATTTTAAAATAAAACAATATAGTTTGACTTCTTTAAAATTATTAATATAAAAAAACTTATTTTTCCTCAAAATTTAATAATTTAAATATATATTATGAACAATAAAAGATACAACATAAACTCTTATCATAGTATCATCTAAACCCAAAATTGGCTTTAGACATAGGAAACTCAACCAAGTTGATTAGTGCCACAATTTATTGTCAAACTTATATCTAATACTAATAAACTCCAAGTGTATAACTAACTCTTGTATAACTTTAATAATCATTTACCAGCTACCATCTTTTAAACAAATATATTGAAGTTATTAATAATTATTTATGAGTTTAGAAATATTAATATTATTTTAGCTCACTTGAAATTCAATATAATTACCACTGCAAAATACAGTCACATGATTGTAATTTTCCATGTCCTTTTTCACTTATGGATAATATTAAATATATAAATATGCAAATCTGGGTAACTGATGACTAATTAAATAAACAAATATTGGGGTCATTAGGTCTTTTCATTTGTTTGAAAAAGGTTTTAGTAGAAGATTTTATATAAATAAAAAACCAGGAAACACTAAATTAAAAATATTAAAAAAATGTTCAGTTAATTCATTAATATGGTTTATTCTTACATTTTGATTTATAAGTGTCAAATTTATTCCACCCACAACTTTGACATGATCCACTCTAAACAAATATATTATAGATAATCACTAATCATTTATTAAACTAGAGATTATCCCTAGCTCAAATATTTTGTTTAAATCTCAGTTAAAGATTAATGTATCTGTTTTCTTTTATTAAACACACAACTGCATTTCTTTTTCCCCATGTGAAATATCTTTTATAAAGGTGCGTAATAACCATCACTCCACTTCACATTCTTGAAACACATGAATAAAAACATCCTAAATGATGAATGGCTTCCAATATGCATTTTTTTTGCTGATAGCAGTTCTCATCAATTAGTCCTGGTCACAATCTCTGAGTGCTAGTTCAGGGCAAAAAGTCATCTTTGGGATCTTTTGTCTTCTAAGATGCATGTCTTTATTCATATAATTGAATAATGTATGGTGGAGTAAAGGCTATTAAGTACATCTACAAAAAATATGGTATATAAATAAAGAAAAATTGAATTGAGTTATTCCATGTTATGTGTATTTAATTAAGAAAAGATATATTAATCTTCAACTGAGTTTTCAAGTTTATATCTAAGCTAAGGATAATCTTTAGTTTAATAAGTGATTATGATTATTAATGTAAGTTTAACACTTGTAAATCAAAATGTAATAATTTACTATTCATAAATACTGAACATTTGATAAACATATATTTGAGAGAATGTGGTCTGAACCAATTGATGTTTTGATTCAGTATGACTTTTTAGATATCTTTATATGTTTTAAAAATATGTGAATGGTGGTTATATTTTGCATAAAATTAGAAATAATTTACTAAACTGATTCAAAGTTCATTTGGAAGCTTTGTTGCACAGTAACTAGCATACCCACCAATAATGCATGTTCTGAAATTTTACTTTAGACTGGACAAATCTTAGAAACTTTTTTAGGTGAAAGTAAACTGTTTTAGCGGCTAGGTTTCAAAGCAACCCATCAGACAATATTCTGCAAATATGTTTCTAGATATACTATCTAAATGGTAAGATTTCTAGATTAACTTATAGTAACAACTTCAGTATTGTTGCACTCATCATATATTATGCTACAAACTTTAGCAATGTTCAACTTCAGTTGTAATTGTTCAATTAAAAATTAACTTTAACCTTTTATCCATCATTGAATTTGCATTAAAAAATCTATTTCAAGCAACATACAAAATATTTCTTCCTATTAGAGTTCTTTCATTTTATGTGCAATATAAGTTAATTGATATTGTGCCCAATGTTTTTTTTTATTTATTTACACTTCATAATATTTAATTAAAGTTAGAGATGCTTATTCATATAAATAAAGCAAACCATATAACCAACACTATAGTTTTATATCACCATCATAAATAGAAAAGGATCATGCAATCCATAATTCAATCTAAAAAATTAATTTAGATTTTTATTCATACATATCTACTAATACTAGATATTTAGTTAGATTGTCTACACAATAGATATATGAAAAAACTCAATTATATTGGAGAAATATTTTTATTACTTTAAATATTGTCCAATTTTTATCAGAATTTGAACCTCAAATTGTGATCATAGTAGGTAAGCACTTTATTTTATTGTGTAGCAGATTTTATACAATATAAAATTTCAATTATTTACTTTTAACTCAACTGTGTTGCTTATAATATATTTATATTTGTTCATATTCTTTGCCATTAAATATGAATCGACAATACTTTTCTTGTAGATTCAAATTTAGCAGGAAATAACATGAACAAACATCAATACACTACAGATCGTAGTTGCAGTTAAGAATAAAAAACTGATTTTTTTTTATATTATCTATAATTTTTGTAGCCATAGTAATTAATAGTCATCTGAAAGTCTAAATACTAGAAACTGAAATTAAACAAAAATAATTTTAATTTTTTAATTACTGAGCCTTCAATTACCAAACTCATGTTTTTTAAAAACATTAAAAGTGTGATAGAAAATTTAATAAATATTAACTTTATTATAAACAGATTTGTTATGAATATATACTAAAGCAATAATTCATTTTGCTAAAAGCAATATATCCTTCATCATCATCATTTTTAACCAGTATCGATGAACTGCAGGATGGTCTCTCAAAGTTCAATTTATCTTCTCTGATCTATAATATCTCGTCTCCACATCACGCTAGCACCCTTCCTCATTTCGTCCATCCATCTAACATGTGGTCTCTCTCTAGGTTGTTTACAATCTCTTGGAATCCAGATTAAGATTTTAACTGCCCATCTATTGTCTTTTTGTATACTGTAAGGTTATATTCCAATTGTTTTTTAATTGGAATATAATATAACCTTACTGTATATTATATATTTATTTTTACAAGTACAAAATTTTTAAGAAATAATAATATTTTTAGTAGATTAAAAATAGTAACCTGTTAAAAAAGATTGATTAGATTCAATCCTCTCTACCATTGTTTAAAAACAAATTCAGAATCCAATAAAGTAAAAACAAATAAAATTTCTTTGTTCAAAATTTACAATATAAAAGATTAACTGAAATATAGGTTTATTATATACCTGTTTTGTTTGGTTAGTCTTGCAGATTCGTTTCCAAACCAACAGATACAAAAAGAATAACTATTCAGCAATTAATATGTACAATTTATTAGTCCAAAAAATATACACATATTAGTTGAACAAATGAATAAATATAATTGATATACTTGAATGTTGAGATAATCGAGCGGAGTACGGAACTCACTTCTAGCTAAATGATTAGCCTACATCATGAGTTCTGGTAAGATTCTTCCAGCTATGTATTTAGCTTGCCTCGAGTCGGCTCTAATTCAGATGTAGCAGTTTCCAGTCCATAGGTGGACTTGCCTCACTGCATAGACGTCACATAATGACTAGATAAGTACCTTTGCTGATGGCTGAAGGTTTAATGGAGAGCACATTCTGTCATTCAAGTTAACAGAAGTAATTGTTCTCTGCCTTGCCTCCAAAAAGCTGATGATTTAATGGCAGATCCCCTACCTTACTGGAAACATGTGGATTCAGTGCACAAACCCCAGTGAAGGTTTTAATCCCTTTGGATAGCAACTGGATGCTAGCCAATCAGGCAAGGAATCTGTAATAGTCCACTTCTGAGGGCAGGGTCAGATATGACAATACCTGTATGAATATATGTAATATATAGGGTATATGAGCACCGACTTTCAGATGACCCACCACTCTCCACTCTATCTCATAACACTGATACACTTGAACACATATATGTTGAAAAGATAAATAATCACTAATATACATATTTCATGCTGAACCAGCAATCATCTTACCACTAATTGCATATATATGTAAAGATGATAATATAGACCAACTGATGATTGCTGGTTTAGCATGAAATATGTATATTGGTGATTATTTATCTTTTAGATATATATGTGTACAAGTGTATCAGTGTTATGAGATAGAATGGAGAGTGGTGGGTCAGGTGAAAGTCTGTGCTCATATACCCTATATATGAATATAAAAGATTATTTGGTGCTGATTTAGTACATGATCTCCACCATTTTGTATTTCAAAAACAATCAAAATGTAATCTGAAACATCTAAGTGATAAAAAAGTATGTGAAAACGAATAATATTTAGAACTCGGGTCACATGACTAATGGCACTGATTATTTCTATTTCTTATTTAATTTTTAAATATATTTGTATATATTGTACCACCTATTTATGATTCAACACAAATATATATGTGTACAAAAATTTTTATTTTAAATTTAAGTTTTGACATTCAAAATCAAATATCTTAATATGAAGAATTTTATTATTTTCAAATCTGGTTATAGTCAAGCATTGGCGGTCGAGAGGTCAGCGACAGCTGCTTTATAAGCAGTTGTCCCGGGTTAGGGGATTCGCTTCCCGCTGATGCTATGACACATGAGAAGAAAAAAAACTGAATAAGTAAGCACATTTTTTAATTTCCCGGTATATATATTTATCCTTAAGTATAGTGCTTAATTTGATATAGAATTTTGAAAGAAAAAAAAGATAATACATTCTTAACACGTAGTTATTTAACAGTTTTCATTTTAAAATTGATAAATTTAATAAAATACATTTTATTTCTCACTTTGAAAATGTGGCATTTCTTTTTGAATAAAATACTCAATTATTGTCAAACGATTTTAGTATATTTTATTAACATGTGACATCATATGCAAGATAATTGGCATGCTTTAACAAAAGTGCATGTATTCAATGTTTACATAAATATTTTAATAAATTATGAATATTGCCTTTATATAAAAAGGTTAAAAAGCAAATACAGAAACAATAAATATACCATGTAGCTATTTGTGAAATCTAACAAGTTATATATATATATATGTGTGTGTGTGTGTTTGTTAGAATGTGTCACACATATATACCAAAAACATAGATGTATATATGATGGTCAGTTGTTTCATTGTTTGAGAACATGCCTCAAAAAACATTGTTTTAAACACACTAGCATTATGAAATTAATATATAATTGCTTGCAAATATTTGTAAAGTTATCTGTAATTTCAAAACAATTTATTTTAAAATAATTTTCAAAATAACAGAAATTCATTTTTAGGTATGGGTATCATGCAAGTTGCAATAATAAAAATAGCCGTATAAAATTCTATATGTTAGGGTTATCCAGTGCAAGTCATAATAATCAACAGATTATAAAAGGTTTATGCATATAATCCCTATCAAAAACTACACATCCAATATCCTTACACTAGTTTCTAGCTTGAGGCTTTCATCAGTAAGAAGGAAGGAATAAGACTTCACCTAGATCTTAAGATCTAATGCAATGCTCCAGAAGTCATATTTTATCTATTTAATTAATTATAAAGCTATGAGCACAAGATGAAAACAATAATGTTTTCACTTCAAGGTAATTCTGTTGTATAATCATACAGAACTCAACCGAGTTCAGTATTTATATTTAGTGTCTTCTATTGTTTAATAACCAGGTCATTATCATTCTATGGACAGGATTGCTAAATTAGAAAAGAATGATATCAAACACCAATATGCCGGATTTAAAAACTCTTTGATTTAATGCATTTTATAAAATAATCACTTATGATTTTTTACAATACTACTTAAAGGAGATGTGTATTTTAAGATTCTATTTCTGAAAGCAGATTATTTATTGTCAAAAAAAAAAAAAATTGAAAGACTACAATGACAAAGAATCTATTATCAATAATTTCAAATTATTTTTTCAAAAGACAAAAAAAAGAAACAGTGAAAGATCCAAATATTTTAAACTTTTCCCAACTTTCAACCATAAACTAATGTTACATAATATCTTCACTTCTATTGCCTACTAAAAGCTCTAGAACATTAATTTAAAGAATTTTTTTTAAAAGTTCCTATAAGCTACAATTTATAAACTTTAATAAAAACTATAAAATTATATAAAAAATTAGGTTCTATTTTTCCTGAGGTAAATAAATCCATAACTATCTCATAAAATTCAACTTTACTCTTTTTTCTTGTTTTTATCTTTAATATCTATTTAATTGGGACAGAACAAGTTTATTGTTAAAAAATTACTAATAGTTTTCAGAATAGTGTATTTTTTTATTACAAATGCTCTGTTTCCATGAGATTTTTAACAATACTTTTTTTTTATAAGAGTGGACAGATAGAAATTTTAGTCCTTTATTAACAGATTTACATTCAGGATTTTTAGAAAAATGCATCATTTATTTTTATTTCTGTTTCATTTATAATTTTATATTATACATGTATTAGATTTAAATAGTGACTACCATATATATATATATATATATTGTAACCTCCTCCCCCGTCGCCTCTCTCGCGTGTGCACTCCAAAATAATCTATAATAATGTTTAAAATATATTCCCGGGTTCTCTCTAGCTCAGTCTTAACAAAATCAATGAAATTAATTTATTAAAATGATTACTACTAGCTCTAAACTTTAAAATATAAATACAGTTATATTATTAAAAATTTATTATTTTCATGAGACATGGAGCGACGACACGGGGAGCGAGACAGACTACATTGAGATATATCCATATGATACTATCCCAATGGCATAAGAACACTATACTAAATAATCAACTTATGGTATTCCTATGACTTTCCAAGCTCTTTTCATTACAATTAAGATAATAATCATATCTTATTATTCTTTGTAATAATAATCTAGCTCAATTAAATAATTTAAGTAAATAAATGAAATAAAATCAAATCAAATAAATAAATCTCAGGTTCATAAATTGCATTTAAACTGATTTAAATTACGGTAGTAAACTATGAGAAGGGAATTTTATGTCATAAATTCACTACGTAACAACTAACAATAATAAATAAGAATAATGATAATAATAGTATAATGTAATCCTATTTCTTCTTAAATGAAATAAATAAATAAATATTACGTTCGTGGTAGTATTTAATAATCTGACAATCAAAATACGTGTTGTAATATTAGCATATAATTTATTTTAATATTGTGGCAACCAACTTATGACCAATAAACGATATAATTATAATCCTTTAATTTTATCATACAATTAAATTTTCAAAAATTATTATAACACTTTTATGTTTATCTACTTTGTGCAAAATTATATGTCTGTTGCAATTATAAATGTGTATTGCGATATCATGCATTCTATGTGGAGAAATATAACTAAGACACGAAGCTTACAAATAAATTTACAACATAGTTTATTAATAATTATACAAATAACAATATTTACATTATGTACATCGGATATCCCTACTTTCCTCAGCCGCGAGGTCATCGCACCCGCCTTGCAAGCAAGTAGTTGGTTGCAGACAGGTGTGGGTTCGCGTCCCGGCCGATGCTATGACATATGAAAAAAATTACTTTACTAGTTTATCTCTTAACATTAAATTTCTACTTATTTTTATTTTTAACTCTTATACAGTATTATTATTATTAGATATCTGTTTTTAGTTTAGCTTGTTACAAAAAAATGTATCTATCAATAATTATCATTAATACTTTATATCTCTATTATTTTTTTAAAATTATATTTTTACAAAAAATTTTACCTTCGTAGTAAAACTATACAAAATCATAAAATTCTATTTTTATATTATTCGTATGGAATCCTAAAGATTCAAACCCTTCTTGACATTTTGATGTTCCGTTTTATTATTGACTATACAATAATTATTAATCCAATACTTATCCAAGCCTTTGCTTCGTATGGTAATCACAATTATTAACATACCATGCACAAATACATATATCTGTTACACATTATTGAATCATTTTTCAACCAACATGCAATCTCTATTTTTAAATATCATATAAAATATTAAAATTTTATTATTACTTTTTAAAACTTTGTTTAGATTTTTCCTTTAAAATCTTATATTCATTTCAGAATTACTTTTTAAAACAATATCATATGATTCTTCATCTCTTTATGACATTTATACTTTCACTTTTAAAATAACAATTCTAACTCATTCTAGTAAATAAACTATTCTTACATAACGACAACCTAGCCTCATTTCTATTTTATGTATCATTTCTATAAAATATCTTTCTGACGATGTATATTCATGAAACAAGGATAGCGAAAATAGATGCACAGGATCACAAATAACTAGAATATTATCCGTCATAAAACTTGACAATGATGGCACAGTGAATTTAAAGAACACCATAGAGGAGTGACCTTTATCTGTCTATCCACCTCTACTATAGGAGTGATGCTAAAGCTATTTCTTCAGCTTTATAAAACATCAAAAAGTTTAAAAAATACGCAAAAGACACTGTCCAAAATATATGTGTTCAGTGATAGGACTTAGTTAGCTATACTGAATTCACACAAAATACTATGATCCAAATATTTGATTTTTCTTATTTCTTGGCAAAAAAACATCATCTTGGTTTCCTCTACACCAGTACTACCAAGTCACTATCCGATTTTTATTTCTCTAGATTTATCTATGCAGTACATCGACATATTTCTGTCTACATTTCTAACAATAATAAAATTCATTTTTAGTTCAAACTATACAGCTATTCTTAAGAAAATCTTTTACTACTTATCTCGTATATTTATAATATACCAACTATTTTAAAATTATCTGAAGATTTTGCAACATAAAAGTTCAAAAGAATCACATAATTATTATGATACTTATTATTAATTATATTTTTAAAACAACTTATTGCATGCACATTTAAAATTACTACTATCTCAAATATATGTTTTAATGTTGGATCAAATGTGTACTTATAATTAAAAAACTTTCATACATCATTCTTCATTAATAGATGACCTAAAAAAAATACATTATGCATTATCAATAATATCACAATTACCAAAACGATCTCTATCTTCTTGATCGTATTCTGAAGGCTTCACCATTCCATTACTTCTTGTAGATATTTAAAACTTCCATACATACATTTTATTTTTATAATAATATTTCTATCATTCTATTAAGCTATTATATTTAAAATCTCATTATTCTTAAATTCATGTTTATATGTTTCCCTAAGCTAATATAGATTTTTTATATTTTAAATACAATCAAATAAAAATATTAAATTATATTTACGATACTGCTTTGTCGAACTTGCTTGAAAATTGTTCATAGTAAAGCTAAAAAAAATATATATACTTTATTTTTTCTTCAGTCACTTAATGTTCTATAAAAAAAATAACTCTGTTTAATAATCTTCATCGACGATGATCCTTAGTTTTCTCAATATTTTATACACTTATTAATTCTTGATATCTCCTTCAACATAGTCTGCTAGCTTTTTCCCGCGCGTCTGGTTTCCCCCGATGCATCTTGTAGATATTTTATTTAAATCTTCAATAAATTTCTGTTTCCATGGATCCACTTTTATTTAGTCATTTAATTATATATTTCTTTGATCAAACATTTTTCATTAAATTCTTTGTAATATTTTTCTCTGATCGAGATAAAGTTTAAGCTCTTTTCCATAATACATATAGCACTTACATATTAGTCTTTAATTTTTTCTTTACTTTATTCTAACATTCTGGAACCATAGTTTTAATAATGTTTCCCTTTTAAAATAAACACTTTTCTTCATTATTATTTTCTTGGTACTAGAACGCATATTAAAATTTTGTTCATAGAGAAGTATAACTTAGTTTTAAAATAGCTCTGTAAATTTATCGTCATAAATTGTTCTTGACGATCAGCAGCTTCTTTTTCAGATTTTCACATATCGTCCCAATTGTATTCCTTTCAGTTATAAGATTAAGTTTCTGATTGAGCACAACTAAAGTGGCATTAAGATGATTTCCAATTATTTTTCTTTCAGCAATCACTTTAAATATTTTTTCTTGTACTTCCATGTTACTGTAGGCTTTCTGGTTAAATTTTGAATAAAATTTCCTGGTAAGATAAACTTAAAATTAGCAATACATATCTCTGTAGTCAAAAATATATTATATGTTACAGAATAACTTTAGAATAAATCCGAAATTATAAATTTATATTACTGTTTAGCTACGATGTTACCAGCCATAAAAAATTGGTTACTTTCCCTTTCACTTACACCTTACTTCTCCCGCTCTGTATAATTCTTAGATTTTGTCTGTTAATTTTACATCCTTTGATTGGTTAATATTTATTTTAGCGCGAACAATTTATTCATTTTATTTTGATAACAGAATGTATGTTTTAAAATTAAGAATTGATGACGTAATGTCTGGAATATTTATACCAATATTTTTAAATTCAATTATAGTTTTATATAAAAAAAATCATCTAAGCTTTAAAATAATTATTAAAACAATATTTAATATTTATAACTTTCATTTTAATGATCGATGGCAATTATATCTAGTTTTAAATTCACACAGTTTATTATTATTTTAACAAGAGTGTGTGTGAAGGCATACAATATACGGTCACGTGTTTACTAACTTTTATCAAATGATTTTTATTTACGTCTTGGTTTAAATTACCAAAACTGATATATTTTATAAAAAATTTAGAAAATAATTTTAAAATGTAGAACTAAATATAATTCTCACCATCCCACAGTTTATTAATAAATTATACTCTATTAAATTTGATTTTTAAATACAATTATAACATTACATTTCATTTATTTAATTTATTAGTTTTTTTAAATATTATACTAAATAATTGATATACTTTTAACTATCTATAGCTGTATTATTTTATATGGCCAGCTTTCACAACCATAAGCAATGATATGATTAAGCTTTATTTAACTGTTTTCTTTTAAAATAATTTATTACACTGTTACCTACCAGGTATTTTTAGCTTTAAATTGTATTATAAAATTTACTTATCCCATTATTATTTATATCTCTTACAAATATAACTTAAAATTTAAAATTTTTTAATAATTGACCTTTCTACCCTACCTATGACCTACAGACAAGGGCACAATATATATTGTGCCCTTGTCTGTAGGTCATAGGTAGGTAGAAAGGTCAAATGTGAAAAAAATTTTAAATTTTAAGTTATATTTAGGTGATATAAAAGTAATAATAGTTTTGTAATACAATTTTAAGCTAAAATACCTAACAGATCATAGTGTAATAAAGTATTTTTAAAAGTAAACAGTTAAATAAAGTTTTAATATCATTGCTTATGGTTGTGAAAGCTGGCCATACAAAATAACACAGCTATAGATAGCTAAAATTATTGTAATAAATTTAAAATAATAGTCTAAGAATTAATAGATTAAATAAATGAAATATAATTTTATAGTTAGTCAAAATTAATAGGATATATTTTTTATTAATAAACTTTAGGATGGTGAGAGTTATATTTGGTTCTATAAGTTTCAATTTATTTTCCAAAATTTTATAAAGTACGTTAGTTTTGGTGATTTAAACCGAGACATAAATAAAAAAGAAATTATTTTATAAAGTTGATAGACACGTGATCGTATATTAAATGCCTTCACGCACACACACACTTGGTAGATAATAATAAAGTTTGTGAATTTAAAACTAGATATAATTGCCATCCATCATTAAAATTAAAAGTTAAAAATGTTATATATTGTCTTAATAATTATTTTAAAGATCAAAAAATAAGTTTATCAAACTATAATTTAATTTAATAATATTAAGTTAAAATAATATTCCAGACATTACGTCATAAATATTTATTTAAAAGTACAGTTTATTATCCCAAAATAGAATGACTAATATTGTTCGCGCTAAAAACAAATATTGACCAATCAACGGATTTAAATTGGCAAGAAAAAAATCTAAGATAGACAGAAGCGGGAGACGGAATGTGAAAGTTGAAGAGGACGGTAACCTTTTTGAATTGCTTGTAACATCAAAGCTGAAAAAGTAGTTTAAATTTATAAATTAATAATTATTCTAAAGTTAGTCTTTAACAGATAATATAATTTTGTATCCAGAAAGATGATTTGCTAATTTCTACGTGATCTTACCAGTGGATTTATTCAAATTTGACCATTCATACTACAGTAAAGATGGAAATACCAAAAATAATAATTGAAATAATTATTGAAAGAAAAATGAGTGAAAATTGTATAAGTTTTATGTTATTCGTGCTCAACCAGAAACTAAATCCTATAACGCTAAAAAAGAAAAGTAATACAAAGAAGACGCTGTGTGAAAATATAAGAAAGAAAATATTTACTGTTGAGAGAATCTTATGACGAACATTTGTTTTATAAGTACTTAAAACTAAGTCATATTTCTCTATGAGAAAAATCATAGTATATGTTCAAGTAAATATAAAGTGAATGAGGAAGAAAAATATGATATATTAAAGGAAAACATTATTTAAAAATATAATTTCCAAAAGTAAAAAGTAGGAGAAAAGCCATAGTCCTGTATGAAGTGCTATATAAATTTACTAAGAGGAACCTAGATTTTATCTCATAATAGAAAAAAGGAAAATATATTTAAATGGAAGAAATATTGTTTAAACAGATATAAAATTAATCACTAAAGGAGGAAAATGGATCCAGGGAAATAAGGAAAAATTTATTGAATTTTCTAAAATAAAGTACAAGATGCATCGAGGGAAAACCAAGCGCGCGGGGGAAAAAGAAGAAAAAATTAGCAGACTATATAAAGGAGATATCAAGAATAAGTGGGAAAAATATGAAGAAAACTAAGGATCATCGTCTAAGAAGAATTAATAAACATAATTAAAATTTTAAATAGAACATTAAGTGACTAAAGAAAATAAAGTATATTTTTTTATTTAGCTTTGCAAGGAACGATTTTCCAAGCGAATCCAACAAAGATGTATCGTAAATATAATTTTAATATTTTTTTTTTATTGTATTTAAAGTATAAAATTTGAATTAGCTTAGGGAAACATATAAACATAAATTTTATAATAGTTATAATTAAAATATGAGCTAATGGAATGAGAGAAATATTAATAATAAATAAAATGTGTGTATGGAAAATGTTAAACACCTACTAGAAGTCCTGGAATGGAGAAGTTTACAAATACGATCCAGAGGATAGAGATCGTTGGTAATTTTAATATTATTGGTAATATGTAATGTAATTTTTTTTTATAGGTCATCTATTAATGAATGAGGTATGAACGATGTTAAAAGTTATAAGTACACATTTATCCAACATCAAACATATATTTGAGAGAGTAGTAAAACTTTTAAAAATGTGCATGCAATAAATAATCTAAAATAATTAATAATAAGTAACATATTAATTATGTGATTCTTTTGAATTTTATATTGAAAATATCCAAATAGTTTAGAACAATAGAGATAGAAATGTACGAGAAGTATAGTAAAGAATTTTCTTAAGAATAGCTGTATAGTTATATTAAAAATGAATTTTATTATTATTAGCAAGATAGACAAAGAATTTGTCGATGTAATGTAGAGATGAATCTGAAGAAATCAGTCAGATAGTGACTTGGGAGTACTGATATCAAAGGAAACCAAGAGGATGTTTTATTAAAATATAAGGAATGAAATATGGGGATCATAATAATTTGTGTGACCTCAGTATAGATAACTTTGCCCTATAACTGAGCACATATATTCTGGACAGTGTCTTTACATATCTTTGAAACTTTCTGATGTGATGAAGCTGAAGAAATAGCTTTAGCATCCTTCCAATATTAGAGGCAGATAGACAGATAAAAGTCACTCCTCTATGGCGTCCATAAATTCACTGTGCCATGATTGTCGAAGTTTTATAAAGGATAATATCTTGTTTATTTTGATCCAATGCATCTATATCTTCGCTATCTTGATTTCATGGAAATACATCGTCAGGGAGATAATTTTATAGAAATGATACATAAGATAGAAAGGAAGCTAGATATTAGTTATGTAAGAATAGTTGTTTACTAGAGTAAAGTAGAATTGTATAAGTCCAAAGTGAAAGTATCAGTATTATAAAAGATGGAGAATCATATGATGTAATTTATAAAGAAAAAAAAAAACTTTAGAATTAAGTTTTAAAGCAATAATAAGATTTTAAAATATTGTACGTGATATTTTAATAGAAGAGATTGCATGTTTTGTGTGGCGAAATGATTTAAAATGTATAATAAAAAAATGTGTATTTGTACATGGTGTGTGGATGACGTTAATTGCTATATAAAACTAGGAATAGGATCAATAATTTGACTGATAATTATTATATGATCGATGATAAAACTGAACATCAAATTGTCATAAGGATTAAATTCTGTAGGATTCCATACTAACAAGAATATAATTAGAATTTTGTAATTTTTGTATAATTTTACATAAAAGTAAAGATTTTATAGAAATATAAACCTGAAATTATAAGGATATAAATGTCAATAGAAAATTTTAATAGATAGAATTTTGTGTATTAAACTAAGCTCAAAACATGTATCTGAAGATAATAATATTGTGAAATATATTTTTGTAATTATTAATGGTAAAAAGGGTAAAATAAAAAATTAGATAATAATAATGTTAAGACATCAACGGGTAGAAATAAAAGAGTTTGTAATAAGTAGATAGGGATATCCGCTGTAAATAATGTACAAATTGTTACTTGTTATAATGTTAATAAAATGTTATAAAATTTTATTAGTAAGCTTTGTGTCTTGGTTGTTGTTTTTCCTACACATGAAAATGCATGAAATCACAACACACGTTTATAATTAAACATATTTAAGATTTTGCACAAAATAAATAAACATTAGAAATTTTAATAATTTATTTTATTTTATTTACGTAATGAAATGAAAGAAGTATAATTAGAACAGATATGGTCATAAATTGATTGCCACAGTATTTAAGTAAAATATATGCGAACGTTACCACATAACTTTTGATTATCGGATTGATAAATATTACCACGAAAATATTTAATACATCTAGAAAGAAAAGAGGATTGTATTACTCTATTATTGTCATTGTTATTATTAATTAGTTATTCTTTACGTAGTGAATTATGACATAAAATTCCCTTATCATAGTTTGCTATGGCAATATAAAATCAGTTTTAATTACAATTTATAAACCTGAGATTTAATTATTTATTTACTTATTGATTTATCTATTTGATTTGATATGATTAGATCAATTTAATTCTATTTTATTTAATTAATTTATTTTATGTGAGCTAGATTTTGTTTTAAAAGTATTAAGATATGATACTTCGTCTTGTTCCTTTGTCATTGCTCCAGGTCTCATGGAAATAATAAAAGATATTTGTGTTGATTTATTTCATAGACACGACTAGATTTTATAAAATTCTGAGCTAGTAATTGTTTTATTTAAATCATAATAATATGTTTGATAGACTGAGCTAAAGAACCCGGAATTATTATTAATGTTAATTGTTATTGACCGGAAATAAATAAGTAACGAAAATCCGGAATAGTTAACATACTCTTGGCATGTTGTTGTTAATAATATTATGGAGCAAGAGAGGGAGGTTACAGAGAATTTGGCGCTAGCAACGCGTGGCCCGATGTGTAGTAGGGACTACAATCGAAAAGCTATGAATATTGGCGATGTCAACGCATAGTTCGATGTGTAGTGTAGACAATAATCGAAAGAATATAAATTTATTTTTCCAACGTATTGCACGATGTGTAGTTGAATTATATAGTTTAATATTTGAATTTAAATATGTAAATTCAGAGATTGTCAACAGACATATTTTATAAAAATAGATCGTTTCAGATTTAATTATAGAAATAATATTTATTGTTGAAATAATTATAATTTTGCGTGGTAGATAATCTGATTATTTAGAAAAACGTATTCTATTGTGGTGGTTCGTTTGACAAATAAAATTTAAAATATACATATGTGGCTAACAATTATTAATAATTAATGTGACCATTTAAATTTGTGGAAATATTATTGAAAAATGTATTAAGAGTGTTATGATCTGTGCAAAGTGTTTGTGAATCATGCATGTGGGAAATAATAACTTGACACATACAATTTAATTTGTTATTGTTATTATAAGTAGTTAGATAAATATAAAGGAAAATGTAGAAGGTATTGCTGTATTTGTTGTGGGTAGTGGTTAAAGGAGATAGAGAAACTGGTAAGAGAACATTTTATGAAAAATTAATAATAGTATATATTGTGAGAAAATTTTGAGGAAAAATTATTATAAAAGGAAAAATGGATAAACAAAATAAAGATTTAGTAGAAGAAATATCTGAGTTCATAGTAGATAGCAATTGTGAGGAAGAAAGGGAAATGGAAGATACTATTGAAGCAGAAACAGTTACAGATCTTGTACAAATTATGGAGGAAGAAATAAAAGAAGAAAAGATTGGGGAATCAAAAATAAAAGAAGAAGGAATATTCACACAGGAAAGAGATAGAGATAGCTTTTTATTGTCTCAAATAGCACTAATGATAAGCAGAAATGGAGAAAAGAATAGAGAAGAGATTAAAGAAGAAATTAAGGAAAGTATAAGCAGAAATAGAGAAGAGATTAAGGCAGATAATAATATAAAATTTGAATCCATTAATGAAAATATAAATAAAATTAAAGCAGATAATAATATAAAATTTGAATCCATTAATGAAAATATAAATAAAATTAAAGCAGATAATAATATAAAATTTGAATCTATTAAGGAAGATATAAGCAGAAATAGAGAAGAGATTAAAGAAGAGATTAAGGAAAATATAAACAGAATTAAAGAAGAAATGCGAGAAGATAATCAAAGAAATAGGGAAGAGTGTAATAGGAAATTTGAATATCTTCAGGAAACTATAAGTAAAAATAATAATGAAATTAAAACATGTATAAATGGTATGAATATAAAGTTGGATGGTACTTGTAAAACTATGGAAGATTTTCAAGAGGAAACCCATAGTAAATTTAATGGGTTAGAATCAAGATTAGATAATAATGAAAAAATTATTAGTTCTATAAAAGATGAGATAGAAAAGATAGACTATAATAACCAGGAGTTGATAAAAACTAAATTTATAGAATTTAGTGAAATAACTATAAAAGGTATCAACAAACAAATAGAGGATTCTATTATACAATGTCAAAATAATAATAGCCAATTAAAACAAGAATTGGATAATAACCAATTGGATATTAAAAATGAAATATACGAAATCAAGGAAGAAATAATACAAAGTAAAATAAGAATAAAAGATGAAATGGAGAAAGAATTAGTGGATAAATTTAGTGACTTAGCAATACAAAATAGGAAAGATATAAAAGAGGAAATAGAGGAAGGTTTAATGGAAAAAGTAGAAGATTTCAATATGAGAAAAGAAGAGGATCAAAAATATAGGGTTAAAATAGGTGAGAACCTAAAACGATTCCAGAAAGATGTTAAAGAACAAGTAATGCAAGTAGAGAAAAATAGCACGGAATATAAAGAAATTATAGACCAAGATCTGGATAGATTTAGACTAGAACAAAAAGTGTATTTAGATCAAGTAATGGGACAAATAAATTTAGAAGGGAAATTTAAACAAGTGTATGAGCAAATAGAAGAAATAAAATCCCTTAATAACCAAACTTTCGTATTAGGTAACACAAGGACATCACATAGCAAAGATGATGGATATAAAAGCCCAATTCCCATAGAGAGAATAGAATACTTAAGAAAAGAGGAAGATAACCCAATAGAACCTAATCATAATACAGAAGTAGATAGCCGAATAGTTAAAATAGATACTAATTGTGAAGGAGGAAGCAATAACTCCATGGCATTACGTTTTATGCGGATAAAACCATTTAGAGGTGACCATGCTGAGAATCCATATGAATTTCTGAATAGTTTAGAAGAACTATTTTCAATATGTGCCTTAAATGAAAGAGAGAAGTTGGCCATCTGTAGTAATCACTTAAGTGGTACTGCTAAAGATTGGTGGCATTCACTATTCGAAAAGCCTAATACATATGGTGATTTTAAATGCTTGATAACGTGTAGTTTCTGGAATGCTGACAAACAGGACAATATCAGATTTCAGATAACTCAAGAGAAATACCAACCAAACAAAGGAAGCTATACTAACTTCTTCAGGAGTCAAGCTATACGATTGAAAACGCTAACAGCATGTCCACTATCTGAGGGACAGATAGTTAGGATAATCCGTCATAATCTGCCCAGAAACGTGGAGCAACTGTTAATTGCGGCGGACCGTTACTCTATAGAAGAGGTGTCAGAAGTGTTAGACGCCTTAGAAAATGCTGAGACATCTATAGATAATAGGTTCAAAAATAATAGAGATAGGCATAATTACCCCTTGTCTAATATTAACGTCAGTTATAATAATCAGAGGCATCAGATAGGATTTAAAAGAAGGTTCAATTCTAATGAAAGAAATAGAGTATACCCGTATCCTAAGAAAATAGTGAGGTTTGATAAAAGTAGAAGTAGGGTAGAGTTACAAAATAGCCAACCCTCTACTAGTGGTATCACCACTATTCTAAAGAAACCAATTCAGAAAGTTCCTGGAATTGTATGAAGGTCCATACAAAAATTTTGAGAAAAATAGGAGAAAATGCGTTTGTCCTATCTACACCAGAAGGTGAAAAAGGAACCTATAACGCACGAAGTCTAATACCATACCCATCAGAAGAGTAGGAAAATTTTACAAGTAGTAAAAATCCAAAATTGGGTATAATGTTTAAATGCTGTATTAACCTGTATAAAAAATAGCGTATTTTATTGTATTAAGTGGTAGGATGAAATTTGGTTGTAGCAAATAATAAGATAAAGAATGTTAATAAATAAAGTAGATATTAAACTGAATATTTAATTTAAAATTTTTTTATTCGAAGGGGGAAGTTATGTGCCCTTGTCTGTAGGTCATAGGTAGGTAGAAAGGTCAAATGTGAAAAAAATTTTAAATTTTAAGTTATATTTAGGTGATATAAAAGTAATAATAGTTTTGTAATACAATTTTAAGCTAAAATACCTAACAGATCATAGTGTAATAAAGTATTTTTAAAAGTAAACAGTTAAATAAAGTTTTAATATCATTGCTTATGGTTGTGAAAGCTGGCCATACAAAATAACACAGCTATAGATAGCTAAAATTATTGTAATAAATTTAAAATAATAGTCTAAGAATTAATAGATTAAATAAATGAAATATAATTTTATAGTTAGTCAAAATTAATAGGATATATTTTTTTATTAATAAACTTTAGGATGGTGAGAGTTATATTTGGTTCTATAAGTTTCAATTTATTTTCCAAAATTTTATAAAGTACATTAGTTTTGGTGATTTAAACCGAGACATAAATAAAAAAGAAATTATTTTATAAAGTTGATAGACACGTGATCGTATATTAAATGCCTTCACGCACACACACACTTGGTAGATAATAATAAAGTTTGTGAATTTAAAACTAGATATAATTGCCATCCATCATTAAAATTAAAAGTTAAAAATGTTATATATTGTCTTAATAATTATTTTAAAGATCAAAAAATAAGTTTATCAAACTATAATTTAATTTAATAATATTAAGTTAAAATAATATTCCAGACATTACGTCATAAATATTTATTTAAAAGTACAGTTTATTATCCCAAAATAGAATGACTAATATTGTTCGCGCTAAAAAACAAATATTGACCAATCAACGGATTTAAATTGGCAAGAAAAAAAATCTAAGATAGACAGAAGCGGGAGACGGAATGTGAAAGTTGAAGAGGACGGTAACCTTTTTGAATTGCTTGTAACATCAAAGCTGAAAAAGTAGTTTAAATTTATAAATTAATAATTATTCTAAGTTAGTCTTTAACAGATAATATAATCTTGTATCCAGAAAGATGATTTGCTAATTTCTACGTGATCTTACCAGTGGATTTATTCAAATTTGACCATTCATACTACAGTAAAGATGGAAATACCAAAAATAATAATTGAAATAATTATTGAAAGAAAAATGAGTGAAAATTGTATAAGTTTTATGTTATTCGTGCTCAACCAGAAACTAAATCCTATAACGCTAAAAAAGAAAAGTAATACAAAGAAGACGCTGTGTGAAAATATAAGAAAGAAAATATTTACTGTTGAGAGAATCTTATGACGAACATTTGTTTTATAAATACTTAAAACTAAGTCATATTTCTCTATGAGAAAAATCATAGTATATGTTCAAGTAAATATAAAGTGAATGAGGAAGAAAAATATGATATATTAAAGGAAAACATTATTTAAAAATATAATTTCCAAAAGTAAAAAGTAGGAGAAAAGCCATAGTCCTGTATGAAGTGCTATATAAATTTACTAAGAGGAACCTAGATTTTATCTCATAATAGAAAAAAGGAAAATATATTTAAATGGAAGAAATATTGTTTAAACAGAGATAAATTAATCACTAAAGGAGGAAAATGGATCCATGGAAATAAGGAAAAATTTATTGAATTTTCTAAAATAAAGTACAAGATGCATCGAGGGAAAACCAAGCGCGCGAGGGAAAAGAAGAAAAAATTAGCAGACTATATAAAGGAGATATCAAGAATAAGTGGGAAAAATATGAAGAAAACTAAGGATCATCGTCTAAGAGGAATTAATAAACATAATTAAAATTTTAAATAGAACATTAAGTGACTAAAGAAAATATCTAAGAGGAATTAATAAACATAATTAAAATTTTAAATAGAACATTAAGTGACTAAAGAAAATAAAGTATATTTTTTTTTATTTAGCTTTGCAAGGAACGATTTTCCAAGCGAATCCAACAAAGATGTATCGTAAATATAATTTTAATATTTTTTTTTATTGTATTTAAAGTATAAAATTTGAATTAGCTTAGGGGAACATATAAACATAGATTTTATAATAGTTATAATTAAAATATGAGCTAATGGAATGAGAGAAATATTAATAATAAATAAAATGTGTGTATGGAAAATGTTAAACACCTACTAGAAGTCCTGGAATGGAGAAGTTTACAAATACGATCCAGAGGATAGAGATCGTTGGTAATTTTAATATTATTGATAATATGTAATGTAATTTTTTTATAGGTCATCTATTAATGAATGAGGTATGAACGATGTTAAAAGTTATAAGTACACATTCATCCAACATCAAACATATATTTGAGAGAGTAGTAAAACTTTAAAAATGTGCATGCAATAAATAATCTAAAATAATTAATAATAAGTAACATATTAATTATGTGATTCTTTTGAATTTTATATTGAAAATATCCAAATAGTTTAGAACAATAGAGATAGAAATGTACGAGAAGTATAGTAAAGAATTTTCTTAAGAATAGCTGTATAGTTATATTAAAAATGAATTTTATTATTATTAGCAAGGTAGACAAAGAATTTGTCGATGTAATGTAGAGATGAATCTGAAGAAATCAGTCAGATAGTGACTTGGGAGTACTGATATCAAAGGAAACCAAGAGGATGTTTTATTAAAATATAAGGAATGAAATATGGGGATCATAATAATTTGTGTGACCTCAGTATAGATAACTTTGCCCTATAACTGAGCACATATATTCTGGACAGTGTCTTTACATATCTTTGAAACTTTCTGATGTGATGAAGCTGAAGAAATAGCTTTAGCATCCTTCCAATATTAGAGGCAGATAGACAGATAAAAGTCACTCCTCTATGGCGTCCATAAATTCACTGTGCCATGATTGTCGAAGTTTTATAAAGGATAATATCTTGTTTATTTTGATCCAATGCATCTATATCTTCGCTATCTTGATTTCATGGAAATACATCGTCAGGGAGATAATTTTATAGAAATGATACATAAGATAGAAAGGAAGCTAGATATTAGTTATGTAAGAATAGTTGTTTACTAGAGTAAAGTAGAATTGTATAAGTCCAAAGTGAAAGTATCAGTATTATAAAAGATGGAGAATCATATGATGTAATTTATAAAGAAAAAAAAAAACTTTAGAATTAAGTTTTAAAGCAATAATAAGATTTTAAAATATTGTACGTGATATTTTAATAGAAGAGATTGCATGTTTTGTGTGGCGAAATGATTTAAAAAGTATAATAAAAAAATGTGTATTTGTACATGGTGTGTGGATGACGTTAATTGCTATATAAAGCTAGGAATAGGATCAATAATTTGACTAATAATTATTATATGATTGGTGATAAAACTGAACATCAAATTGTCATAAGGATTAAATTCTGTAGGATTCCATACTAACAAGAATATAATTAGAATTTTGTAATCTTGTATAATTTTACATAAAAGTAAAGATCTTATAGAAATATAAACCTGAAATTATAGGGATATAAATGTCAATAGAAAATTTTAATAGCTAGAATTTTGTGTATTAAACTAAGCTCAAAACATGTATCTGAAGATAATAATATTGTGAAATATATTTTTGTAATTATTAATGGTAAAAAGGGTAAAAATAAAAATTAGATAATAATAATGTTAAGACATCAACGGGTAGAAATAAAAGAGTTTGTAATAAGTAGATAGGGATATCCGCTGTAAATAATGTACAAATTGTTACTTGTTATAATGTTAATAAAATGTTATAAAATTTTATTAGTAAGCTTTGTGTCTTGGTTGTTGTTTTTCCTACACATGAAATGCATGAAATCACAACACACGTTTATAATTAAACGTATTTAAGATTTGCACAAAATAAATAAACATTAGAGATTTTAATATTTATTTTATTTTATTTACGTAATGAAATGAAAGGGGTATAATTAGAACAGATATTGGTCATAAATTGATTGCCACAGTATTTAAGTGAAATATATGCAAACGTTACCACATAACTTTTGATTATTGGATTGATAAATATTACCACGAAAATATTTAATACATCTAGAAAGAAAAGAGGATTGTATTACTCTATTATTGTCATTATTATTATTAATTAGTTGTTAATTACGTAGTGAATTATGACATAAAATTCCCTTATCATAGTTTGCTACGGCAATATAAAATCAATTTTAATTACAATTCATAAACCTGAGATTTAATTATTTATTTACTTATTGATTTATCTATTTGATTTGATATGATTAGATCAATTTAATTCTATTTTATTTAATTAATTTATTTTATGTGAGCTAGATTTTGTTTAAAAAATATTAAGATATGATACTTCGTCTTGTTCCTTTGTCATTGCTCCAGGTCTCATGGAAATAATAAAAGATATTTGTGTTGATTTATTTCATAGACACGACTAGATTTTATAAAATTCTGAGCTAGTAATTGTTTTATTTAAATCATAATAATATGTTTGATAGACTGAGCTGAAGAACCCGGAATTATTATTAATGTTAATTGTTATTGACCGGAAATAAATAAGTAACGAAAGTCCGGAATAGTTAACATACTCTTGGCATGTGGTTGTTAATGATATTATGATGGAGCAAAGGGAGGGAGGTTACAATATATACTGTCATAATTGTATAGGTTATTGATTACTTCACATCATCAAATGATGCTTAACTTAATTTTGAAAGTATTATAGACATACCCAAAATACAAAGCAATTTGTTAATTTTTTAAAAATAGTTTGCAATCTATTTTCATATTTTTTGTAAAGTAAAATGATAAGTGAATTGCTGGTATTAAATTTATATTAAAGTTATTTATAAATTTAATGGCATGTATATTTTAATAAAGCTACAGTAATGTTTTGTCTATTTATACATTTTAAAAACAATAGGTTTAGGGTAATAGCAAATTATATTCTCATGCATGTATATACATATGTGAATGCATGTAGTGTTATTGCATAAATACAAAATTATCACAAATTTTAAATTGTAAATGTTTTAAAGGTAATATTTGTTATTAAAAATATACTATTATAATAATTCTTTTTGAAACATTAAAATATATTTTATTTTTATTCTTAAAGAAATTAAAAGTCATTGTTATGGTTTTGTATTAAAATTTAAAAGAAGACATTGTTAGGATAGTACATTTATTCAAATAAATTCTAATTAAAATATACTCTTTTAAATAAAAGATGCAAATTTTGAGCGTATCAATAACAACAGTATCTATGTAATCATCTCAAAAATTATATTATGCTATAAATTTACCTGTGTTTTAACTTTAACATTCTTTTACTTGTCTTTATATATCATATATATCAATCACTTTAGTTAACACTGTTTTTGAAGTAAAATATTTTTTTTAAAAAATGATACATATTTTTTTAAATATGTTATCAGAACTATAATAATAAAAACCTAGACAAAAAATGTGACATTTGCTTCAAAGATAACTTAGTCTTTGAGACAAACTTGAAATAACAACTAAAATGGAATCTGTTTTAGGAGTATTCTGGAAAGAAAATGTTGTTTTTTTTAAAAAAGGCTTATTTAGAACTTTTATATGTATATTGTATGACTATATATAAGTGGCAACAAACAAATTAATAATTTACCTAGGATAAAATATAATAATAAATTTATCAAATGGAATTATAATTTTTTAAGAAAAGTATGCCAGAAAAGTTTAATTTACAATGTGAGTTGACTTTGTTGCTATTTAAGAAAATAGTTTGTTACTGATTATAATTGCGAGTACTTTAATTAGGAATCTAAATAACTACTTAATCATTTTTAAAAGAATAAATAAATATTTGTTTTTTAATGATAACTACAATGTGAAATTTTTCCATAATTGATTAAAAATTACTTTGCTAAATAAATTATTGATACATATTTTTTTTAAAGTGTCATAGCATTGGCTGGGATGTGAACCTGCAACCTGAGCAACTGCCTGCAAGTGCAAGGCAGTCGTGCTGACCTCTCGACCACTAATACAAGACAATTATTGATATTTTTAAAAAGAAATAAACTCTTTTTGGGAATTGATGTTTTAAAATATCATTATTCCAGGAATTCTCTTTGTGAATTTTCTCCATGGGAAGTAATTAAAAGACAATGGAACTTTTGTATAAAATATTTATCAGTATCATCATTTGGTAAACAGGTTGTATAATTTATTTATAATTAGTATTAGTACTACTATTGTGATTGTTTTTAAATATAATTTAACATATACATGTGTGAGGGTGAATATTATAATGGTCAATGGAACCTCCCTAACCTAATCTGCCATATAAGGTACCACTAGGTCATTTGAACCTGGAAAATTTATATTATAGGCAGATACACACAGGAGAGATTACTTTTTATCAAACTAAAAGCACCAGACACCACCTCATGGAGAAGCTGAGCTTAAAGTATTACACTGTATATTCAAATTTCTAATTCTGAATTTTAAATATTATTAATAAAATATATAAAATAAGTTACTGCCAAAATTAATTCAACAGAACATTTTATTATAATGCATACACACACATTAAAAGAAAATTAAATTAACTAGTGAATATATTTGATTTGAATTATATGCACAGATGGAAAGATTTAATTGATTTAACACATTGGTTGCTAGTCATGGTTAAAAATGTGACAATTTGACGCCGCTTCCGACCGTTCAAATTCCATCACTTTTAATGGTATGGTTAATATTTTACCATCATTTGAAAAATTAGAAAAAGTTTCATAAGATGCTGCCCTCTCTTGAATTATTTTACAAGTAAAAAATCAATAAAACAGTCTCAAAACTTTAACAAAAGAAGAGGGTGGTCTCTTCTTGAATCTTATTGGCTGTTACATTTCAACAACAAAGAAAATGGTTGAAAAGTTATGATTTGTTTTTGTTTCATTTCGAAAATGATAAACGAATGTTTTAGACCATTTTAAAAGTATTTTTTGACAAATTATAAATTATTTTGATAAAATATGCTAAAAATAAAATTATTTTAGAAAAATAGTTAAGTCTTTAACAAAAATTAGTTCCTTTTTTTGCAGTGTAAAATTGGAACAGAAATCACTGACATCATAAAATGTTTGTTGATTAATAATATTCGTTTTACATTTTCCGCTTGCAAATATTTTTATAATTATAAAGATAAATTTATTTTTGAAAAAACTTTCATTCACTTTCATAATCTGACAAATTATTAATATACTTTTTACAAATGAAACTAAAGTGAATATAATATTAAAAGATGAATATATTTTGATGATTGAGATTTGTGTTTTGACACTTGAGTTTGTGAATTGACCAATTAAAGGTTTAGACTCTTACCTCACTCAGCCAATAAAATAATCAGCAAAAAAGAGGTTAATACAATTTTAATATTTTACTAAGCATGAATATGCTACATAGATTATGCATATAACCAAACCCAATCCCTTTTAATCTTAGGGTAAAATCTCACATTCAAACCAATGCTAGCTTACTGATATACCAATGTGACCAATGAAAAATGAGATTATTAGCATAACACAACCATGCTAACAGGAATTTACCTCTGGAGCATGATATCATTAGAGAAATAATGAAACATGGTGGGAAGAAATGAGCATCTTTTCCATGATCATTATTAAACCTCACCAACAGCTAGGAATGGTCCACTGCCCAATTGGTAATGCAAGAATGAAATTATTTGAAATATATATGAGAAGCTCTGTAAATGGGGATAGCAGTCTGTTCTGGCTTACTGTCCCAATCGGAGAGTAAGAAAATCAATAGCATATGGAATACTCTACAACCATTGACAAACATGGTGGCTAGTATTATGACCTGTATGCTAATGCAGTATAAGGGAATGAGTATCCAATGCACCTACTCAAATTACATTGACATAAAGCATCGTACATCTATCCACCAGCACCGATTTAACTATGAAACAATTAGCCCAAAATTAACACCCCTTAAACTAGCATAATCTTACAAATCTATGCAGCCATTTACACCCATTTTAAATTATTAATTTAAAAGAAATTACGAGAATGGAAATGATAATACTAACAAACATATTAAAAGAAAATATAACAAATAATTTAAGTTTCTGCTTAATCAGATAAAAGATTTTATGGGTTAGGTACTATTTAGATTTAAGTACTGTATTTGAAAAATTCTTAGACTATTAAAGTATTTTAAAAGTTTTTAGTTTATTAAAGTTCATACTTTCTGTAGCTGTAAGTTTATTGAAGTCCATCTTGCTGATCCATGATGCAAGGTAGGATACAAAGTTCTTTCCATTTCATATTCTTCTAGGTGGAGACAAGTCCAATGCTGGCCAGTTTCCAGAAATAATCATAATCTGGAGACTGCTTCAGTTGGAGCAAATGTAGAAAACATAATTTATTGCATGATCTCTACATTTTTGGAGATTTGCAATACACTTATAAATATATTTAAATAAGACACAATTAGCATGAGCAATCCAATCTGAATCTCAACTTTAAAGTTTTCTTTTTTATATCGTTATGAATTCTTATCAGCAAATTCCAGAATTGATCTTACCTGGCTTGACTTTTCTCTGCGGGAACTCAAAATTTTATTACTATTATTTTTTTAATTTATCTCTTATCTGACTTTATGCCCAAGGGCCTGTTTGCAATTATGTCAATATAAAAAATCATTTTCATTCTAAGATTAAAATAACTAATTAACAGCTTTTTTTTATTCTTTTATATTAAAACAATCTTGTTTTGTTTTTAGATTTTAAACTTTAAATATTTTTTCCACTTTTATTTGAAAGAAGTGTAATGGCATATACTTATTCTATTACAATATAAAAATGTATAATCAAAAGAAAATCTTAATAAATCTAAATTTATATTTAATAATCATAATATATGTTTATTAATAATTTATTTTGTTTGCTGATAAATACTCACTAGACAAACTGTAACAAATTAATATTTTCTTTTATATGATTTATACACATATATCATCAACTGGGACAGTAGATAAATGAATATTTTTTTCTGGTTTGAGAAATAATATCTAATGTCTTGCAACATCTTATAGTTTAAGCAGATATAATATTCTATGATATTTTAATTTAAATTATTATAGCATATTTATTAATTGTCTTATTATTAATTTTGTTAATAAAATTATTATTTATTAAATATGAGTTAAATCTTATTCAAGTTAATAGATATATAATATAGTAATCATAATATATAATCTCATTGCAAATATAAATGCATAAAATCTAATTAGAATATAATATAAATTATATTATTATACTAAAGTTGAGCAGTGATTAAAAGTGAATCTAATGTTTTATGAACATCCATTGGTATAATTATGAGCTAGCTGATAAATTATTATAATAAACTTTTATATAATTATAAATCTTAATAACTTTATTCATTATTTAATTTAGTATAAATTTAATATATAGTAATAAAATGATTATAAATGAATATCATTTTAAACTATTAATTAATATATCTGTCACAATTTTCAAATACATTTTATACTGCGTAAACAATACTGGCATCCAATTGGATTAACATTTATTTAGTATACAAATATTATTAATAAATTTTAAACATTATTTCTTTTGGATTATTCTATTAATAGATTTTGCTTAATGTTTGCTCATTTTATTTTATTACAGATTTGTTTTACTTAACTTGTACATCACTGTTAATTTTAGCTGGCCTATTTACATCTATTGATCATTAATACAAGCGATAGCAGGTTTTTACATATATAAAACTTGTTTTTCTTTTTCATAAATGTACCTTTAAAGTTTTCTTGCAATGATATAGATTGCAGAAGCTTTCACTATATGGAGAATCTGAACTGATATTAGACCCATATAGCTATCTAGTTTGATAGGCTGAGTTTGAGGACATTTAGGTGTCTAAAAAATTCATGCTTGCAAACTGATAGAAACGTTTTGCATAAACCCTTGGAGTTAATATTTAGGTCTAGTTTCTAACTTCTATCCCTCACTGATGAAAGCAAATCAGCTTGAAATCAGCTGATCTGAGGGTGGAGCAAAATGAAAGAGACAGTGAATATTGACTCTGACATTTATGTAAACAAATACGCTTGTTTGGAGGTCTTGGTAAAGCTCCATCTATTGATCATTAATACAAGCGATAGCAGATTTTTACGTATATAAAACTTGTTTTTGTTTTTCATAAATGTACCTTTAAAGTTTTCTTGCAATGATATAGATTGCAGAAGCTTTCACTATGTGGAGAATCTGAACTGATATCAGACCCATATAGCTATCTCGTTTGATAGGCTGAGTTTGAAGACATTTAGGTGTCTAAAAAATTCATGCTTGCAAACTGAAACATTTTGCATAAACCTCTATCCCTCACTGATGAGAGCAAATCAGCTTGAAATCAGCTGATCTGAGGGTGGAGCAAAATGAAAGAGACAGTGAATATTGACTCTGACGTTTATGTAAACAAATACGCTCGTTTGGAGGTCTTGGTAATGCTCCATCTATTGATTATTAATACAAGCGATAGCAGGTTTTTACGTATATAAAATTTGTTTTTGTTTTTCATATATATATATACATCAATTTATTTAACTATTAATTGGCTAATAAATAATGGAATGAAAATTATATAATATACATTTATATAGATTTTTTTCTTCATTGTACATATTGTATTATATATAAAAAGTTAGATGTTGTTATGTGTGCAATGTAAATTGAAGTTTTAAAATAGTTTCATTACATTGAAATAACAAAAATGAGTATTTGCAAAAAAAAAAAAGCTGTTCTTTATTATTCTATGTATACAATTACTGCTGTTATTTACAAATATTTTACTTCACAATTATTGTATAATTTATTTAAATATATGAAAGTGCACTACAATAGATTAAATTTCCATTTTTGATGTTTATCTAAAATTGTATATTAATATTATATATATATTTATCAACTGTCTCAACAATATTGCATTGTCTCTAACTTCTTTCTTTCACTTGTTTGTGTAGTCCACTGTTTTTTTTATTTGGCTTTGTTAATGCTTTGTTTTTTGACTGGTGGCATAAGGCTTAAATTCTTGGCATTATATGTGCCTTTCATTTCTTTTCCATTTTTCATAAGGAAAACATTCCGGCTTTGCCTTTCTGTGATTTGAAAAGGCCTAGCATACTAATAAAAAAATTTCCCAAATATCTATTTCACTAGATGGTCGTGTTTTAGAATCATGAAGATTGTTTTTAATTTTTCTTTTCCTTTTGCAATAATAAACAAATAAATATAAACATTCTGTTAGTTTTACTAAGTATTTTGCAATGATGGATAATAATATACTTATTAGCATTAATTTACAACATATATAAAGTAGTTAAATAGGTTTTTACCTATTTTTTTAAAATTTATCTACAAGTTATTTATAATTGATAAATACTTAGTTTAATCATCATCACAAGTGAGAATTTATGTTGATAATTATATCATTAACATTGATTCAGCATAAGTGTGTGCATAAACACATGTTAGCATAAATTTTATTATAATACTAATTCATCTTCATTTAATGGCCTCTATTCCTTTGTATTGTTATTAATTAAATATTATAGGCGTGTGTACAAGTGATATATGTAAGCTTTCTCATATTGTAATATATATATATATCATTCTGTTTCAATAGCTTTCTAATCTTCCCACTGTTAGAATATATATATATGTGTATGCCTATATATATATATATAGTGTGTGTGCTTTATGAAGTGAAATAAATATTTCAATGTATTAATTTAAAACTTCCCTCGAAATCGTTGTGTAAATATATAACTGTCAAATTCTTATATTCACCAAACTGAATAATGTAGTTTTCGAATTGTTGTGTGATAATGGGTAATAATAAATAACTATAGTTTATTACGTATTCGTTATAATTTAAGGTACTATTTTTTGCAAATATGTTAATATTTATAAATATTCTGTTTGTCAGTTTTAAAAGCAGCATTATTTCTTTTACTTTTATAACAATGCATTAAGTATCATCAATTTGATTTACAAAATTTTTTATAAATTTAATCAATATATTTTTTAAAAAAAAAAAATTATCTTTATTTCAATAACTTAAAAAGCAACATCTTTGAAAATTCTTCATTAATTCCAAACAACATGTTAAAAAAGAGGTAAAGTCGGTGATGGCCACTATACAGTTGATTTCCGTTTGCCAACTATGTAGTTCTGCTGAGGAATCCATCCATCACCTAATAAATGAATGTTCTCTCCTCAATCCAATAAGAGTTTATATTGCAAAAAAATATATCAACCAATATCAACATTATCCTAGATCTTCAGAAAGCCATCAACCTTGGTACCTTTTCCGTCATAAGACTTTCCACCTTTCTTGTCTTCGGCATTTGATCGATCAGATGCAAATGCATCTTTGGTCAGGCCAGTTCCTGTGTACTCAAAATTTTTATAAGTATCGTCAAAACCACAGCAGCCAGAGATCAAACTCTGGCTCCTGTTTGTCTTTTTAAAGACATATGGTTGAGAGTAACTCTTCCGGAAATTTACCTGTAACACAAGAACTTTCCTTTTTTATGCAGCTCATACCATTGATTATGAACATGTAAAGACTTTCACCAGATTCTACTAACTTATTGTACATGTTTTTAATTTGCCTCTTTTTTTTCCTAACTCCTCAATAAACTTCTATCTTAATAAAAAATAAATAAATAAAATAGAATGATTTCACCTTTTTAAAAAAATATTGGTCATCAACTACACTAATAAAATATTATCGTTGGAATGGGGAAAACAACATAGAAGAATATATCTTTATTGTATAGTTTATGTCACTAATAATATTTAATTTGATAAACATTGCAAAGCTATAATCTATCATCTTAAATGCTTTGCAAATGTGACTGCTAATCAGTAAATAATGTTTCATATTCTATTACAACTTACTATGCTCATGCGCAGTTTGGCGCAGCCATAGAGGGTCTGATTTGGGATCAGGAAGTCCCAAGATCGATTCTGGCATTCGCAATCTTGTGCTCGAATTTTTTATTACAACTTGCTACAACATCCTCTTAACTAGTCTTGAAATTATGAAGAAACTACATTTGAAACGCATATAAATTATTTGTAAAAAAAAATAATATCAACAATAACAATAGAGAAACAGAAACTAAAAAATAAATAAAGAATGTAGAAACTGAGACGATTATTAACAACAACAAAAACTATATAAATTACCTTTTCAGTAGCTATTTCTATAAATGAAGTTTATCCTAAAATAAAATAAAATAAAAATATTTAACAATGTTCGTCTTAGCCCTTCAAAAAAAGTAGTACAAAATTCCTGGATTCCAATTTTTTTTTAATTAAACAGCAGAAATAGATCAACTGCTTAAATGCATCTAAATTTCTTTTTAAAAGAAAAATTATCAATATTTAAAATAGATTAAAGATTAAACAAATATCATAAATATTTTTATATGAATAATACTGTTTATTGTTTTAAAAGATGAATGCGAAAGTAACAAAAATAATGAATTGGATAATTGGGATTTTGAAATCATTTTTTATAATGTTAAAATGTTTTCTTAAATAACTATGAAACTTAATATTCTCAGCAAAAAGAAATGTGATTTTGATTACCAAATAAATCTTTCAAATCACTAGGAATAAGAATTTTCCAAGCGTTACAAAATCCACTCACATACATCAAAGCTGTTGACGTTTTGTTTTTTATTAAATCAGGTTTTTTTTTTTTTTGCTTTACTAAAAAATGCATTTATATTTATATACTTCAAAACCATGATTTATATCCTAACTTCTTTGCTAAAAAAAAGTTTATTAAGCCAGACTGGTAATATATAAGTAATAAATAATCAGTGCTTGTTTGCTCAAAAGGACGTGTAATATTTAATCACCGGGCATAATAAGTATAGCTATGAACCAGGAAAATTAATCTCTCAAGTTCATCATTCTGCCACTAGAAATGTGTGGTTTATGAAAAATAACATATATGCGTTTCACTGAAATATAAATCTATGATTTGAGAACTGTTATCTTTTTAGTTTGATAGTATCCTCTATTTGTTTGCTATCTTGTAAAAAAGTTATAAAATTTTATATATGGACCTTTTTTTTAATGTAGAAATATGGCTCCTTTGAACTCCTAATAATAATGACACTATCTCTAAAAACATTAACGGATAATGATGTTGCATCTTTGGCATTTCAATAGTCGCAGTAACACTGTACAATTTGTTTGCATACTTTACACTAGATGGCAATAGGAATTATTTCTATCTTTATAATTTAAAATAAAAATAAGAATGTAATATTTCTGTAGTGAAGTTTTAACCACAGCACTCTCGCGTAATGTAGGGACTAGTTTCTATTCTCTGTGAGAGTAGAATAGTAAAGATTACACTACAAAAATATTATTCATTAAGTGGATAATCTTTAGTCTATGAATGACTAATAAACTGCACAAAACCACAGCTGACACATCCAAGAGATAAATAACATCAAATAATCCACATGTTGTCATGATATGACCATTCATTACAAATCCAATTTACATCAGTAATTAAAAAATTAAAATGCAAATTTTGTAAGGAACTCACGTGATCAAATGTAGATTCAATATCCATGTCAGATCAAATGTGAAAAACACTATTTTTTCTTATCTCAATTTTTTTTCTAACTATATATAACAAAGAAAGCATGCAAAATTACAACTTTCTAGTAAGAAAAAATCTGATTAATTATAAAATTAATATGCTTTATTTCAACATGTGATTATAGGCATACATTGCAATAAAATTCATATTTTAGAAATTATAAGCTTTTATATTTTGAAATTAAAAGCTTAGTTTGATCAGACTTCTGCATTTTGGGGACAATACTTTGTATCATCCAAAACATCCTTCTCCCTCTCCATATACTTCAGCACTTCACGTCATCATTATTGTAATAAAATTTTTATTTTAGAAGTTGTAAGTTTTTAGTATTTATAGTGTGTTCACCATCATTTGAATTCTAAGGATCACTAACATATTCAAGTGACCCTGTGTGGATTATTCACTGTCATTTATCACTTGGATGTATCAGAGGTGGTTTGGGATAATTCAAAATGGTTGTGAGCACAGTCTAAATCAGCACCAAAACTATTAACATACTTCCATTAAGTGATTTGTGTCAAAGTTGTAAGTGTAGTAAGTTAGTAATTAATTGGCTATATATATATACTTTGCAATGATAAAGATGATGAGTACTGGTTCAGCATGAAATATGGATTTTGGAACTCGTACATTTCTTTTCACATTTTTGTCATATGTTTATGATTACACTCCTTCGTGTGTCGTATCAAAAGTTGACAGAAACCAGTCTCTACTTTGCATGAGAGTGGTATAGTGAAAATTACACTACAGAAATATTCATTAAGTGGATAATCTCTAGTTTAATGAATAAGTAATAAAGATAATATCATTTATAAATTTAAGTATTATAAAGTTATATAGCTCTTTGTGTTCAGAAAACAAATTACAAAATAAAATCACTGGTGATATGTTCTGTTTTACATATCAAACTATAATGGATATATATGATTTTATTCATATAAAATATATAACAGAACATAAAATAAAAATAATTAAAACCATAAATGCGATTTTATAACTAAAAATAATACTGTATGATTTAACTTAAAGAAAGTAATTTTACAATTTATATTTCAAAACGTAAAAGTAAAAAATGTAAAAAAAAAAAAATTCTAACTTTTTTTAACTATATACCTATCTGTACTGCCACCAGAATAATGTCACCATTAATTCAATAATATCACCTAACCCACCAATAAATACATGTTAAAATATTTGTTATAGGTTTTTACAATAACAAAATGCATTCTACCTGTGCAGGTGTTCAGTTCTTTTATGACATCATTTTGTTTTTGATCCAATCTCTCAGTCTGACCATTGCACTCTGGCTGAAATGATGGAATAGCATTTGTTCTGTATTACTGTTGGCATGAAGTTGTTGGAATAAATTTATGAAAATTGTAACTTTATCTGATACTATAGTTTTAAATAAACTATAAGTTGCAAATAGTTTTAAGTGTTTCAGTGGATGCCATAACATGGAGTGGTGCTACTTCAAATATCTCCAACCAATCAGAATAAGCATCTATAACTATTAATAACAGATTACTCTTCCATGGGCTAGCTAATAAATATGAATTTTTGTCCAGGGATCCTCAAGATGAAATCACTGAATTGTTTAACTATTTGTTGGTTATGCTATCATTTATGTTACAATTCCAACATTGATGGGTCTTAGACTCAATATCAATATCTGAGATAAGTCATTATATGTAGGATATGGCTACTATTATCACTGTCACAATTCCTAAATGACTACTATGGAAAGTCTTTAACATTTGACAGTGACCACCGGGAGAAATCACTTATATTACAGCCAAGCCAATCAGTTTCTAGTGAAAGCTCCAGCCTATATGTTCAGTAGATATGATGCAGCTCTAAGTTTGTTATTTTGGCCATCCTAGACTGATCCATTTAATTAATTTCTAAATCCAGAGTCATCACTGATTAGGTGAGCAACTTATTATTTATTTATCAAAATGATTTATTTCTTAGATCAATCATATTAATAGTTTAGGCAGTTTTACTATTTATCGGTGCATTGTTCTCTGTCATATTAAAAATTAAGCAACCTTATTGGTGTCCTTGTCTCTAAATCCATTATATTCATAGACTATTTGATTTCTAATGTATCTGAGCTCTTTTCAAGTAACCAGCTTAATGCATCTAGAAGAGACATTTTTTCTCTCAATATATATTTAAGCTTATAGTTATATCCTTATGAGAAATAGAACCACCTCAGAAAGAATAGGAGACATGCTGAGGACTATCTTTCTCTGGTACAAATATTTCTAACAATGGTCTTTGATCAGCTTGCAGAATAGATGATATATCATAGTGATAATCATAAAAGTTTTATGCCCATTATCATAGCTAGGATTTCTCTGTAGATGTGTCCATATTTTTTAGGGCTTCTCTGGCTATCTATGCATAATTTTTCTCAGCTTTAAATAAGAATCATGAAGTAAATGCAATGATGTGTTGTGCCTTGCCATTATTTTTATAAGGGAGTACCACATTCCTCATAGATGATTCATCACAACATGGTATCAGCATTTTTTCTGAATCATGTGATTTTATAAATTTTGTTTAAAACTCTATCATGTTTGATATCCAATGTTTGAAACTTTCTTTTTGCATAACAGATGGTATAATGGTTTAGAGTCAGTGTTTTTGTAATAGGAATAAACCTCATAATAATTAACGAGATCTAAAAAACAATTGGAGCTCTCCTTAGTTCATAATTGTCTTTGCCTTCTTAAATGCCTTGACTTTTTGTTTATTGGTTGGATACTTTTTCTATCTACTTTTATATCTAAAAACATCAAACTCTTTAGGCTCAAAAGTTCATTTCTTAGACATTTTAATACCTGATGCTTTATATCTAATAGATTTTTGGTGAATACCCAGACTTGTTCTGGAATATTAGCCCTAAATATAATAGTGCCAAGGATATTTTGACAGCATGTTGAATGTCTCCTTGTTGAAATATAATTAGGGTAACTGATATCTCAAAAAACAGCTAGTTCATTTTAAATACACCTTTGTAGATAATGATTCCCTTTGTGGGTTATGATTGTTAATGCTATTTCCAACTGGTCATCACAGTGGAAGCCCACAGTATGCTTTAGAGAAATTTTTGAGAAACTCTCCCCCAGAATATCTTCCAGATAATCTAAAAAGAATCTGCTTGACTGATAATGGATGATAATTGTCGATTAAAAGTTCTTTGTTGATTAAGAATCAATAATCATCAAATATTATTATATCACCAATACTATTTACAATTGATGTATTATAACAAGATTATTGGCTTAATGACCTTTTAATTAACTATCTATTCACCTTAGTTTTAGATCTCAAAGAAAATGGCAAAGTTCTGCAATGACAATATATTAATTTTATTGTGTATTTAACTGTATGTGGACAAATTGTTCCTAGGTATAAATCCATTTCATCATCAAACCCATTTGGGTAATCATTGATTAATTTTATTATATTTATAACCTGGTTCATTTTAAACACTGTATAGATGAAATGATTGGATCAGCCTTTGCTTAATGAACTGCTAAATGCTCACCAGTTAATACAATGTCACAGCTGATATTTTTTTTCAATTCATGACATCGCAAGTATTTCTGTATACAATGAACACTGCAGACCCAGTAAATTATAGTATATCATTAATTGTTTAACTGGACATTGAAGTTTAAAATTAGTGTTTCTGCCATTATTCTTAAAGGGATCAATTTTGAGGATTTCATTTTACTCTTCAAGATTTTTGAAATAGATTTTTTTTTTTACTATCTTGCTGAATTTTTTTTTCTCTTCTAAGTATACTATTTTGACATGCCCAACATGATTACAATAAATGCAACTTATACATCCATGTGAATACCCAGTGTGTGTGTTGTATCTATAACAACCTTTTTCAATTATATTTGGTAATTTATTCTGGCTGTTTGTAATATTTTCAGCTGAAGATCTCCTAATTTTGTTTTAATCAGCATCAATATTATCTGATCCAAATTTTTGATTAATAACTTTAATAGTGTAACAGTCAGAAAACGTGTGACTCATAAACATAATGCAGAATTCGACCACCATACAGAACAGCAGCACCATTGAGGTAGCGAAGCCACATGTGGTACTGAGTTCGAACATAGTTTATCACTTCCACAATACAATCCACAAAACAACACATCTGATGTGACATTAGTAAATATTTCTTTAGGCACGGTGGTCAGGGATATGCAAGAGATTCATGATTTTATTTTCGAGTTAGCCAATAATCAAACTAATATTAATTAAACATTCATATTTACATAATCGAGGAAATATTATATAGAATGGGTATCGAATAAATGAAACGTAACTGCAGACGTATAGTTTAAAATTATTTATTAATACATTTTAATAAAACAATCTAATAATATTTTATGGACTAACAGCTTCAGTAGCGGGATTTGTGACATGATTATATTTTAAAGAATACCTTTATTTATTTAGACATTATTTTATATTGAGGATTTCAGTAATGGTATTTCCGATACTGTAATGTTTACAAAAGGAATACATTTATTTGAAGGCATAATCTAGATACCTAAAATTCTCGAGTAAGTATTTCTAATGCATGCCTTGGGGAATTTATACCTTTGCAATGCAAGAGTCTAAAGTAAGATTTAAGAGTAGCGGCGGACATATATTTATTTAATTAAAATATTTATTTTATGACTAAGAGCAAACATTTATTTGAGAGTGAATTATGAAGATAATGCAGAGGCGGAGTGATATATAGAATAATAAAACTAAGTAAAGGAACACGTGGTACGCTTTAGAAAGGCGATATGGAATGGCAGTATATCGAAACTGCAATGCCGTGAATGAGTTTATAAGAATGTCGGGCTGGTCTCTGCCATCGGCCTGACAAAGTAAGGTGTCACATAAGCATAACCAGGGACAAGCGGTCCATGTCGCAGTTTGCTGGCTGGCTGCATGACATTGTCAAGTCCTACGGGAGCACCCATTATGCCCGCTTGTGTAGGACGACTGGGGTTAATTTCAACCCTGAAGAATCCGGAAATTTCACGGCAGAATGGGTCATCACATCTCTAAAACGTAACACATGTATAATGTATAAACAATTATGATGAGATTTAAATAGATTTCTAACTCAGCCCTACATTATCAACATTTACTAAAGAACGTTGGCGACTCTCAAAGAAATGTAATTTTCTAGAATTATTCATTAAGATTTAATAAATACAAAACCTATATAAACTGGGAGTTATTACAACTAATATGCCAGCCATTTGTGAAGTAGTAGACCCTGCATTACAATAAATGATGCACTGAATGTGTGTCGATTTATATGAAAGTTAAGTTATTTAGGAAAGTAAATATTAATGAAAATTTGACATGCATTCACTGTTTTAAGTGATCATAGATTTAAACTTTGAAAATTGAGACAATTATGAGCATGCAATAATTAAATAATAACTATAGATAAAAATGTAGATTATAGAAATACACAACCAAGAAAGATAGAGTGAGGTAAGCTAGATTATTAGAGACATTTACACATTACATTAATTATTCAATTTAGTTATAAAAATGATAGTTTTTACATTTTATAATTTAGATAAGTAATATGAAGAAGAGCTATAGCATGTTATTAGAGTACTCTAGAGTTTGAACACAGACAGGTACCTGTTTTATAAGAAGTTTTCTGATTCCATTAGTTTAGCAGCAAAAAGTTCATGAGTGGCAATTCTTTCTTGTATTTAGATATTTCATTTACTTTCACAGCAGCAACAGCTTTCTCATTTATTTCAGGCAGCAGATCTTCATGGTGAATTTATGACAGGCAATGGAAAGTTCGGCATCCGATAGGCCATCTCCCAATGGAGAATAATCTAGGTGCTTTTACTCGGTCATACCTTGGCAGGCACAATTTATTTTTATATTTTGGAGCCTCTCAGTGATCGAGAGCAAAGCTAAAGTTGAAGTGAATGTCTCCAGCAAGTCTAAGATGGCCTCTTTTTTTATCATGATCTTTCACATTTTTGTTAAGGTATTTTTAGGTTCTACTTAATCTGCCCTGAGGATAATCAATGCATTTTGTTGGTTTTAATTAAAAAAAAAGCTGCCGTTCTATTGTTTACATTTTACATTTACTAATTACATTTTGGGCAATTTTTCTTTAATTAATCTATTATCTATCACTGACCGATGCTTTTAAATTTCAAAGACAAAAAGGGAACATAAGATTATTTTAACTTTTAATTAAATATTACATCAGATTTTTTTTTTTAGAATTATTATTAAACGAAATTTAAACAAAGCAATAAATACGAACTTTATAATCCAAAATAAATGATTAAAATTATACAAAATTATATAACTAAAAGAAATCTAAATTATATTATTTTATCCCTATTTATTGCCTTTAATTTGAGATCGAAATGTGTGCGTGTCTATGCTGAATTCTACATATATTTATACATTTTTAATATTGCAACACACACAATTCGATACCAAAAAGTTTAAATTTGGGCGGGATAGACCGGTCAGTGAGAGACGACAGAAAAAGGTGAAACTTAAGATTCGAATACGAATCTTACTGTTTCAATAGTAAAATCAAATTTCTTTAAAAAATCCACTTGATTCACTGTAGACTGACAGTTGCTTAGGAGACTGTAGAATCAAAAGTAGTGTTTAGGTTAATTATTAGCTTGAGTTATTAGGCTATGCTTTTTCATTTTGCAGATTTATTGATCTGTCAATTCCTCATTTAGAAAAAAGGTTAAAATTTACAATTCAGCATTAGCTTCTTGAGTTCTGTGGGAAAAATCTATAGTTTATTTCAAGATTCCATCATTTACAATATATATATATAAATAACTTTATAAATAAATATTTGAAAATACAGTAATTAAAAGTCTATAAAAATTTATATGTAATATTATATATATATATATATATATGTAATAGCTCATGTTTTATTAACAAGCTGAATAATAACCCAATATGTATGATTTATTATACTATAAGTATACAGAATAATATTGTTAACACCCATATATATATATATATATATGGTTTAAATCCATATTAAGAACTTGGATTTGAAGTACTTCAACAAAAAGCTCCAACAAAAAAGCTATTATAGATTAAAGAGAAAGCTTGTTTAGCCTCGGGGATTGTCAATTAGTAGGAATTGATAGTTTATTGGCAATGTCAAAGTTAAAGGTTATTTCTGTTTACATGGAAAGGATCTCATTTCTATCCTTTATCATAATAACAATCCATGAAAATATTTAATTCTGCATATATGTACAATAAATGCTTGATGTGTATAATATGCATATATAAATTAGGATTATAATATAGACAAAATTTTAAAAAATATTAATAATAAATTGAGAAAGCACATTTGCATATATATTGACTGGACTATATGTGTGTTCTATCACTCACAATCATGTTTCATTACAGTTAAATATCTGTTTTGGACATTTTTCAATAATTTTTTAAATTCTGCTGAAAACACAGTTATTGTTGGAAAATGCAGCTTCACCACTTACTTAAATGAAGACTGCAAACCTCTCAAGCATTTAGCCAATCAAATCGCAAATACTGGGACAGAGAATTTAACAAGAAAAGAATGGTTCCACTCTCTTCTTTACTTGTTTGTCTATATATCCAAGCCAGTCCAAAGTACTTAGATCTGCAAGCATGAATCTTAAATATCTTCACACTTAACTCACTGAGTTCTAATTATAAACATATAGTGTGAAATCTTTTGATTTACTATGCAGTAGTTTTTAGATGTTATAACTTGCAGCAATAAACATTATTTACATATATTGCTGCAAGTTATAACATCTAAAAACTACTGCATAGTAAATTGAAAGATTTCACGCTGTATGTTTATAATTAGAACTCACTGAGTTAAGTGTGAAGATATTTAAGATTCATGCAGATCTAAGTACTTTGGACTGGCTTGGATATATAGACAGGCAAGTAAAGAAGAGAGTGGAACTGCTCTTTTCTTGTTAAATTCTTTGTCCCAGTATTTGTGATCTGATTGGCTAAATGCTTGAGAGGTTTGCACTCTCTCCGTTTGATTTCAATACTGTCTGCATTTGTAGAAATAAATATTATTTAAATGAAGACTGTAACAGTTTGAGAATTGATACAACTATCTTCCATGTGCAGTAGAATAGAATTTGGTGGCTCAGATTTTTGACTAAATTCTTCATAGACATGCAATACATGATTATCAAATGGAATATTCTTACAATAGATTTAAGGCTATTTCAATTTTAATCAAAAAATTGTTCCATGTATTACTTACAACATTTGCTGTTTTAGGGCATAAGCAACTACTGTATAAATCTGCTTCTCTCTCTTTATAATATTTGTTGTTGAAGATTTACACTTTTGAAACATACATTTTACTTCAGACACAACTTCTTATATTTTCTTAATCAATGTTTTTTTATTTTCTTGTTTAACAAAAGTACTTTACAACTTTCTTATGATTTATCTCTCATTATTCTACAAAATATTTTACTAAAGATATCATATGTACTACATAAAGTATAAAGCATTTTTGAAAATAATGCAAAAAAATGTGTACATGCTTGTTTTAACTATGACATTAAATTGCATTTAAATCATAAAGAAAACATGATTAAATAAATCCACATTTGAGATCAACCTAGGAAATATAAAGGTTGCCACCATATTGAGATAAAACATGATTCATACATTCATGCTTGATATTTGAGAGCAAGATATTTAGCGAGAAAAAAATGGCTGACAAGGTACTAAGATTTGTAAAATTTATTATGTTTGTAAATTTTAATATTTTTATTATTTTTTTGTTTACATTGTTTTTGTTTATTTACTTTTTTTTTGGTTAGCATACAATTAAAGTCATATAGTTTGATAGAGCTTAGTTTGTAACTTCCCAGTAATTCTGGGATTTGGATAGAAATAACCCATCAGCAACCATATTGCTGTTTCAAAATCTAAAACAAAGAAGCTGACTAAAAATGTAAGATTCCAGAAGTCAGAAAACTGCACATGCTTATAAGAGTCACTAATTTTAACTCAATTTTTGATTTTGTTTGTCATAAGAGAGAGGAAAAATTGATCCATATATGTTGGCCAATTATCTACATTACTAGGGTTGAAGTTTTCCAGGAAACCCACTATCTTTATCAGAAAACAAAGCAATAGTTAGAATTTGGTTGTTCAATGTTTCCTTTAATTGAATTGCGCTAAAAATGTTAGATATTGTTAATTTTTTTAAAAAAATGATGACAAAGACATAACTAAACCATTTAAGTAGATCCTTTTGTCACTGTTCCAATTCTTTTATGTTATCTACATTGCTGCTAGACTAATGTCCTGGTCATTCAATAATAACATCCCAACCCAATAAATAAATATTAAGCGATTTATTATGGGTGTTTACAATAACAAGATATACCGGACACATCCATATATTCTAACACTTGAGGATGCCAATAGACCTTCATGTAGTCTGAAATTTTTATTTTAATGCCATAATATATATGCTAACGATGGATGCCATACATTTCTTAATTTACTTATATGTAATTGCCAGGCTAGATCAGCTTAAAATATTAGATTCTTAACTAATAAACAACTGATCGATAGATAACAGACGTCAAGCGCTAGACAAATTTAAATAAACACAACACATTTATTAATTATTAAAAGAAAACACAGACAGTAAATTCCTATAAAAATCATAAGCAAATTATAAACAAATTAATTTCTGCTATGGATGGTTTGTTTATCTAAATAATGAATTTAATGAGCTTATTATTGTTCATGTCGACTTAAGAAACTCAATTTCCTTAACCTGACGATTTGCAGATTTTAAATTACTAATTATATTCATCATCAGATTTTCAATTGAATGGACGGTTGAAGAATTGGAGTGTGGAGTGGATTGAAGCATGTCCATTTAAGTATGAAGATTGGCTATCTTAAAATATATATGAGCACTTATTGAATATATGTGTGGAGATGATAATCTGGACCAACTGATGATTGCTGATTTAGCATGAAATATGTGTATTAGTGATTATTTATCTTTTCGACATATATGGGTTCAAGTGTATCAGTGTTATTGGATAGAGTGGAAAGTGGTGGGTCGTGTGAAAGTCTGTGCTCATATACCCTATATATTAATTGCATATTTATTAAAGTATTCAAGTAATTTCGATGTGACTTTTTTAAACTAAACTCGCGTGTGTGCCAAATATATCGCAAAATCGTCTGAGCATTTGGAAACAAATGTAAGCTAATAACAGGCCAGAGGCGTAATTTCTAAACCTTGACAAAGATAATAATAAACGCATTTAAGGTGTTAAGAAAAGTATGTATAGAGAGTAATATGTAAAGAAGAGCTTGTTTGAGATTTTGACACAGAAGCCCCGAAGGATTCACTAAATAAATATAGCGGTAATGATGTAGATGCCCTGGAAGCTATACAACTATTAGTCCAGAGCTAAGTAAACTAAACCCACTATATATAAAAAGTACACATATCAAACAATACCTAATGATTTGAACAGAAACGTAGCTGTCAAAGATTAGAAGAAATAAAGCTCAAATAATTTCTGATACCGTTAAAAGGCGAGCAATTTTTAAACAGTTCCACACACAAGTCGAAAATGATAATCCTAAAAGTTGAAAAAAAAAAGTCGAAAATGATATTTATTTATATAAAAATAATACATGTAAGATTTCAAATATCCCAAGAAAGTTAATGCTCTTGATACATATTATTAAATAAGGCAGTTAACAGTTTCACTAATTGATACAAATATTTATAAATAAATATTTGTAAAAGAACATTAGTTTCCTATTCTATAAATAATCATGAAAATGTAATTACTTAAGTTAATTGTAATATTTGAAATACAGGCGCTGGATGACTGAAGAGTTGGAGGTTGGAGCGGATTGAAGCCTGTCCATTAAAGTATGAAGATTTGTTATCTTAATATAAATTGAGCGCTGGTTATATATGTGTGTGAGAGATGATAATCTGAACCAACTGATGAGTGCTGGTTCAGCACGAAATACGTACATTGGTGATTATTGATCTTTTCTACATGTGTGTGATCACGTGTATCAGTGATATGAGATAGTGTGGATAGTTGAAAGGTGCTTGAAAGTCTAAGTTCAAATCCCCTATATTTAAGTTAATTGTGCAACTTAACTATAAATTCAGTCAAAATATACTGATTTAATCAACTTAATGTAAATCAATATTATTAAACCATCAATATTTAATATATATAAAAAAACAATTTTATACGTTAGAGATATATAAAAATTTAATAGCTCATCCATATCAGAAAATTAATTAGACACATACAAAATAATTCATCAAAATTAGATTACATCAAAGACAATATATTAACTAGTAAGAAATCTAGTAATAATTATTTTATCTTAATAATTAAAAGTTTCTATAGGAAAAGATTTATAATGCCTGGCTTACTGAGTAATTAAAGTTCTCATACATTATCGTAAATCTTGTGCTGCAAACTTCTGAGTTAAAGGTTCAATTGATTATGTATGTATGTATGTTTGTTTGATGATTCAGGTAGTTTGTTTCATTTATTTGAAGTTAAGTTAGGGGAGAAACTTTAGTGTGAAGATTGTTGATCGGCAAAAATCAGAAGGTTGGTCCTGTTATTGGCTTATATCATGCTGAAATGAAGTTATGCCTGAAGATAGAAATTTACCATGGGGCAAATGGCTTAGCTACTCATAATGATGGACACAACAGCTGGAGTGATGGATTCTTTCATTTGGTAGTGATGTGTTATTCTTTTAAACTGACCACATCTCACTTAATAACTAATAGGAATCACTTTAGAACTTTACTAGAAACGAGTTGAATAACAAGTGATAAAGTATCAAAATCTTCTATAAAAAAGAATGAGTGAAATCTGGAAACATTCAATCATAACGAGCAACTGAATATCCTAAACAGAAGTGGAAATCATAAAGTGCAAGTGAAAAACAAGACTACATTTTGTAGCCTTCTTTGTTTTTCTAAGAAATTTCTAGAACCAGGCTTAAATTAAAATTAATTCTAGATAAGCCAGCATTCCAAATCACTTATTAAATTTGATACTAATTGGTTTTTGGAATTTGATTTGTAAGAAAATTTCATACCGAAGATTGAAGTAATTAAAACAAAACATTTGTTACACTAGGCTTTGTATAAAATAGAGAAAAATAATCTTATACAAAGATAATTAAATTTCTCTTTAAAATTCACATTTTCCTTTCACAACTCAATTTATACGATCATTTGTATGTGTGCACATTATATGCATTGCAATAAACTCTGTAAAAACACACATTTAAAAAAAATATTTTAATGATAAAATTAAAATTTTGACAAAGTTAATTACAAGTTAACATTTTATCAACCACTAGTACTTTTAACCATATATATTTATAATTTAAAACACCCCAAAGCATCTCAATCTCAATATATTCATTTTTTTCTTTTCATTTGTATTTGAACACACTTTCAGTGTGATACGTCAGAATCATAGCTCTGATTGCTACAATTCGAGTGGATCACACCTACGGCACACTCAGCTGCATCTAAAAAATAAATAATAAAAACCTTTTCAGATGTAGATGTTAAAAACGTTTTACAAATTTATTACGATAAAATATGTACAACAGCTTAAACACATAAGTTTCCCTCCCTTACAGTTGGTGATTTTCAAATTACTTAACAGTACAATTAGTGCTTAGTAAGGAATTCTGAGAATCCCCATTGTATCTTGATATGCCCAATACACAGGTAGATTCCCTTGTGTGAAGATATGATGATGTCGGTACTTGGTCCATTCCTAATCTAGGCTTACAAATACCTTGCTGCATTCTACCAAGTAATAAACAACAAGTTTACTGTCATCTGATGTCTTCTGGTTGTCTGATAGCTGATTACTTTTTCAAATAATCTAGTATATAGTCAGTTTCCCTTTCATAATGATAACCATCAGATTCTTTTATCTAGGTTTTTCCAATTGGTCTGGTTATGTCTTTATCTCTTTCATTGTCTTTTATTGATAAGCTGCATTGTAGTTCCAGTTGAAGCTTTGGATAAGTCCATTATCTGAGGGTAAGTTTAAGATGAGCTTATAACAGTACCATTTTTTCTTTTCTTTTGAATAGACAATTAAAAATTAGGTACAAGCTAAGTAACTGTCATATTAGAATGGATAGCTAACGGTGCTCCAAGAGAGCTGATAAAATAAATTATTTTTGAAATGCATATATACTGGACAGCAATTTGTCAAATTTTTGATGTAATATAGCATTCATTAGAAACATGTATTATGCATAATGTTTGGAGGTTAAATCTCTTTTTATTTATTTACATCCAATTCAAAATGCATTGACTTATTTATTATGTATTTCCATGTTGAATTCTTACTTAAGGTTTTTGATAATATAAAACATCGATTCTGCCATCTTTAGCATATAACCATATTGGAACAGGTTGAGTTTTAATAATCAGTTGTAGCAATATATTTTCACTCCTTAAAAACTATCATTATAGTATTATACTGTGATATTGCTGCTATATTGAAAGGATTATTAGTAACTCTCCCAAGACATTTGATGAAAAAAGTTGGTCTTAGAAAGTGTGTGTACTGGAAAGAAATTTGACATTTTTTCCCTTGAATGATGGCATCCTTATAAATAAATTTAGTATTTGTGGTGATTGAAGTTGACATCTTTTTAAATTTGTTTACATCAAATTCAAAGTATATTGCCCTGTTGATTAAACATTTTGTTGGATTTCTAAATGATAACTTTATTACTAATATAAATCTGTGATTCTATCTCATTCAGCATATAGTGATGATAGAATAGACTAATTTATAGTAAGTGATTATAGAAATAATATTCATGTTTTGGTAAGAAGTGAATCCTTATTAAGGTATTGATATAAGTCAAACAGCTGTTATATTTGCATAGATTGGTGGCAGTGATCCAAAGAAATTAGCAAATGAAGTTATTCCTAAAATGCTTGTATACTGCAATGCAATTGGTCATTTTGTATGCAATATGGTAGATATAGTAAAAATATATACACCCGGGTCTCATTTTATGTGGATTATTTTAATGCAATTTTGAAGTTATGCGATTCATGTTTCTTCTTAATATCTTTGTATGCAGTTTTCTTTTATGCGATAAAAATTATTAGATCAGAAGTCAAGCTTTGATAATGCGCTATTACTTTAAATATTATAAATTTTGCACATTCATATGTCATATTTAAAGTAATAGTGCATTATTGGAGTTTGACTTCCATCTAATAATTTCAATATTTTCAGTGCCTTATAATAGTATTGTAATAGATTTTATGCAATAAAGAAGTTCATAATTCATTTAAAATCAGGATTTCCCCATTTTATATACACATATTAAATTTTACAAGATTATAATGTAAATCTGTTCAAATGTTATAGATGTGTATACTATGCATGTTGTTGTTTTTGCATTTTAAATCACATTCTATTTTTGCTTTTTAAAAAAAAGAGTATGTAATCAATTAGTCATTTAGTGTTCACAAGTTCATTTTTAAAAAGTGACTAACAGCAGTGGGCACAATTAAATTTGACAATTAAAATTTAAAATCTGATTTTTAATTGTAATTAAGAATTTAAAACTTAGTAATGTGATCTGAAATTAATATGATGTGAAACAATGAAATTTGATTTTTAAACAGAATTGAAAATTAAAGACAAAAATAAGAATTTAATTTTTAATTGTTAGTTTTAATTAAATTTTTTCCAACAGTGGTGAGTAGGTGTCTTTTTATTATCATAAACCTAAGTTCTTATTTTTATTTTAAACTTTTAGTATACCCTAATAGAGAGGGAAAAACATCTAAGAAAATGAATTTCTTTGGAAACAAAAATTTCAATTTTAGATCACTTAGTAAAATGGGAAGCATCAACAGAGATTGGAAGACATTTTAGTTTGGGCAAATCCACTATAAGAGCAATTAAAAAAATGAAGTTGGCATTAGTTATATTTCTTCTTGTGAGGAATCTGATTTCTTACCAGTTTACAAATGAACCTGTATATCATCAAATAGTGCTGATAATTAAAATACTGTACATGTATGAAAAGATGTAAAATATTGTAAATTATATATAAAAATATATTGTTTTGAATAAAAGTAAATACTGTAGTTAATAAAAAAAGTAGAAAAAGTTTGTCTTGTGTCAATTTTTTTCAAATTTGAAATTTTTTATTAGTCATATTTTATTTCCATATTTTTTTATGCAAATTTTAAAGTAATTTTACATTGTTGCTTTGCTTTTATGTGATTTTCAAAAACTACAATACCTATCCCCCATTTTTCAAGGTAAGTTAAGTCTATTCTGGTGTGATTTCTTTTGTGCGCATTTTTTAAGGAACCTATCTGTCACATAAAATGACAAATTTTTTAAAAATTATTTTGAATGTATATATAAAAAAATAGTTGGATAAATTATGTCCTCATAAAAAAGGTATATACAGTACTGTGGCAATTTTTCATTATTCTTCAAATAAAAATTAATATAATGGAAAAGGTCATTGATATTAAATTAGAACTTTATGATACTTTGATAAAAAACATTGCATCAGATAATTGCATGTGACATCTTCCTTCTGCATCAATGACCAATTACACTGTCAATTAAAAAATTAAAGTTTTAAATATTTTTAACTTTTAAATGCTTTTACATAACTTAGAAATTCTGTTTATTTATTTAGGATACATTTTGTAATCGAGATTTAACAGATTTCTATCAATTCCTTTTAATTTTGTATAATACATATGTTAGAAATCGATGACAATAAAATATTTCAAAGTGGTTCCATTGTTTGTTTATTGTAGTACTGTTAGTGGACCAAAATTCAAATGTGATGTCTTCAGTCTTGCATATGAGAGAGCAGTATATATTTTAAACACTTTTATTTAAAAAAAGTTACTCTAAAAATGATAAAATTAATTAAAATAAAAAAGCTCTCAATTGATTGCAAAAGTTGCTTCTTATAAAATGAATGACATTTTATTTTTTCTCAATTGTAAAATTTCTTTTTTTTTTAAGATTTCTTTCATAAACAAATTAATATTGGAATCAACTTTTAATTCACTGCAGACTGCTAGTTTTCATTCTCCATTTTAAATAGGAATAATTACAAAAAATATCTGATTACTAAAAAATTAAAAATAATATATAAAATATTTTATAATAAATATTTTTATTTACTATGCCCTAAAAAGCCAAAAAATACTTTTTTAAAATTTATATTAACTTGATATAAAAGTATTCATAAATTAATTAATTCAATCACACAAGTGACCAAATTATTTAATTTCTGGACATCTCACATTTTCATTTCAAGTGAAATATAAAAACCTAATTGTGATTAAAGAAAACAATTAATTGGGTTTTTTTTAGGCACATGTGATTATGATAATATATATTATTTTATTTTTTATGTATTAATTTTCCAAATGTATAAAAACAAAATCATAAATATTGAATTCATAATAAGGGAGGGAACAGAGAGAAATGACTGCAAAATTAAATTGATTATGAATCACTTGCTTTCAAAATATTTTTTTAATGCAAACTAATAAAATAATTTATCTCTAATTTTTGGATGTATTATTATCAATGAGAAAAAGCAAGTGATTATAAAAATTTGTTCTAAAATAGATTTTATAAATCTAAAGGATCACATGCATGTTAGATAGATAGATAGATAGATAGATAGATAGATAGATAGATAGATAGATAGATAGATAGATAGATAGATAGATAGATAGATAGATAGATAGATAGATAGATAGATAGATAGATAGATAGATAGATAGATAGATAGATAGATAGATAGATAGATAGATAGATAGATAGATAGATAGATAGATAGATAGGTAGGTAGGTAGATAGGTAGGTAGGTAGGTAGGTAGGTAGGTAGGTAGGTAGGTAGGTAGGTAGGTAGGTAGGTAGGTAGGTAGGTAGGTAGGTAGGTAGGTAGGTAGGTAGGTAGATAGATAGATAGATAGATAGATAGATGGATGGATGGATGGATAGATAGATGATAGATAGATAGTATAACATTTTTCATGGTCTGTTAGTCCTTCTATTACACATTAGAATGTGTGAGTTAATCAAGCTATAAAAAATAAAAATATTTCATTCATATTCCTAAAAACATAACTATATTTCCTGTTTATCTAGACTTAATATCACTGAGTATTACGATTGGAATTGCTGACTGAGTTAGTTTTAATTTATAAAAGAGAGTGCCATAGTCTCTAGATTGTAACTTCCTCATATCCCATAATTTTGAAGCAAATAACTGAAAAGATGGGATTATATTTGAGGTTACTTAAACATTTATATGAATGTTTCTCGGGGCTAAACTATTAAACAACCACCGTGGTCAAAGGTAATTTATACATTTAAAATTTACTAATAAAATAAACAACTCAAATTAAGAATGTGCAAATGAAAGAATCATATTATAGATAAATATTTTATTATAAGAAATTAAAATATTTAAACGATAAATTATTAAACAAAATAGAAAAGAAAACACATGCTAATCCAGACAATAGCGTTGAATAATTAAAACTTCTTTTCTTTTTAGTTCTCTCTTTAGAAGGCAAGTTCCGTGAATAATAAAAATAGTGAATGTCTATATTGGTATTAGAAGATTCATATTCAAAGTTAATGTCTCTGTCAGTATTATAAGTTTATAGTTAAGAGTAGTATACATGTATTTGAGATGAATGAGCTCATGGCCATTGGTTTTAAACTGTTCTTGGTTCATCCTAAGGCTAGACTCAGAAGCTACTTGCAGTGGCCTCTATGATGAAAGGTGTCCACAAAAAATGCTTCCGTTCCTCTCTCCACATGATGATTTACTTCAGCATATGAATAATAGTAGTCCTGAATATGAGTAGTCCAGGATAGGACATTTTCTCTATCCTGTACCTAATGGAAACTGCTAGGTAAGGAAGCTATGGAAAAAACACAAGACAAGACACTGATCAAAGTTATTTTTTTATACTCACAATCAATTTTTATATTTCTGCTCATACATTATATTTTATTTCATCATCAGGCAAGTTTTGTAATATTGTACAATTATTACTATTTTTTAGTTACAGTCTCTTTTTTATGAAATATTTCTGCCATCTTTTTAATTAATAAAAAGGTTCATCTGATTGTAATCTTTTGTTTAGAATTTCGTTGATTTATCTGGATTAGTAATCTGCATGTCTTTTTGGTTTCTTCAAAATTTTAACTTTAACTAAATTAAATAGATAAATACAAAACAAAAATAACTTTCATTGTACATTATCTAAAAAAATAAATTATACTAAGTAAAAAAGAACACTAAATTGCATATTTTAAACTATCTATAATTTTTTTTTTTAAGTTTTTTTTAAATATTACCAAATGTCAATGTATTTGAACCATATGTATGTAAAACGGTTCATTATCCCTGGGCTAAATGAGAATAAAATAGGGGATTGAACCTATAAAATATGTAACATTTTTTACGTTTTGTTAGGCCTTCTATTTTACGTATTAGAAAGTGCAAGTTGATCAAGCTATGAAAAATAAAATTATATTCAGATCATTTATGAGTCTGGGTATCTCAATAACACAACTATATTTTCTGATTAACTGGCCTACTATTTATTACAATGTACACTTCCAGTGGAATCAGTTTTTTATTTATTTAGAACAGGGCATCAGAATTCTACACAAGAATTCACTGACCAATTGCATCATGTTGCATCATCATTTATGAAGAAAATTATTTTTAAAAATCGGGAATTACGTTTAAGGTTACTTGAATGTTTATATGAATTTTTCTTTGGAATTTTCACCGTGCTTAACTATTAAACATAATGGCAAAGTAAATTATACATTTAAATTCTAGTAAACTAACATTAATACTGCACAATGAAGTTAATATTAAAGATAACTATTTTATTAATGCAAATTAAAATATTTAATGATAAATTACTATTAAAGTGAAAATAATACACACAAGCTAATCCAGATATTAATCAACTAATTAGAACAGTTCATTTCTTTTTACCTCTCTCTTTAAAAGGCCATCCATAGATAAAATGACTATAATAAATCAGGGAATGTCTCTATTGGTAGTACATTATAAGCTTATATTTAATGTTTGTTTGCAAATTGTTAATTTAGTTACAAATTGGGTATGAATAGATAGTAACTTACCAGTAAGTTTGTATAGATTCTTGTAGATTATACCATGCACGGATTTTTTTCTTGGGATATTGAATGAGCTTGTGATATTTAACTGTTCCTCGTCCATCCTAAGGCTAGACTCGAAAGCTTTTTGAATTTTTCCTTTAGGATGAAAGGTATTCACAAATGTTCTGATGTCCATTCCCGCATGAAGAATTATACCAGTAGAGTGGTCCTGGATACATTGTGATTCAGGACCAGCCAAAAGAAAAACAGACAAAACCTTGATTACAATTGTATTTTTTTTATACTCAAGGCCTGGTTTTTAGTGTTCTGCACATGTATTTTTATCCTTTGTTTTTTATCAGAATACAAGATAGTAATCTTGCACATTTATTTTGTATTTTTAACTACAAAGTTTCTTTTTTATAAATTATTTTGGCCATCTTTAATTATAGTTAAGAAGCTTTTTTCTGATCATAATCTTTTACGTTTGGAATTTCTTTCCTTTTGTCTATCTGGATTAGTAATCTGCATGACTTTTTTATTCCCTCCAGTGTTAACTATGCTTTGACTACAGATTGAGATTGTTGATAGCATAAGGATTTTTTATTAACATCTAAATTTATAATCTTATTAAAACTTTGAGTAATTGGCTTTATTGTCTTAGTAAATAAATATGTAGCATTCTGTTGGCTACTGTGTTTAATAGCTTTTATAATAAAAATTTCATTGTATATTTAATACATTCATACACTGCTTGGCTGGCAAAAACTCATGTAGTTTAACTCCAACTTTTAGCATGTGAAAATTTAACCAAGAATTTATTATTAAAATTAGATAAATATAAAATAAATCTGTTTGCTGAGCATTTTGGACCTGATTTCTTTCAAATTTAGTGAATAATTAATGTAATAAAATTGTATGATTATATATAGGGAGTTCTGTGATCACTTTTACACCCTCTAATAGCCAAACAAACATTTAATTCTGACTCACCACTTTAGCACTATATAAACTATATAAGATGATAAATTAAGTATTATGACTATATATATATAAGACATATTTTGTGGGTTCATCCATGTTAAAAAAAAATTAATATTGATATTCCAACATTTCGACTTGGTCACACAAATTATCCACTGGGTGATAAAAGGTAGAAATACGGTTGTAGAGGCGCTACAATCACTGATTTTAAAAAACGTTAAAGTTCCACCAATAGCAAAAATGAAAATTTAAGAATGTTTTTTTTAAAAAATCTTTCCAAATAGGAGGAAGTTTGCATGTATCATCTTGCTTATTGATACAATCTGGCCTTTTAAATATCTCAATGGCTTCTCTAATTTTGCACTGGTAGAGATTATCACATCTGGATATGATCCTGGTACTAGAAAAATCAAGTTCATGACCTGAATCTATAGTATGGAGTGAGAGTGCTGATGATGATGAGTGTTGTTTAACTGCATCAGCATGCTCATCTCTCTTAACACTGATGTGATGATTACTCATACCTATGTAAGAAGCTTTACAATTTTTACATGAGACTTGATAAACACCATGAGATTCAAGAGGGATTGAATCCTTAGGCTTGGTTATTATATTGCTGATCTTTTGATGAGTAGAAAATGCTGTATCTATATTATAGCGTTTCAGTATATATCCAATACTGTCTGTCATTTGGCTCAGATACATAGATGACACTTTTGTCATATGGCAACATGGAAAAAATAAATTGGATGATTTTTTTCTTACATTTAAATAATATGCATCCTCATGTTAAATTTACAATGGAGACAGAGTCTGATGGAAAACTCTTTTCTTGATGTTCTAGTCACCAGAACACCAAATAGTTTATCTTTTTCGATTTACAGAAAGAATACAAACGCGGACAGATATTTACATTTACATTCTCATCATCACCCAACTCAGATAGTTTTTGTAGTCAAAACTCTTTTAAATAGAGCAATTAACCTTTCAGATAAGTCACATCTGAAAGAAGAAATAAATCATATTAATAGTGTTTTCTTAGCAAATAGTTATAATTATAAATTTATAAAAAAAGCCTTATTTCAAGCCCAAAATAGACAAAATAGGAAACAAAAAGATGATAAATCAGCTATTAGGATTTGTGTTCCATATGTAAAAGGAACTACAGACAGTATTGGATGTATATTAAAACACTATAATATAGATACAGCATTTTCTGCTCATCAAAAGATCAGCAATATAATAACCAAGCCTAAGGATTCAATCTCTCTTGAATCTCATGGTGTCTATCAAATCTCATGTAAAAATTGTAAAGCTTCTTACATAGGTATGAGTAATTGTCACATCAGTGTTAGGAGAGATGAGCATGCTAATGCAGTTAAACAACACTCATCATCATCAGCATTCTCACTCCATACTATAGATTCAGGTCATAAAATTGATTTTTCTAGTACCAGGATCATATCCAGATGTGATAATCTCTACCAGTGCAAAATTAGAGAAGCCATTGAGTTATTTAAAAGGCCAGATTGTATCAATAAGCAAGATGATACATGCAAACTTCCTCCTATTTGGAAAGATTTTTTAAAAAAACAAACTTAAATTTAACATTTTTGCTATTGGTGGAACTTTAACATTTTTTTCAAATCAGTAATTGTAGTGCCTTTACATCCATCTTTCTACCTTTTATCACCCAGTGGATGACTTGTGTGACCAAGTCAAAATGTCAGAATATCAATACTAAAATTTTTTTAACACGGATGAACCGCAAAATATGTCTTTTATATATGCAACCCATGAAAATCTTCATTTCAACATATATATATATATTAACTACTATTTTTGTATTAGTTTGCCATTAATTATTTATTTAATAATCAAGATTACCATTTTCATTCCATTTTATCAGCTTTTATTTTATTTAATATATATTTCTGAATACAATGTTTTTATACTTTTGTGTATTTGTGTTGTTTTTATTAATATTACATTTCTTGTTATTAAAATTTATTTTATATTTAATGTATGGTGGAGTTAGGCTAGGCATATTTCTAAGAGATGATAATAGTTGCACAGTTAAAATCTTAAATTTGATTCCAAGTGTTTATAAAAGATCCAAAAAGCGACCACATGTAAAATGGATTGATGAATGAAATAAGGAAATGTACTGGGGTGATATTGATAAGAAGGGCTAGAGATGAATTAAACAGTAGATCAATAATTGTTGAAAAAGGTAATGATGATAATGATGATAGAAACATTACTTCTCTTAGCTTTTTATGTCAGTGTCTTTTACTTCACTTCAATCACTTATGTTAGTATTAGGCCTGTCATCACGAATCTCTAAAAACTCTCTGTACCAATAGGATACATTTGTGAAACCATATCTCCATCCCTTAATTTTTGAATTTCATGTTATTTAGTTTTTGTTCTTATCGTTAGTTTTTGTCTCTGTTTCTAGAGTTAGAATAGCCATTCTTAGTTACAAATGATGATGATGTGGAAGAGTAAAACAAGAGTTTCTTGTATTCATCAAACTGATATAAAATAAATTATTACTTATTTTTTAGTAGATCTTATAAGTTTAATTTTTTACAAGCAAATATTATATGAATAATAATTGCCAGAGGGTTATTATCAACTGGTTTATTCTATTAATTAAAAAAAAAAAAAATATGAATGTTTTTTATTTGAGATGGATTTTTTAATTATTCTTAATCTTATTATGGAAAATTGTAATTATTAATTTAATTACTTCACAAAATAATTGATCGATATTATCGATCAAGATAACCTCACTTTAGAGGGCAATATAAAGATTTACTTATATTCTGGTTCACAAAATGCGGAGGTAATATTAATAATTAATTTTATGAAATATGAAAAGATATTATCATTGTTCCAATATCTTCTTTTAAATTGTAACATTTTAAAAATCTGAAATAATTTCGTTATTAAAAAATAAAATTGAAATATCGATTTGAGAAATCAGAGCTCGATTAGAATTTCAGGTTTTAAATATATCGATATATTTTTAGTTTTTAGGTAAACACCCATTACATATGTAAGTAGAGATTTAGCTGATTTCAGTTAATTCCCATTATGTTGTATCAATTATTTATTTTTTTTATATCTATTTTGTTAAATAATTTTTTTTTTCTTTTGGGAAATATATATATTCTAGCACGTGTGCGTGTGCGGCGCAACTGTTCCCAAAAGCTATAAAGTGTTAATATAAAATAGATAACTAAAAACAAACGAGGTGAGCGCTTTCAAACGATCTTGCCTTCATAATCATAGCTTGCTACTACGTATAATGATATGCAAATATGCTAATTCCATTTCTTCGATAAAGCATAGCACAGCACGTGTCCTTCCTATTTATGGCATCCTTGTCTCGTGAGATGAAGAAGGCCTCTTTGATTTTTCTTTCAAGGTCATGTCTCTCTCTACACACGTTTGTTTTTAGTTATCTATTTTATATTAACACTTTATAGCTTTTGGGAACAGTTGCGCCGCACACGTGCTAGAATGTATCTATTTGTGTAATAGAATTTAGAATTATACAGATCATAGAAATATATAAAATGTTGATTTTATGTGTTTGCGGAAATATTTAGTCTTTCAACCTAGTTTTTTATTTTAATAATTTGTTTTATAATTTCTATTTTGTTGTAAGAATGGTGGACTTAATAAGCTAATGGTTCAGAATAGTTTTCTAATTGTGGAAACTTGTCATTTGAAAAGCTCTGTATTACATAACCTCTTATGCAACTAATAGAACTAGGAAATTAACAGCTTTAAAATATTAAATTGGTATTTATATTTTATTTGTAGTAATTTGAATGTATTAAATGTAATGTCATTCATAGTTTTAATTTATGGGAAAAGGTCAGATTTTTCTACTGTAGTGACTATTATCTTTGATAGCTAATGAAAGAGTTCGTATTATGAAGAATAGCTGCTCCAACTGCTTTAGTTCATTTATTGGTTTACCAATTCATGATGTGACTATTATAAAGATCGATTCCACCAACTTCTTTAGTTAATTCATCTGCTTTAATAATTTATGAAAGAATTCATATTTCTTCAAATAATTTGACTACTATTAGTAATATGTTCATTAACACTCAGTCATTTAGTTTGATAACTTTATCAAAGAGGTCATATTTTTAGATGATGTTTATTACTGTCAGAAATAGCATCATCATCACATAACATAATTGGTTTTCATCTATTTTGATAATTTATTAAAGTGGTCAATACTTCATATGATGTAATTAATTCCAGTATTAGCTATATTAATTAACTCCTTTATCATTCATCTCCTTTGAGTATTTACAAAAGAAGTTATATTCTTCAGATGATGTGGCAACTATCTGAAATACCTGAAATAAATAAATACCTGAAATAATCTTTTATTCCTTTTATATACTTTGGTAAGTTATGAAAGCTTTCAGATTCTTCAGTTATGGTGTAACTAGGCAACGATCAATAAAAAACCTGGTAATGCAAACTGAATTTAGTACAACAGTATTTGTCTGACATACTATTCTTATAAAAGCTAGATTATCAAATTGAAAATGTCTGCATTTGGTTTAATGTGCCATATTCTAAAATATGTATTTGGACTTACTTGCTCTATCAATAAATTTAGGATTATATATATATATTGTGACAGTCAGATGATGTATGTTGGTTTAACCCAGTTCGAATACTAGGAGAAAGTACCTCGAGGCCATCCATATGCGAGATATTAACCCTTTAACTGAAGGTTTTAGCTATTGGCCCTCTACTTAAACTGATTCTTTTAGTTATTGGCCCTCTACTTAAATCTGAGAACAATGTGATTGGTCTGTGTCATTTACAATCACTTCTTTTGTTAAAATATTAATCTAAAATACACAGATTTTTTTTAATTCAGCTTCTAAAAATTGAATAATTTTAGATTCAAATTGGTTAAATGTAACGAAAAAATAAAAATAATGTTAATAACTGTCGAAAAATATAAGAAAAATGTGTAAAAAATAGGTAGCAGTAAAACAAAAGAATTATAACTCAACCAATGATTGTGCCGTTATTCAGATCAACAGCGGTCGAGTAATTCTCTTTTATTTCCAGTTTGCTTATTTCTCTTGTAAAATTTAAAATTTTCCAAATCAAACTTTATATTTCCATAAAGTAACATCAAATCTTATTTATGAATGTAAAAAATTACGATAGATGTTATTATTTACTTCAATTACGAACATACACAGCTTCGTTGTCGTGTCTGAATCTTCATTTAGAAACACGCCTTAGGAATTTCCTGATTACGTTATGTAGCAATAATTATTTTTTGTTACGGATATTTCTCCAAATGTATTTTTCTTCTAATATTTAAAATTTTCCGAGTCAAACTTTATATTTTGATAGAGAACTATATTTTATTATTTGTGAACATAAAAATTGCAATAAATGTAATTATTACAACAAAATCATTACGAATGTGTATAACGTGAATTGTCTTTGTTAGTGTTGCTCGTTTGTCAATCTGTCATTTAGAAACACGCCTAGAAGATTTGGTAGTATCCAATCAGAGAACAAAGACAGAGGGGTGTAACAAGTCAGCTGTCAAAATTATTGATTTTTTTGAAAAAGTATAACGCTATATGCTGATGTTTTTAGAACTAAAATTGAAAGCATGAATTTCCTATCAAATAAGTCTAAAATGAAGAAATTGCGACCAAAATTGACCAAGAGATGGCGCATGCAAACATTAAACGCATCACATCGCGTCACATACAGAAAAAAATTTTTCAAAAGATGTGGCGTCTCCGTAACTTTCATCGAAAAGGTTAAATCAAGAATACTATGACTTCTGCCCTATTTGCCTATTCTCGAGGCTAATTACGAACAAACAACATTATCTGAGACACACATAAATTATTTTCTCACTGGCCACAAAGCTTAGCAACAGAGGTAGAGACATGGACAGGAACACCTACAGAGCTAAATAGTTAAATGTGCAATAAAAGTACTAAGAAACATGTGTTTTGCGTGCCTAGATCATTGGAAAAGTAAAATAAAGCATTATAATAAAATTAGAAAACTGAAGATTTTTTATAGTTAAATAATATGTTTAATTAGTGGCTTTAAAATATTAATAATGACTTAATGGCCTCCACTATTCCCCTAAATTAATGAAACAAACTAATTAGACAATAAAAACAGATTAATATGTTTGTGGTCTAAATCTTTTCTTCCCAATTTTAATAAAATTGTCAACTTGAATCTCCTCGATAAAGTACATTAATAAAAATCTTTCACAAAGCATTTTTTAATTGCTTTGTGCTAAAACAGAGTTTAAAAATTATTTAAAACGTATATAGCTAAATCATATATACATAATAAGCTACTGGCGGACAAAAGAGGCATTATTGAGGAGATCAAGTTGGCAAACAAAGGAAACTTGCTCATATGGAATTTAGAAACATAAATAAAATTGGAAAGAGATTTTAAATGAAAAAAAAATTAACTTTTAAACTTAACAGCAATGGACTACAATATATATATATATATGTTAGTAATGAAGAATAGCGAAGGAAAAAGGGTTAAATATATATATATAGATGATCACACAATATATATCTAATATTAATCTAATAAAAATGGTTACATAACAAATATAATTAAATACATTTCAGAAATATAATTCAAATAAGCACTTAAAAAAGTTATGTACAAAAAAGGGTAGAAAGTAAATAGTTCAATGGAGGAGAGATATGATTACCGTCCTGGTTCCTTGCTCCTGTTCGGCGGCAGCGTGGCTTGATCCAACCGTCAATAGGTATTTGTCCGGACAATGAAAATGGAAATATGTAGCATGGTTTCACGAAAAGTCCTACAGACACGGCATAGAGTTGAGATGACTATTGAGTGGATACTAAAGCATTTTAATGGTATTTAGAAACCTCAGCGATAGGCAAAGCTATTTATTTGCCTAGCGAAGCATAGTAGAATCCATCAAATTCATATAACTTTTAGCTTGAGCATGTTCAAACTTCTCCATGACTTTGAAGATGACAGTTGTCTAACTTTTTGGAATAAAATCTCCACAAGCAAAATTTGAAAGAGTTCCCCCAAGAGAAATCTGAATGAAATTTCCGAAGCGAATCTGAATGCCAGCAAGAAAACTCTGAATAACCAAGTCTTTTGTTCACTCTCCTATTTATATGTTTTTTTGTAAGCTACCCTCTATTATTTGTATGATCTTAGATCTTGATAAGCCCATGCCCACTCTTTGTTTCTAGGTAAAAATTTCTAAAAATAACCTTTACTTTTTTACTCTAAATTTCTTTCTTTAAAGTTTGAATTTTATTAATTAAAAAAGAAAGAAAGAGAAGGCCATCTTTAATTTGACTTGAATGGGCTCACTAATTAAAACATATTCCTTTAGAAAATGTTGGTGGGCTTATCTCAAAATGAACTCATACACCATATTTTAACAAGATTTTAACAAAAAAATATATTATTTCTTTTAATAATATAAGCATTTTATTTCAGCAGAATTTTGCATTAACTCATATATATATATACTTGACGTATATATATGTTTGACTAATAGATTTTACAAGCAATTTTTATTAACAGAAATCTGATCTTAGAATGGAATATTTAAAACAAAATATTTAAATGCAAAACCCTGCTGATATTGGACTATAAACTTAATTCAGGCCTACACTACTAATTAGGTTTATAGGAGGCTGTGAAGCATGGATTGGACTTCAGATCCATTGCTTCAATATATATATATATTTAGGTAGATTATTTTTCATGACACACAATGAACAATGAATTTGTAATCTTAATAATGTGTGTGCAAATATGCTTAATGTTAAAGAAAAGAAAAAATGGCACCAACAAAATTTACATATAAAAATATTTAAAAAAGTCTAAAATGATTTAAATATTGATCAATTGAGTGATGAAGCTTATGATAATGTAAAATAAATTATTTAAAATCAAATAAAAAAAGTTCCTCTCTCTAATGCAACTTGATTATTATTAGATGTATTTATAATTTTAACAAAAAATACTATTTTAATATAACAAAAAAATATTATTGTATAAAACAAAACAATTTACTTTCATGGATATATAAAGTAATTATAAAAATTGTTTTCAGTTTATACCTAAATGATTATGAAAGAATTTTTAATTAAGAAACTATTTTTCAGCTTATATAAGATGGAGGTGTCCAACTTAAAATTGGTCTTGTTTTATTAATTAAGAAAAAAATGTTTACATTAATTCTTTCTAATTCTCATATAGAACAGTCCTAATCAGTTTAATTAATATATTCTCCATAATGGAGAAATTTAAGGTACTCAGGGACATATGCATTAGGTTTTCTATAGTTTTGTATAATCCAATATATATGTAACAGACCCTTTTTTCTGTATCTAAACCTCAGAGATTACACAAGTTTGATGTAAGTTAAGGATCATCAAACTTGTCTACCTATCTGTTAACCAGATTATGTGAAGCTGATCCATTTGCATATACAAGTGATGAAGAAAGCTTACTTTGGAGTGATTTGACTGGTATAAATTAAAGTATCCTACATATTTCTAGAAGCACAGAAAAAAGAAACCTGATGATATATACATTTGCTATGCATGAGATCTAATTTTAAATGTGTGTAGATGGACAGGTAAAAGAAACATGTTTTTGATATAGTTTGTTAATATTCATACTGTCTATACATGAAAGTACTTTTGCATATGTATATAAGTATGATAGCCCTATTTAATATTATCATATGTATATAAGTACAAATAATATAAAAATGATCTATTAAAATTTTTTATTTTCCAATCAAGGAAAATGTTATTTTCAGTTTGTCACAAAGGGATATTAAAGAAGAAGACATTATTCACCACACTTGCTTTTTGCTGGCTGGTATGGAATTGAGTACTTTTACCTTTGTTTTATTCTCTAGCTAAGAATGTCTAGATACCCATTTACTGATGAATATTGGTTGGTCAGTTTAAGATTTTGGCCTTTCTGGGATTCAGATTATACATATCACTGTATCATGTGTGTATTATGGAAATTATACTTTTAGGGAAAGCTATTATAATAGGATATGACAAGTAAAATCTTTCATTAAATTTTGAATGAATGTAAAAAATGGGGTGGATGAATAAGATAATACTTTGTAGAATGATAAGCAATAAAAAATATCAGAAACTGAATTCAGTTTGGAGTTATTTTTCAATATATTGATAATGATTAATAATTATGAATAATCTCTGGTATTCTTAGAAAATATTGTGAAAAAATAGTAAACTAGTTTTATTAAAACTGGTTGAGCATTACAAATAGTCTTTATGAAAAAATAATAAATAATTGACCACACTGTTATAATGATAGAATTGATTTTTAAAATGTTTTTGTTACAAAAAAATGTGTCCATATTATCCAAAATTATTGAAATTCTATTTATATTTAAATTCACATAAAATGAAATCCATTTGTAAGATTTTAACTGAAAAACAATGTTTTTTTTAGATGGATATATCTGAAATTTATCAAAAAAATGCATTAGCATTTGGCCTGGGGCATTTTTTAAGCATTGAGTAAAGATAATGATCTAAGTTAAACCTATATAGGCCCGATCATGTGCTTTAGATTCCCTTCTTTTCTTCCATAGTGTAAGCTTGTGGTTAAACACCTGTGGTTTATAGCCTCAGTAAATATTATTTAGGATATATAGAAATTGATCTGAATTTGAAAATCATTAAGGAGACTAAGAGCTTCCCAAGGGATTGAAAATAGTATAGTGGCTCCAGGAACTACAAATGGCGTAATTGTGCAAGGTCCCAGCTTCCTTGAATGACTTTTGCAAAAATTCCAAAACATTATATTACTTGCTAAATATAACGGTGTTTTTTTTGTCAAAACTTTTTAATTTGTAGGCCCTACAATGACTATCGCACTGAAGCAAAACAATTGTAGCCACTGGTTTGTGTGGAGCACAGATTTTTCAGCTAAGCACAATGCATATACCTAAATGTTTCACAATACGCTGGACATGTTAATGTAAACTGTGAATAATAAATAATTAATTATAGTAAACAAAATAAAATCTGTAATGCAAAAAAAAAAAAAAAATTATTTATTCGAAATTTTTTTTTTTTTTTTTTGCAAATTCTAATTCAAAATAAAAATTTTAACGAAGAGAATCATTTTTGACTTGATTTATATTCATTAAAATGTACCTACAGCTTGAATAACTATCGCTATGAATATGCCTATCAGTCTATGGTGTTAAAATATTAAACCAAGTTTTCCTTTATATACATTTTGTATGTATTTATTTTTGAATCACATTTTTCTGAGAAGTTTTTTAAAAGATTGAACTTATATTTATAGTTGCAAATAAGATATTTTTTAATATGTAAAAGAATCCCCCCTCCCCTACCTCCACATAAAACATTGTACTGGACTGCTTTTTCTTGGATCGGCTGTGAGGAGAATATTTTGCAAGGCTGTGTGCGCGCGTGTTTAAGTAGAAAACTAAAATAAATAAATACAACTTTATATAAAAGTGAGTATTTTTAATCTTTTCAGTGACTAAATGAAATGTATACAAATACATATTTTAGTTCTAACAATTATTTGCTTTGGTCAAGCATTAGTAGCCGAGTAGTTAGCACAGCCGCTTTACAAGCAGTTGTTCCGGGGTTCGCTTCCCGGCTGACGCTTTGACATATAAAAAAAAAAACAATTATTTTCTTAAACTTTAAAAGGCACACTCACATAATATTCAGTGTATACATATATCTGTATGTACGTATTTTTGACTATTTAAAGTGTGAATATAAAATTGAAGAGCATGAACTTCAGTATTAAAATATAATGAGCTATTGTTGATTCTAAATGATAAAAGTTTCTAAAAGCAACATGAAGAGTAATTTTTACAGCCACATTCAGAATTTTTAATCTTAAAAAAGCTTTTTAGTTTATGCTCATTAATGATTCTATAGAGTAAAGAAAGTCTATATTAATTAGGCTTTTTTTTTTTTGTTTATTGTTTCTCTTAAGATCTTGAATAAGATGTTCAACGAAATAAAATATTTTAAAATTCTATTGTTAATTATTTCAAAAATTAACTTCTGTAGCAACAAAATTATTAAGGCTTGTTATGAAGTGAATAATTTATGGATTATTTTGGGTGTAAGAAAATTCTAAAATTAAAGATTCGCTCAGTTGGTTAAAGAGTTGCCTTAAAATTCGATATTCGAGAATCTAAAGGTGTAAGTTTGACTTCTATGTTAAATTGTCACGAGTCAGGATAGTAACAACTGAAAAAGAATGGAGAATAATGCCACTCGAAACGTTGTGTAAATACTAACTTGCGTTGTCTATTTCTGTGTTGTTACTAACAAGTATAAATAAAATTTAAAATTTATATTCAACATTTAATGACAGATAACGGAAATAGGCCAACATATTATCACAGAAAAGTCTTGTGTTTTGTACTAACGGATATTTTACGGTGAAGATTTTTTTTCTTTGAATTTATTTTTGGTAACTGAAATAATATATATATAAATGAATAAAAAGATCAGAAATAATAATAAATGATGGGTTTATATATACGTGTGTATATACTATAAGGGGAATAGGATGGAACTAATTATAAATATTAGTATATTTTCGTGCTTAAACCGCGCACACACGTATAACCCGCAATCCAAATGTTTCAGTAAAATTTCAGATTTTTATTTCAAAATTATTATAAATCTAATAAAGAATATTATCTATAATAGTATAAAAATAATAAGAATCATACTTTAAGGGAAGTCTGTGTTACACATGAGCGCATCCCATTTGTATCACTCCAAAACTTAAAAAAGTTAAAAAGCACCTATGAGTGGAAATGCAATATTTTGTAGAGCAGGGGTCACCAACCCTATGCCCGTGGGCATCATGGTGCCCGCAGACCATTTTACGTGTGCCTGCCGCTATCCGAACACGATAAAAAATTATTTATCTGATACAAATAAATTTAATTTTAAAATTTCTTATAAATTATTGTATTATATTGTAATCAAATTGTAGGGCATACTATACTTTTACAGCGTAAAAATATAAACGTTAATTATATATTAAAATTTTATTTTTGAAATAAATATTTTTTGTACATTATGTGTACTATTAACAATATCCAACTATAAATTTATATTGAAAAAATACATGGTGCCCGCCATCTGGTTGAAAAAAATAAATGGTGCCCGCCACCTGGCCGGTATTATAGAACGTGCTCTTAAGTTCAAAAAGGTTGGGGACCCCTGTTGCAAAGGATAGAAAGTGCCGAAAAAATAATGATTTTTTTTTATATATTATTTAATCGGATAACACGATTAATTTAAAAATAGTGACCCATTTATACTTAAAAGATTGACAATGTATAAATGGTTCAACTTCATAAATATTATCCAAAATTTTAATTATATTAAATTATATGTACTAATTAAACAATCAAAACATAAAACTAATATCGAAAATTAAGACGACAAAATAAACAAACATTAGAGTATCCTAGCATAGTAATTTATTTTGGAGGAAAATATATATAAACTTATTCTTCAAAAATTATAAACCCTACTATGACCCATTAATTTACTTAATTCACAATGAAATTCAGACTCCAAACATATTAACAATGATAAACTTGGTGAAACAAGGAATTATTTTTATTAAATTGTAATTGGAGTTTTTAAAAAAAACTAATTTAACCCTAAATGATCTATAAAAATTATTCAGTTGCCATATGCAGTGATCATAAAATTATACATAACTGTATTAATAAAAATGAATTAATATTTCCAATTTCAAAAAGGCATTAAAAATGTAAATTTATGATATTATTTAAAAATAAAACTTCATTAATAATCATGTGGTTACACAATTTAGATACGTTTTAATTGGTTGTAAAGACTTACCATTAAAAGCATTAAAAATGCAAATATTTTACAAAAAAAAAAGACATCTGCTTTATGATTAAAATTCTGTACCAGCTTACACATTTGTGTAACGTGCTAGTATCACATACTACATACATAAATAATTAACCTATGACCTGTCATATGTGATTAGTCCAATGAGACCTAGAATATGGATTAACCTTCTGTATTTTCTTAGAGTGTAAATAAACTTTATTTTGAAAGTAAACAATTAACCTATTCATTCAGTATACCGGATGTTGAATATGATTACAATACCATATCCACAAGGGCTTTGAGTGTTCCATTGTTGGTTTTTCAATAAACTGGACAATTGTATTGTTGGAAAGTTTTGAAGATTAAAACCGGTCCATTGAAGTTCAATGAATTGTTATCTTAATATAAGCTGAGCACTGATTATATATGTGTGTAGGAGATTATGATCTGGCCCAATTGATGAATGGCTGTTTCTGCATGAAATAAATATATATCTAATAATTTTATAATTCAATGTCTGTATTTCCTCAAATCAATATAAGTAATTTTATAATTGAATATTTATAAATACAATAATTAGTTATATGTAAAGTATAACTTTAAAATTTTTATCCACTTGAGAGTGCTTCTGACTATCCTCACAAACTACGAGGATAGTCGAAAGCACTCCTAAGTGAATAAAAAATTTTAAAGTTATATTTTACATATATCTAATTACTGTATTTATAAATATTCAATTATAAGATTACACCTCCCCACATATATATATATATATATATATATATGTGGGGATATCATACAATCCCCATATATATACATATATATATATATATATATATATTGTAGGATGGGGAATATGGGATGAGAGGATGGTGAATCATTAACAATCCCAGTTCAAAATAAATGTAAAATTAACTATTCATATAAAAGAAATAAGCATGAGAGCTCATAAAAAATCACTCTGAGAGATCATCCCAGTTCACTAGCATAAAAATAAGTAAAACTCATTCATCATCATGAATGATCAACAATCAAAATAAATCAACAGTCAATCTGGTGATTGCATTTGAAATGGGTCTACTGCAGACCAGGCCAACTATTTAGCCTTTACCAGCTTGGGCAAATTGTTTAACCATAATTTGGATGCACAAACATTATGTGCTAATACAATTATAAAAACAATAATATTGGGATATTAAAATATGTTGATTAACATCAAGAATCTGGCCACTTAGAACCATTAGTGTACTGACCAACTATAAACTTAAATTCTGATAAATACTAAACTAAAATAATATATAGTGTATGGACTTTAAAGAATATTCTTTTGTTCCAATCCAGAGATAATCATCATCAACTAGATGCCCATACTCTAATATACACCCCTTTCACATAATAGTCTGTTATGCATGAATCTATCTCAGAGAACACAAACTCTATAACTGTTATTGTGATCAAGAGATGATGCAACATATAATACTCTAAACTATCTAGAATTAAGTTCACTAGAATAATTTTAACAATTGAATACAAGTTTGTTAATAACAATAAAATAAAAAAATAAGCCTTCTGATTTTGATTAATATACAAAATTCAAGTTATTATATTGTGATTTACAATCTCTCGTATAAAAGATAAAATAAATGATTAAAATTTACATATACATGTCTATCTTACTTGCATTGCTAAATGCATACAGACATGCCGCATAATCATTGAGTATATCTCAATCATCATATAAAATAAAATAAATGATTACAATTTTAAGTTATCACAATTTAATAATATGAATATCTTATGCTAGGGGGTACATAAAATACATTTATACCTGTGCACATATGTGTGATATAATAATTTATTAACATATTTGAATTTGTCAAAATAATAAAATTATTAACATCTTTCATAATTCCATTTTGAATATGCATAAATTTCACTACTTTAATAAAAAAGGGTTTTCCTTTCTTTTTTTTAAAAAAAAATCAATCTATGATAGGTTACTGTTAAGGTTAATTATAAATATCTTTAAAAATAATACTTTTGCAACTTTCTTTTTTTTTAATCTACTTTTTTTTAAAAAAAAAATATCAATCATCCATGAATTAACTTTTCATCCAAACAAAAATTATTTATTTGTTTTAATTTTTTCTTAAATATAGATTTTAAATGTCTTTTTATTTTTTTGAATAAAGATTTAAAATAATATTGTTCTCTACATATGTCTATCACTTTTAAAATGTCATTTTTAAGGATTTATTTGAAATAACTCATCAGCTGGGCTTTATATATCTCTATTTATCTGTGCTTCTCTACATATAAACATGGCAGCAGATGTATACTAATTTTTTGGCAAGTTAATCAACTTTCTAGGTAAGTGTTAACATTGGGACAGGTACAATCCAGGTAACTGTTGATCTGAAATGATCAGTTTCATTTAGACTTCAGACAAACCATCTAACACTACATCAGCTATAGAGGACACAAAGATGTTGGGTTTTCCTTCAAGATGCATCTAAACTCCAGCATAATGACCTAGTAACCTACTGCTGGATCTGGCTTGAGTTTGGCTACATCTGATTCATGGTAGTTATTTGTATAACTCTGAAAACCAACTCTCTATGAACTCTAGGAAAACTAGCTAACCGAGTTCATTTAATATTTTTATCAACCCTTTTTATAGCTAGAGTGGGATGGAAAAAAGTCATTAACTCAAGAATGTTTTTCTATTTTTATCACTTATTTTAATCTACTTTAATCCTTTCACAAGCAACTTTGGAATTTTATCAAATGTATAATCTACAAATATTTCAAAAATAGATAGTATAATGTTACAAAAAATATTATACAAAGTGATTTCTAAAATAAATAGTGGATTTTTACATTGTAACATAAAACATGCTTATTTTAATTTCAAAATCAGAATTCAATAAAAATATTAATTAGACCTTTTTTTTAAATGTTCATCTTTGTAACAAATTTTATTTTAAATTTTCAAAGTATTTGTAGAAAATATCTACAAAAATAATTTGACTGTGTTTATTTCCAATTTTTCTTTCAACTTTATATATATATATATATATATATATATATATATATATATATATATATGCACACATACTATGTTATTGTATGCCATGTAACACAACTGTTGCAATATATATTGGGGATCATTTATCTTTTTCACATGTGTGTGGTTGTGTGCATTGGTTGTTTGAGATGGAATGGAACATGAATATAGACTGAAGATCCTAAGTCAAATCTCTCTATTTACATACAGTAAATATATTGTAAAGTAACCTATATAAAATAATGCCTACAAGTGATTATTTGCATTTAACAATACCATCTTTTAAGATAAACAAGTGTGCACAATTCCACAACCCTTATGATTTAAATTAATTCTTGCAAAGTTATGGGCTAGTATAAGATACTAGCATAAAAACTCCAGAGCTAATAATTTCTGAATCCAACATCAAACTATCACTTCTCCTGCTCAACCATTTACTTATTATATATTTTATTTAATACAATAAATAAGAACTTAATGTTAAGTACAGTTAAAGGCATGAATTAAAAGTCATAACATGAAGATGATAAAGCTAAATGACAAACTTTAACAAATCTATCTTTTAATATCTACCATAGTGTTTTGAAGTTTGGGCTTTCTGAAGAAATATAATTGGGCAAATTTTATATATAATCCATAAATTAGCCAAAACATTTCTAACATTGGCTAAAGAAAATATTTCTAAATGTATTTATTTTTATTAAACGTAGCTGAGCATGCTTTTGACTTGGAATGCCACATTCATAGCATGTATGGGTTGTGAATTAATCATGGATATGAAATTAGAAGAAAAAGAATTTTCTATTTTCCTGCTTTGGAATAAGGATAGACAAAGAAAGAAAACAACTATTTCTAATTTATTTCATTATAAAATATTGCAATATTGTATATAAGTTTGTTTTCCCCCCACATGTTGTTGAAGATAACAATGGAATATTTTACTTAGGGTCTGAGGTTTTATAATGATCTACGTTATGGATCTAATTCTGATAAAGTGATAGAAAAATATATGAATGGTCTCCATTATGGTTCAATTGATGGCAAGTGAAGTAGACTGGGAGTTCAAAGATAACAGGGAGATTAAAAAGGGATCATTCAAAAGTCACAGGGTAAATGATGTGAAGTTTATTCCATGGCTGATTTCCAATAGAACACTATTTTGATTTCATATTGGAAGCTGTATGTAGTGAAATAAGTGATACAGAAGAAGAGACTTTTCAGCTAATTAAAATTGCAACACCTATAGCAGAAGCTATAGTAATGTATAATAATGCTTTTCTATAATAGTGGATTTTTTCTTATGCAAGGCTAGACAAAAACAGGTAGCATATTAATCAGAAGACCCTAAATATGCAGTCCAATCCAATAAACAACATCAAAATTCTGTGGAACTAGATGATGGTAACCTCTAAGATACCAGTAAAGGAAAAAAATGAACCATGATTTCTGAAGTGCTATGATATTCTACATGAAATATAACACCATGCTTCTTTAACAACAATTCAAGTATTCAGCATGTAAGGGGGAGAACTTTAATCTTGAAGAAAAATTATGGAGATGACCGTAATTGCAGAAAAAAGAAAAACAATGCATGAAAACACAATTGTATTTTTATATTGGACTATTACCATCATCTAATATGAGTATTGGGTGCTGATATAGTATGCTTTCAATGCCATTTTAAATTTTATAACTTAGCCAAAATCCCCACTGACACATTCAAGCAATAAATGACATTGATTATCAACAAGCATACTAATCATTAAGTTAAAAAAAACACACAAAACTCTCTATACATATAGCCACTCAGTGAAGAGTAATCAATAGATGCCAGAAGGCTTGTGCACAAAATCATCATCTAGGGCCTATTCATCCAATATCCCCAGACTAGTTTCTGGCTTGTGGCCTTCATCAGTGAAAAGCCTTGGATCTGAGATCACTGAACCTAGATCTTAGGATCTAATGTGACTCTCCAGCAGCCACCTTTTACCTCTACTTAACTACAAAACTATGAGTCTTAAATTGAAAATCAAGCTCATTAGCTTATATACTCATATAGGTCTGAATTCAGTTCAGTACCTATACATTTTGGTATCTTTGGTTCTTTAATAACCATATCCATCACTATCCTATTAGGCAGGATTGGTTTTGAGCCAATAAACATCACATGATCACCATTTTTTATGCTTTCTCATAACTTATTAAAACACACAAAACTCTCTATACATATTGCCACTCAGTGCAAGCCACAGTAATCAATAGATACATACTCATCCAACATCCCCAGACTAGTTTCAGTGCTCTAGTCTGGTCTAGGGATGTTGGATGAGTAGGCACTATATGGGGATTTGCCATCTATTGATTACTCTGGCTTGCACTGAGTGGCACTATAGAGAGTTTTGCCTGTTTTAATAACAGTTATAAGCAAGCATAAGAAATGGTGATCGTGTGGTGTTTATTGACTTAATCATGAAGTTCATATTATATAACAATTGTACTTGATTTTTAAATTTAATGTATTTGTAATCAGCTAGTCAATTTAAATTAAATGTTTTTTATCTTCTAGTTAAAAAACAAAGTATTGAAAGAAAAATCTTAAACTAGTATTCAGTCAACACAAGTGCCACTTACATACGTATTAGCTAACTACTCAAAACAATGTTAATAAGATTATGGAGTTTATATATATATACTTTAAAAAAAACCTTCAAATGATCAACAGTAGTGAACAAAGAATTTCTGGTAAGAAAACAATTAAAATCCTGTTATTTGTAAAAATAATATGCCATATTTCAAAATTTATAAGTTATAATCTTTTGGCATATTAACGAAAAATAGGTTAATCAGGTTTGTTATTTTTTTAAAAAGTAGAAAATGTAAATTGCCTTTGATTTCTTTCATATGTTTATAACAAACATAAATTGCATTTTGATTTTTAATTAATGATGATAACCATCTTTTTTTGAAACCATAGGTTGATAATTGATGTCATTTGTCGCTTGAATGTGTCAGCGAAGATTTTAGGTAAGTTATTGAATGTCGTTAGAAAAATTGAACTTTTATTTAAATATTCTAAATACATTCAACGTTTATAATAGCATATCAAACAGATTAGCATGTACACAATGTTTTGAGAGGTATTAGTCTCCCCTCTTCTTCAGGTGTTGCTGGCCTCACAGTGACAGCACTAGTGTGGAATTTAAACCTGGACCCTTAGATTCTTGAGTATTGAATTTTAAGTAATCCTCTAATCAATTGAGCCATTCTGCCAAAGGCAACAGTCAATAGAAATTTCATATACTTATCTATGAGATTCCTCCTGATTTTTCCACTTTTCTTAAGAGCAAAGT